>OX608083.1:48029945-48419945 GCA_951509765.1 Sphenella marginata
TCTCTCTACCCGTTTTCAATCTAATAATTTGAGCTTCAGTTGGGCTGAAATAGTATCCAAGGGTCACAAACTCTTCCTTTGAAAACTTCAGTGATTTCAATAGTAGGCAGCAGTTTAACTAAGAATAATTCCTTTTATTGCTACGAAATACCTTTAAAATAATACTGACTTAAATTCTTATCTATTCTATTTTGGATCATCCCATTTGTCTGGCTAATAATTTAAAACCGTCTAACGTTTTTTCCTACATAGTTATAGTATCTATCTATGCGCTAGTGTGTGTGTGTGTGTGTGTGAATACTAAATTTTTTTTTTATTGTTTTACGTCCATCCTTAATGAATTTAATGTTCACACCCGAGTTGAACGTCCAGCCACATAAGCTACTGCCCGTGTTGTTGCTGCCGCCGCTTCAATTAATGGATGTGTTGTAAGTGTTTTTGTTTGTGGTTGTGTAAATTCTAACGGCCATTCTATGCCAATTTCTTCAGGCGGACTATCATCGTCAATCATTTTTATTACCTGTGAGTAGATATTCGGCTCTGCTCGCTTTAGTTCCGTCTGTCGTGGACGGCCTAGTGTGGCGCTGCAATAAGGCGCCATACGTGCACCACTACCATGGCCAGCCAATTCGGCGTAAGTTAAATCAGTCTAGAAAAATGTAAAACAAAAACAAAAACACAATTAAATGAGATTTATTGGCAAATATCAAAGTAATTATCGGGGTAATAACATGTTTGTTGTTGTTACTAACTCATTGTTCTATTCGAAGTTGTTGTTCCTAAATTCACAACCAGCAACCATTTGTTGAGAAATATGTGAGGATTTCCAGTGGTTCGTTGCCGTAGACCGTCCCATGGCACGATACCCTGCTCAGCTGACTGTTGTTTAGTGCAGCACATCGTAAGTACCAGGGACCGTAGCTGTTATAAGTTTAATTATAGCACTCTACATTTGATCATTATTTTCTGATTTTTTTCAATACGCTTAAGTTTTATTTTTTTGATTAAGCGTAATGATCTCTTTTTGAGTTTTATTTTTTTGCTCGACAGTAAGCGTTATTCTTTGAGTGATATTTTATCGTTCATGGATAAAAATTAAGTTCCGAGTTTTAAGTTTTTTCATAGATAAAAAACACAAAAGGCCGCTTCGCAATGAGCATCCTTAGAAGGTGACTTGAATTGTGTTTAACACAATATTAGTAGCTAGTGTTATAGTTGAGACATTATGACAACGTAAGGTTTTTGTGGGAAAGCGGAGCACATTTTCAGCCATTTCATACTTACGTCTAATACTTCGCTTTTAAAATTACGAGAGTTGAGCAGTATCTAGCTCTTCAAATATTATTCCTATCATTGGCGTAGTCTACATCACCAGAGTAAATTAATTTTTGCTGAGAAATTTTAAATGGCAGAACACACTAGGGGTTTTAGAGACCACTGCCAGAGCTTTTTTGAAACAATTTGAAGTTACCAGTTCACTTGAAGCAGTCACCTTGGGTATAATGGGCCAATAATATTACCACGCTTTAGTTATGGAAATCACTTTCACGGACTGAGCTACTGCATTAAAAACGAAAAATCTACAAATTCCTGAACCGTTCTTAGTAGAAACGAGAAACCAGTTCGAAGGCAA
The DNA here is from genome assembly GCA_951509765.1 of Sphenella marginata. Taxonomy (NCBI): domain Eukaryota; kingdom Metazoa; phylum Arthropoda; class Insecta; order Diptera; family Tephritidae; genus Sphenella; species Sphenella marginata. The sequence goes on from OX608083.1 coordinate 48,031,579, forward strand.
ATCATTAACCGTCGCATTTTGTTAAAATTCTCGTTTCATCGCTTCGACTGCGAGCACTGCGATTTCGTATTTGAAAGTACGAGGGCCCGCTAAACAGCAACACAAAAATCAATTCCACCCATAGAAGTAATCATGAGGCTTGCGCGTACAACAACAATGCTTGTGTTCCGCTCAACTCATAGATAATGCAAGGCTGATACTACAATGATGTGCTGGTAATGTTCTTTTTGGTCACACTAATGGCTTTGCATTGTTGTTGTTGTTCCAAAGTGATTGAAAATGTATTTAGATCAGTGATGCTCATATACACACCATTTCAGCGTGTGCATGTGCTTAAAGTGGGGAAATGTCATCGGTGACACCAAAAAGTGTATCCAACAAAATATTTCTAGTCCGACATCGTGTTTTGTAAAAATTCAAAACATTCTTTCGCTTATTTTGTTTGATTTAAAGAAAAGAGCAAGACGACTTTCATACTCCACAGTTCACATAGTGTTACTACTAACTACATATGTATGCATATTTGTCTCTGCGAGAACTTTGAAACGCTGCACCCATGGGATAGTCAATGGCCAATACTGATTTAGAAGCACTGCATTCAAAAGCATGCAATTGATTGTCGTTTAGCTACCGTGAAGTCGACGGAAAGTATAATAGATGAACCTTACAAACGCAAAGCGCTCCATGCACAGCACACAAACTCCAGCGGTTTGCTCATTTCCTGTCTAACAATAGCACTTTTGAATTTAGTCGCGGCATTTTCATGCATTTGTGTATGAGAAAATGCACGGAATTTCTGATTTTTCACGAAAAACGTTTTCGGTTTCGAGGTTTTAGTTCTTTCCAAGTTAAGTTGATGCCAGCTGGAAGCACAAAATGAGTGTACACCATTATCCGTTAAAATTTCCCGGTGCATACTCATTCATTCGCTTAACGTGGCCTAGCTGTCGGACTACAAAAATGCCATAACATCTGATAACATTCATGCTTCCTAGACAGACCCGAGTAGTTTCAGTGAATATGCCCAACTTTCGTGCGAATGGTAGTTTTAAATATTTTATCACAGGGAACATAGTCTTTAGGAGAGAACGGTTTGAGGATGATGACAGGAAACAATTATTTGATTTTGGCCTATATGTTTTATGAGGACTCCAAAGAGCATCTGCTAAGTAGAGCTGTAGATGCGATAAACATAACGATTGCAAGATGATTACGATTACAGTAATGGTTTCTCTACTTATTTATGAAATATATGTATGTATAGACACATGTAACAACAATATAAGCAGCAGGATATATTGTTGTTGTTGTTGTTGTTGTAACGCTACTTTGCCCTGCCTAGGTAGTCAGTATAATTACCCAGTAGTGTCATCAAACTCTTCTAACGGATGTCCTAGAAACCTAGCGGCTTCTACAGGGGTGGACCAGAGGGAAATGGGTGTTAGAAGAGTAGGCTCAGCTGAGCAGACGAAAAGGTGGTTAGTATTATGGGGGGACAAGCCACATGCCGGACAAACATTAGGCATGTCGGGATTCAGTCTGGATAAGTATGAGTTTAACCTATTAGCAGCAGGATATATTCTATTGGTTAGGTTATATTCAAGACTGGCCTTTCAAAATTATAATCAGAAAGTGTATGACTACCGGCATTGTTAACCCCACTAGCGAATGAGAATATTTTCTACTGGAGGTGCTGAATCAATGAACATTTTACGAAGCCCCAAACACTTGAGCAGGTTTTTGCCGATAATGTTTGCACAATTAGGAACGATTACTTCAGATGGATCACTCGGTCAAGCTTCGCGACGCCCTAGAACTTATAACGGACTGAGTCTGAATTTAATGAACATACATATGTCTGAAATTAGTTGAGATATGGAACTTAATCACGGCGCTTATTGCAGTACTTGATGGCACCTTTAGTTCGATACCCATATTATTCTGTTCATATTGGTAGATATTTGCTAAACTGGATGAGCTATCGAAATAAGGGATAGACAGACGAAAGCTATAAAAACTGTTGATTTGGCTTCCTGTGGTTAAATCATGATATCTCCTATAAGTTTTTCTGGAATATCTGCAATGTACCTGTTACAAGGTAGATGCTGCTGAGGCAGATACATTTTCGTTGAGAAGCTCGTGACCCAGTTATGAGTTTCAAAAAATTTTGATGTTGGTAGCTCTGACACTTAACAACTAAATTGCTGCAAAAATCAGTTTCTATTGAAGCTACATTTGCACATCCCAAAAATAGGACAGAAAATTTCTGGACAATGTATAATGACTTTAGGTTATATAAAGCCTTTTGGTTGCACAACGCATAACAACAATGGACAAATATTTGGAAATACATATTTACTAGGCCAGTACCAACAACAGTGGCTATCACACAATACATTCTACATTCATTAGAAATGTGTGACGCGGAGAATCGGTGCAAACAACTAAAATTACGTTACGCCATGTTGTTGTTGTATGTACGTCGCTTGTCGCATGCGGCAACACAATATGCAACATTAATACGCAACGGTGATAAATTTTCAATGGCATTTATGCAAACCATAAATAAACTCGGCTTAAGCTCTTATTGACCTGGACGCTGTGAAATGAGTTGCTTTGTTTGGCGCTGGATTTTACGTTTTGGTTATGGTTTGGCCTATGCGAACTTCAATTGGTTTAGTTTGGCTGCTGGCTTTGGTATTGTGAATTAAGCTTCGTTAATGCTACATACCTTATTTTGTTGTTGTTGTTGTTGTTGCTGCTGTGACTGTTGTTGATGCTGTTGTTGTTGTTGCTGCTGTTGGGCATAACTGCCCATTTTGCTTACAGGTATCAGCGTATTGTATTGAATATATTGGCCATGCGATGGCTGTTGTTGTTGCTGTTGATGATGTTGTTGCTGTTGTTGTTGTTGATGTTGATGCTGCAATTGTTGCAAATGATTCACCGCTGCCGCTGCTGACTTCTTATCGACACAAGCATATGTGGGCATTATATGATCATACGTCGATGAGGTGATGACAGCGTTTTGTTCCGCTAGCGCCGCTGTTGCATAAGCGCGATTATGTCCTTTTGTGGTCCATTCTTCATCGTCGTCCCGACCATCTGAAAACACATACACGCACAAATGGGTTGATTAACAAAAGCACATTAATTGCATAGATATTGTTGAAGTCGAGAGTAGATTTTCTCATGTGAAACAGTAAAATTATTGAACCGCCAGTATTCTATTGTCCTTTCATACGCGCCTCCATTTACCACACAATTTCACTATTTATTGTTATATTAACCCACCTTGTGGTATTATGTCCGGATTCTTATCTATGCTATCCAGGCTACTCGTCACATGGCAGGTATCGCGCCCAATTCGTATGTCCTGTATTGATTGCCCATTGTGTAGCGTACCGATGCTGACGCTACCATTGTTATTGCCACGCCCACTGCCCACTGATGGATGTGAGTAATTATTGCGATCTCGTCCTGATGAGCCACGCATTCGAACAATAATAACAATAATAAGCGCTACCAAGAATATACTGCCCACAATGCCGACCAATATACCGAGAAATGGCCGGATATCCTCGATTACAGGCGCATAGGCGAGTGATAGGTCTACGTATATAAAAGAAAATAACAAAAACAATTTGTATATATAGAATATGTAACAACTGGTATTATTTCACACATATGTAAATTGTACATACATATGTACATATCGATTAAAAGTGTTCATATGCATGTTATAAAATACAAAGTGAGTCGGCTGAGTTGGGTGAGTTGACTAAAAACTACAACAATCGACTGCTTAAATGAGTTTGTATGGGAGTACTATCGACTAGCGCGAGAGTAAAAAATGATAAATAGTGAGTTTCATAATTATAGAAACTGAAAACTATATACACATTTAGTACATTAATAATTGAAATTTTTATTAAAAATTTTTAAGTCCGCTTTGTACATTTTTGAAATGCCCATAACGTTGGGAATTTATATCCATTCGACTTGATTAGAAAACTATTTGAACTTTATTTTTTATTTTAAATTCTGAGTGTGCTATAATTATGAAATGCACTATATTTCTGCAAATATGTCTATTTTATGTCAATGCTTTTATAGGTATTGGGTTCGTTTTTTTGTTCTTACTTTTGTCTTTACTTTCAACTTTTGTATTGTTGCTGTTGGTTAGAGTTGTAATAATGCTAGGCATCGTTGATAATTCATAAGAACTTGGCAGTGTATTAATATTTCCCTTTTTGTAAGTAAAAACGACTAGAAATTAAATAAATTAAAATAAATAAAACTTTTGATAACAATAAAATTAAAGAAAACTTAACGGGTAAAGTGTCTCATCCATTCGGGAATATGATTCAGTTAACTGCGTGAAAAAAGATGTGAGACCACCCGTATATGGCTTTGGAAGATAGCACAACAAAACCCGTTCCAACATTCATCTCCTTATTTAGTATGGAAACTATTATTCTTGTTACATATTTCTGCAATTTTCTAAAACCTCAGGTAACAATATTTTATTTATTTCTTGGCCGCATTTTTCAGTGCTTTTTTTTAAATTTTGATGAAACAATTTGCAAGTCAAATAATTTCTTTCCCAATTCATTTAAAATAATTTTTTTTAACTTAAATGGAACCTGTTCCGAAAACAAAGTTTTTTTATCAGAAATAAGTTTTCTCAGTCAACTCAAAAATGATTTTTTTCAAATCTTCCCATAAGCACATATCAATGTTTTGTTTTTAAGCCCTTCCTATCTACTCGCTTATTTCACGACTTGCGTTAATTTTCCTTGGATTCTTCAAGGGTGAAACAACAGATTCAAAAAAAAAGTTATATGATCGACAGCACCACAAGAATCATTATATCATATTGCAGTAAACAAAACAATTTAAATAAAGAAAAATGTAACAATAGAAATTTAAAACTTTTTTCCTGTCAGAGTCAAATTAGACTTTAAAATTTCAAATAGGTAAATAATTGTCCAATTCAAACAAAACAACTTTCGTCTAGAATCTAGGGAAATACATTTATCAACCCAATTAAAAATTTTTCTTCCTAAAAGTCAGTTTTCTTAAAGTCAAACGTCAAATTCCAAGTTAAACAAAATTTTATGCGAGTTATTAATTCATTCCAAATAAAATATTTAAAGAGAAACATTTAATTATTTTCATTCCCAATGCTACTACTTCCAAAACCGTTTATGTTAGAAAATACTGCAGCCGGATTCCAGTCATCGCTATCGCCTAATTGCTAAAATTCGCCAAAATGCCAAAGCAAATGAACTCTCAAAAAATTAGGAGATTTCGCTAATTTGCGATTCTGAAACGCAAGTCGCCTAGCTAAAATGTAGTACGGTTATCTTTTCGCTTGATGGCGCTGGGATAGCACCGTCATCTGTCAATTTAGTTGTGATTCCTTACATGCTATAAATCACCAAAAATAGCCCGAAATAGACAAATGCTACTAGATGTAAACCCCATACTTTGGGCGCCGAGAACACTGAAAAATTTAATTACAGACAATTTCAGAAATGTTTCTTAGCATCTCCAAGCCACGAGTGTCCTAAAAGTTATGTATATAAGAGGTGAAAACGCTTCTTTTATACCCCTTTCCACATTTTTGGGACGTGGTTTAGCAGTTGTTTCCTAAAGGAAACAATTACCAATTTCTATTTTTCTTATAAATGGCATATATTTTATGTCAATGAGTGTTTTTTTGACATAAAAAAGCTTAATTCTAACATTTTATCATATATTTTGTATTTTAGCAACAGATTTTTTTGGTTGCCAAAATAAGCATGCTTTAGGAGAAAAATAGAGATTTTACGAGATGGCTGAAATTCAAGAATCGCAAACTTAGCTAAATTAGTCGCCAAAAACAGCTGATGACGTTATCTGGTTCATTCGTGTTCATCGCTTAAATGTGCCAAAAAAATGAATCAAAATGAACCAAAAATGGAGATTTTAGGAGATTGTCATTCACTGGAATCGCAAAAGTCGGCAAAAGTTGCCAAAATGTATTAAGAGATTTTTGGCGATCGAGATTAAGCTTTAGCGATGACGGGAATCTGGCTGCTGTATGAGCTTACAAATTATAATGTTTACTCACACTTGGAGCGGAGCTAGCTTTGGTGAATGTGTGATAGTGCGGTCAGCCGGGGCTATAACTCGCATACATGAAGAAAAGTACCTATCATCTAATTCTAAGAAAAGTACCCACTCCTGTTAATCATAGCAGCTTCTTCACTTTTCATCAATAAACCGGTCTAACTTTTGAATTTAAAAGCATAAAAATACTATTATAATAGCACTTACCCGTTTGCTTTTCAGGATCTTTGAGCGTATAGACTTGTAGAATTGTTGCGTTGCTGCGTCCTTTTGTATTGTGCGCCACTAGAAATACATTGTAACCGACACCGGGCACCAGACCACGCACCTCAAAGTATGGCGTTCTATCAAATATTGTCGAATTATTGGTGTTGAGACGCATTGCATTGTTGTTGTTTCATTGATTGTTGTATTGTTTATTGTTTTTTGGTTGCCATAGAGAAATTGAAGCAATAGAAATGACACAGCATCACAGAATAGCAAAAGGCATCAGCAGTGACAGTAGCCGGAATCATAGATAGCAACAACCACAAAAAATATCAAAGCAAAAATTCCAAGTACGTTCAACAATTAACCGACCATTGAGTAGCGTGAAATCAAAAGAGAAAAGACAAAGTGAAGCAAATAGAAAGCAGATTTGAGAAATGAATGGAAAAAAGTCAGACACAAATACTGCAATTGAAGTGAAATTTTGCGTCACATAACGCACATTTTTTTTTTTTCATTTTGGTTCTTCTCTGCTCTGTTTTCTAGCAGCTCATATGCGCTGCATTCGGAAAATAGGCATTGCTTTACCCACGGTCATGTAAGAATATGTACACGTACAAGTGTTTATAAGGGTGATCCAGAAAAAAGACAGAACTAAACTTGCAGCGCCCTGCTTAGAGGCGGTCATCTATAATTAATCAATATTCAGACTAAATGATTTGAAAAAATTATTGATTATTCCAGGGACGGAAAATACATTTTTTTTATCTCATAAAAGTTCGGAGTTAGATAGTGTTCCTAAAGAAAATTATTAAATTTTCTGTCATCCGAGGACTTCTAGGATCAATGTCCTGGCCACAATTAATTTTCCTGTTTTTTTTTGAAAAAAGTCGGATAATAACTTAAACCCCGGACTTTTATTTTTTCTCGCCAGCAATAAAATTTTTCTTTGTCCTTATATTTTTTAAGGACAGAATAAAGGTCCCAACCAAAATCTACTAATCTTAATTCTTTCCTTATAAAATATAAGAACAAAGATAACTTTTATTGCTGGCGAGAAAAAATAAAAGTCCGAGTTGTCCGATTTTTGTCCGGATAAGAATATAAGTCCAGAAATAATTTTTTTCTTTGGACTTTTATTTTGAAATAAATTAAAGTCCCCATCCCTGGATTATTCATATTTTGTAAGTGAGGGACTTTCATTACAGGAATTTCATTGCAGAGAGAAAACACCTCAGTTTACTATAATTTTCCCCAGTCTTCAACAGTTCGTCGATTCAAAGTTTTCTCCCGATCCTAGTACACAAAGTGGCATCCCTCACGATATTTAAAACTTCTTTATGCGCTGACTTAAACACACTTATCATGCTCATTTCTGTAAATTCAAAAAGTTCCGAACTTGCTTATTTTGGACCACCCTTATGTACATATATAGCCAACTTGTTTGTACATAGTCGAGTTTGGCAGCTGGCATTGGTCATTCAATGCAATTTAGATTGGGATAGAATGAATTGATGTGGTAGTGACTATGGTAGCAGGAAGAGGCAGATATTTGCGGTACCATTTGGCTTAGCTTTGGCCCACATTGATTGCGTATGCGTGGCTATGGTTTACTCACTTTGATTTGTAAATTTTCGGATGCCGTGTCGTTCCATTCACATACACTTCCATTATGAAATCCTGCTGTAGACCACCGTCAAAACCTTCGATGCATTCAATTTGAAAGCCGGTCGACGTTTGATTGAGTAGCGTGCAGTTAACCAGTGCATCCGGTTCGCCTGTGGAAAGAAACAAACACTTTTTTTACCGAAATCTTTTATTTTGTTTTTTAACTTTTTTTCTTTATTTTTTTTTTGCATTGAGTTTTTAATGGATAGCAAAAGTTTGAATAGAAAACATAACACTTTGCATACACAACAACAAAACATTGTGATTCTACGCTAATCTCAAAAGGTTTCATACCAAAAAAAAAAAAAAAAAAACTCAACTCCCAAACGTAGTGGCTAACATATATACATTTCTATCGACGTATGTATGTGTAAAACAAGCATAGTATTTATTGAAGCAGATAGAGAGATTTTACTTGTGGCATTTTTGTGGCAATGCAATTAAAATTCTGTGAGAAAATGTTACTCGTACGAAGCCATTTTCGGCAAATAATTTTGCTAATTTTGCGTAATCCGAATGCAACAGATGGACTCAGTACGCGCTTTTATTCTTATTTAAATTTTGACATGGACTGTTATTTTAGTAGAAATTTTAGAGCTCTGATCCAGGATCCTACAGGCCTTCTGTCACATTTTTCTTCTTACACCTCTTGCTTACAGGCTTGGCACAGGTGTGACCCCATTACGCATTTATATTGAATTGTTGCAAGCCAAATTATCCTAACAAGCAGAACAACTAGCCTGAGCATACCATTCTAGATAAAACTTCACTTTGGTTCAAAGTTGCTGAAAGTGATGGTTTCCTTGGACTCCTCTGACCATCGCTACAACAGCAGAAAGAGATTCGAAATATTCAGTCACTCGTGAGATTTATTGTAGATTTCTCGAGCAGCCTCAAATTTTCTTTATCCATCTAGATCTATCTCTTCTCTCTTTGAGTGTCGTTAAGTAATTTGGCGATGATCGCTATATATCTAACTTATTAGGAGCTACATTGATGGCGTGAGTGCGAGGAAATCGAATTTTTAAAAATAGACTACATATGAGAAAGTTTCAATTGAAGAGCAGTATCTCGAGGTTAAACAAAAAAAATTAGTTTTGCAACGCGATTCCTTTATCTTATTACAAATCTTATAACTTTAAACGACTTATTCTTGTATATTTGTATATCCACTACTATCTCACGAACAACTTCACCGATTTTAATGAAATTTGGTACATAGGTACTATGCTTTGTTTTAAGATTATCTACTTTGGTGTTGCCACTTGGGGTTTTTCACAGGGTTGCCACCTATATAAATTTTTTTAAATATATGGCAATATGGGTATCAAATGAAAGGTATTTTAGGGCATATAAAAACCTAAATATTTTCGAGTAGTATTGCCACCTAGGGTTGCCACCTGAACGCATTTTATTTATTCCTCCAGATAGCGACCACTATCTCGGGAACGGCTATGCCGATTTCGATGAAATTTGGTAGATGGATAGTATGCTTCCTTCTTAGATTTTCTACTTGGATGTTGCCACAAAAGGAAACTTAGAGGATTGCCACCTTTCCGATTTTTTTTAAATATATGGCAATATGGGTATCAAATGAAAGGTATTTTAGGGCGTATAAAAACCTAAATATTTTCGAGTAGTATTGCCACCTAGGGTTGCCACCTGAACGCATTTTATTTATTCCTCCAGATAGCGACCACTATCTCGGGAACGGCTATGCCGATTTCGATGAAATTTGGTAGATGGATAGTATACTTCCTTCTTAGATTTTCTACTTGGATGTTGCCACAAAAGGAAACTTAGAGGGTTGCCACCTTTCCGATTTTTTTTTAAATATATGGCAATATGGGTATCAAATGAAAGGTATTTTAGGGCGTATACCAACCAGAATATTTAATACACAACAGGTGTCGCCAAAGTATGTTAAGTGATTTTTGTGGTTAGTGTTCAATATTTTGGAAATCTATTTTGGAAATTTATGCTCTTGGTAAGTAAGATTATGCGGAAAATTCGAAAAATACCGAGCAAGTCTCGGTCACCCAGGTACTAATAGTTAAGGTATTAAAATTTGTGAGCTACGAAATGTTCATATAAAAATCCCACAGATCACCATTACCTAGTTGAGTGGCCTCTTTTTTCCGAAAACTAACAAATTATATGCATTCAGTTGAAGCGCATACCAAAAGCGAGTAATGCGATAGCAGATACGCCCGGCTCCGCTGTACACTTTTTACTATTATTTTTTAGTTGATAAATCTACAGAACGAACAACCCACTGGCCATGCGAAATATCAAGTTTGCATGTGGCCACCACTACCTCAAAAAAAAAGAAGGTATTCTCATCCTTTTCCTCAGCATGTGTGTGTTGCTGGTGCCATTGTGCACGTATTGCTTGTCAACATTTTCACAAAATGCTGCAGCAAATTGTTTTTTTTTTTTCAATTTTTTCGGTAACACTTTTTTTTGGCTACAAAAATGCTATTCTTGTGGCCTTTAATTTTGTAAGTTTTTTTAGTTTCCTATGTGGCGCCGACAGGGCAGAAGATGGGAGGGATACTTCAGAATTCCTTAAACTGGCAATGCAGATAAATTCGTATGCCCTTTAAAGGTTCTTTGCTCTATACGCTGCAGAGTGTGGAGACGCAGATGGCGTCTACTATCAGCTTTTATTACGCATCATCCTAAGTCCTATTCTGTGGTTGCATTTCAGGGTTCTGCAGTTTCTCGGAAATGCTTTTAAAGGCAACTGTTCATTCACATAAGCTCCGTAGCCAATATGGACAGTTTAAGCATCGCATCCTTGGCGTCTTTCTGACTAATCACCTACCCTACCTTTAGTAAATCTCATCCATATGGCTTAAGAGAGTATATATGTAGGTAGTGGCTTGGGACCCCCCATTTCAAGCGCTTAACTCATTTCAGAGTTCTTTAGCATAACTGCCCTCGGCTCATGTGGCTACCAATCAATCGCTTGTCAGAAAATTTTAGTACGAGTATGAAGGATTAAGAGTTGAAGTCAGCATCTAATTGCTTTTTCAACAACTAAGCTTGGTATCTCAGGAGGACATATACATATGTACGTCTGATCAGTAGCACGTTGTTGTACGATTAGTGGTAGTTTCGTTATCCCAGAACTTTTGAAATACTAATCAAAGGTGAAGGATGACGAATAAATACCTAAACGTCTGAAGGTCTGGATTTTTCTTTTTTATGTTGATCTTGCCAGCAGCGAAAATGTTTGATTGACTACCGGACATTTGGTGCATTATGTTCGATCAGTGACAAATCAGCTGATACTCAGGGCTTAGGTAATGAGCCGTCAGAATTGTGATCAGATTTCTATGGCGGTGGTGCAAAATCGTATCAAAACATTTCTGTACATGTAACCCGTTTGTGTATGTGTATGTGCTTTACCTAAGACCTGAATATCAGCTGAGTTGTCACTGAGGCCTCAGATGTCTACATATGTTGGTGTGCATCAGGATTGTCCGGTAGGGTTTATTTTGGACCGATTTTAACGGCATCCCTTCTTTATTTGTTGGCAAACCTGTTTCGTTGCTGTGCTGTCCGTAGTGTCATATATTTGTGGAACCATCTACATATGTATATTGAGGTAATCACTGAGTAAAAGCACATTTCAATATGGCTGAGACAATCATTTTTATAAAAGTCTAAAATCTGCAAAGTCTAAAATCTGCGATGGCAACTACGGGTCGGTCCAACCAAGATATACTGAGGGCAACCTCTTTGAGCACGGGCGACGAGGTGAGGGCCAGCACCAGCAAGGCCGCAGCGACAGTTGCGCTGGCAACAGCGAACACAGCTGGGCCTGCTGATGCTGTACCCCCACTAAGCGCTGGCACAGCTACCACTCTCCCGACGAATGCGGTTGAGGTCTCACGACCTGGCCACGCAGGTCCGAGGGAGAGAGAAGCTGAGAGGCTCACCACGAAAGGGGCGGCTGCGATGGCAACTACGGGTCGCCCCCTATCTTCGGACCCTTCGCATCGGAACAAGAAGAAAGCAGCGAGGGTCCTAAAAAAATATCAGGGGGTAGCGCTGGACACGTTGTCCGAGAATGCTAGGGTCGCGATAGAAAGGGCGCAAGCTCTGCTACCGCGGTTCCGACGCAATCTGGGACCAACTGGGGAAAGCTCGACCCCCTATAAGCGCCAAAGATCGGATGAGGAAATGAAACCTCCTCCGAAACGGCACCAAAATGCGACTGGGGTAGCTAAACTCAGTTTTGCGGAAGTGGCCAAGGACCGAATCCTTGTAGGCATTCTGGACCGTGGCAATGCCCGTGGGGCCATCCCCAGAGACCGATGGCCGTATGTCCGGAACGAAATCGGAAACGCCGTTCTCGACGTTCTGATGGAGTCTCCGGGCACTCCGCCGAGGGGGTCCGACGCGGGATGGTACCAGGGGCAGGTCAAGATCCTCGCTTGCGAGGATTCGAGGACGGTCGACCTATACCGGGCGGCTGTCGCAAGGCTGGGTGAGGTCTACCCCGGAGCAAGACTAGAGGTCGTCAACTGGAGGGACATTCCAGCCCGGCCGAGGGCAAGGGCATGGGTTCCATCGGTCCCTGCAGAGCCTGAGAGGATTCTCAGGATGCTGCAGGCGATGAATCCGGCTCTTCCGACGCAGGACTGGAGTGTCGTTCTGGTCGAGGACGCGGTAGGGCCTAGAAGGCAGGTAGTCCTGGCTCTCAACAGGGAGTCTATCGAGCCTCTTCAACAAAGAAATGGTCGGGTGTATTACGGCATCGGGGAGGTCGTAATACACGTCTATCGTGGCGACGCACAGCGCGCTGGAGTAACGGGCGCCACTGATACAGAGGCGACCGAAGACCTGGAACTTTCCGACGTGGAGAGCATGGCTTCCGCCACGTCAAACTGCGCAGGCGCACTGAGCAGTGTGACGATGGAGGATGCTCTGCTTGAGTCCGACGGGGAGGACCTAGATGTCACGGTGGTGGAAGGGGAGTCTGGGCACAGTCCTCATGGGGATGAGAGTGCTCCAGATAAACCTCCACAAGTCTAAAGCAGCGTCAGCTGCTCTAATAAGTCGCCTTTCTAAAGGCGACGTCGATGTGGTCCTCGTCCAAGAGCCCTGGGTCAATAACTCAAGGGTTTGCGGTCTGGGGGCCAACGGATTCAAGCTGTATCGAGCTGATGATAAAGGTAAAATTAGAACCTGTATTTTGGTTAAGTCTGAGCTAAACACATTTCTCTTACCTAACTTTAGCAACGGCGACGCAACGGTGGTCATTATCTCCGCCAGCGGCACGAAGTCAACCTTTGCGTCGGTCTACATGCCGTACGACTCAGAGGAACCTCCACCACAAAACAACGTGAGGCAATTAGTGACCGACCACAGCAACGGCCACTTACTCATCGGAATGGATGCGAATGCCCATCACATCCAATGGGGGAGTTCCGATATCAACAATCGAGGTGAGTCACTCTTTGATTACCTGCTTACAACTAACCTGGTAGTTTGCAACGTAGGCAATGAGCCAACGTTTATTACTAAAAACCGAAAAGAGGTAATAGACCTCACTGTTTGTAGCAAAGTACTTCTAGGTGGGTCAGGAAATGGCGCGTTCTTGATGAACACTCGTTCTCTGATCACCGATATATAGAAATAGTTTTAGACTTCTTAATGGAACAACCCACTGTGAGACGTAACCTACGTAACACAAACTGGGAGGTACACAACGAAATACTAGCTAGGGAACTACCAGAATTACCCTCCCAAATTCCTTCATCAACTGAGGAACTGGAAGATCTGGTCACAACCCTCAACTTGGCACTCTCGAATGCCCTGGAGCAAGCCTGCCCAGTGCCAACGGCGCGCGGTAAGCGTAAACCTCAGTGGTGGTCCCAAGACTTGGACTCACTTCGCATATCCTGCAGGAAACAATTCAACACAGCCAAGAGCCTCGACACCGAGCTCCAATGGCTGGAATACAAGGAAAAATTAAGAACCTATAAAAAGGCTCTAAGACAGGCGAAAAGAACATCGTGGAAGAACTTCTGCACTGGTGTTGAAAGTGTCGAGGACACTTTGAGACTAAGGTGCATACTATCAAAGACGCAAACCGCTATGAGTTTCTTGCGAAAATCTGACGGCACCTGGACCAGCTCAGAAGGGGAAACCCTAGAGCTGCTCTTGGATACACATTTCCCGGGAAACTTGCAGAGTGCACCGACAATACCTGCAACGAACCGGGCGGTGAACATACCCATAACGGAGGAAAGGGTAAAATGGGCAGTGAAAAGTTTTAAGCCTTTCAAAGCTGCCGGACCTGACGGGATCATCCCCGCACAACTTATCACTACCTTGGACACAACAGCCAAATGGTTAAGTCATATTTACAAAGCATGCCTAGCTCTCGGCCACATTCCGAGTGCATGGAAAAGCGCAACTGTGGTCTTTATCCCTAAGGCAGGGAAGGCCTCTCACTACGAGCCAAAGGACTACAGACCCATCAGTCTCTCATCCTTTGTACTCAAGACTCTGGAGAGGATAATCAGCGACCACCTCACTACCACTATTGATAGCAACCTAATATCGGGCTATCAACACGCGTACACCAAGGGAAGATCAACGGAAACGGCGCTTCACAGCCTAGTCTCTGTAATTGAATCATCTTTGGAAAACAAAGAATATTGCCTGGTATCCTACCTGGACATTGAAGGGGCTTTCAACAACATAACCCCGGAAGCCGTTAACATCGCCCTTACAAACTTGGGTATAGATACATCCCTGGTGGGATTTAGCGATCAACTTCTAAGAGGGAGGATAATACTCTCATCCTTTGGGGAAGTTGAGATGAAACGCTACGTCACAAGGGGCACACCACAAGGAGGTGTCCTCTCGCCGCTCCTATGGAACCTCACAGTGAACTCGCTGCTAAGAGATACCTGCTGGGGAGGCGGGAAGGTTGTGGCTTACGCGGACGATCTGGCCATTGCATACAGAGGCAAGTTCCCACAAACTTTATGCGACCTGATGCAGGCAGCTCTACGGGAGGTTGCCTCATGGTCCTCTCGATGCGGGCTAAGCGTCAACTCGGAGAAGGTGGAACTTGTTCTATACACCAAACGGTACAAAATACCACCCCTAGCTCTACCAGAACTAAACGGGGTGCGCCTTGAACTAGCCGATAAGGCGAAATTCCTAGGCGTAATTCTAGACAAAAAGCTGAACTGGAAAGAGAATGTCGTTCAGCGTCAAAACAAAGCTTACATAGCATTATACACGTGTAAAAGAGCGATTGGGAAGAAATGGGGACTCGGTCCCAAAACTTGCAAATGGATTTACACTGCGATTATACGACCCATACTTCTCTACGGAGTCGTAGTATGGTGGCCTGCCCTGAGCAAGGCGTCATACAGAAACCTACTTGACAAGGTCCACAGGTCCAGTATGATCAGTATCAGTGGGGCCCTGAGGACTGCACCGAGTGAA
Organism: Sphenella marginata; assembly: GCA_951509765.1. Classification (NCBI taxonomy): domain Eukaryota; kingdom Metazoa; phylum Arthropoda; class Insecta; order Diptera; family Tephritidae; genus Sphenella; species Sphenella marginata. Next base: position 48,047,050 of record OX608083.1, read on the forward strand.
GCTCTTCAGGTCATCCTTGACGAACTGCCTGTAGACCTTGCAGGATACCAAGCAGCGGCAGCATCAGCCCTGCGTCTGAGGGAAACGTCCTGCTGGAGCACAAAAACCACGGGGCATTCTAGCATACTGAACCAATACAGTTTTCTTCCAACAAGAACGGATCGCTGTGCGACAACAACAGCTGATGACCGTTACTTCAATATACGTATTCCCAGGAGGGAAGACTGGGAGGAGCCTAATAATTGCTTCACGGCGAAAGGCGGTGTGTCCGTATACACCGACGGCTCTAAATTGAACGGTAGAGTGGGAGGAGGGGTCTACTCAAAGGACCAAAACCTCGAACTGTCTTTCAGACTACCGGATCACTGCAGTGTCTTCCAGGCTGAAGTCTCGGCAATATGGGAAGCAGCTAAAAAGATAGGGAATGACGCTATCGGCAAAGAAATTTTTATTTTTAGTGATAGCCAGGCGGCCATCAAAGCTCTCGGCTCGTACTCGTTCAATTCTGAACTCACGCTAAACTGTCGCCGATCTCTGCAGGAGATGGCCCAACAGAACTGTGTGAACCTCATTTGGGTCCCGGGGCACAGGGACATCGAGGGAAACTGCAAGGCAGACGAACTTGCCAGGCAGGGCACGACCGAGCAGGTTCTTCCAGATAAAGAACGCTTAGGGATGCCCTTCGCCACATGCAAGCTACTGCTGAAAGAATACATCTACGACCAAGCCAAAAAAAGATGGCTGCAAACAGCAGGTTGCCAGATATCTAAGCAGACCTGGCCAAAATGGGATCCGAAGAAATCTCGTCGAATCTACACTCTAAGAAGGGATGAAATATCCAAAGTAATAGGGACATTGCCTCATAGGCAAACACGCGGAGAGAATGGGAGTGCCCTATCGTCGGTGTTGCAGAAGCTGTAAAGAGGATGAAGAGGAGGAAACAGTCGAACACCTAATCTGCGCCTGTCCCGCCTTAACCGAGGTCAGACGGCGCTATCTGGGAGCCTCCTATCTAGTCAACCTTCGCCAAGTAGCGGAGCTGGACGTCAGGGACTTGATGACCTATATCAAGTCAACAAAGTGGTTCGAGGATGAGGAGTAACGGTGTCTTTCTGTGGTATCACAACGGGCCTACTACAACTGGCCTAAGTGTGCCGGTATGGCAGCCACTCAAACCTAACCTAACCTAAAATCTGCACGACTAAGAACGTCCTATCATAGAATTATTTTAAAAATGCCTCTTCTGACTTGATTCGTTTATCGGTATATACTCAGCTCCCACCCTTGGTCGCTTTGTTGGTGCGCCCCTGTGCAAACGTACATTTTTTTTTTATCAAACACTTTATTTATTGTTGTTGTTTATTTGTTGCTTTGTTACTCGTATTACAGTTGTTATTATTGTTGTTGTTCGTTCACACTCACCTGCTGGTGTTACGGTGTAAACGCACGGCTCACTCTGATCGCCAATTTCGTTGGTAGCCCAACACAAGAGAGTTCCATAGTCCTGTGAAAGATGGAAGAAAAAAGCACACAAAAATGATATTTGAGCAAAAAAGGGAGTAAAAACTGTTTGTTGTAGTTGTAGGTAAAAGCAAATTGGCAAAAACGGTATACAATTTATTACTGTGACTATGTGCGGCCGATGCATGTCTGCTTGTATCTATGTATGTGTGAACCTAGGCATATGAACCTCAGATTATTTGCATGTCATAGTGAGCAAATAGCACATATGTATGTATGTGTGTATGAATATAAGCCAGAGATAGGCGCCTAACGACCTATCTATAGCCGATTTCCGGCAGCTGGTTGACGCTTAATATGGGCTGACCTGTTTGCCCTTTTGTCTGTTACTACGCCAGCGTCGTGTGTGAGCTTTCATTGAAAATTCAAAACAGCAATTCAGTTGGAAAATTATGCGAATCTATTGGAAAATTGATGATTTATCGTTATGCGCACGCACACAAACACAGAGGCACACTTGCGAATACATATATGCATAGATTTGTGCTTGTGCCGGTTTGAAGGTGCAAATGTCACGTGTCTACTACATCGCATTTTGACTGCTGCACCACTCACAGGCACTTGAAGCGACACATCATAATTCATAGAGCTGACATTCGATCAACTGAACTGGACCGGAAAGTCGGGCACGCCTAACAGCTAACCAATAGGCAGTGCGTCGTTAGTCGTCAGTCATCAGCCGTCAGACGACAACGGTAAGCATTCAGCAGCTGCTTTTCTACTTTACGAAACACACACATCCATCATTTTTCTCACCATGCTCTTCACAAATTGATTTCGTCTTTCATACGCACACAAACAAACATACTTACATTCTCCGTCATGGGCGTGTAATGCGCTATGCTACGTCCTCGATCGACAGCTATGTGTGATGCTGGGATGTCAATAGTTTCGCCTTGTGTTGCATTGAATTTCCAGATATATGTCGCCTCTAAGGGGTTCGCTTCAATTTCGCAGGCAACTTTAACCATCTCATGTCGGCCGGAACTATAGGCAAAACGTTGTCCTGGACGACAGACTGGCGCAACTGCATAAGGAAGAGTAGAGATGAAGAGAAAAGCGTTAAAACATCAAATATTAAAAATGGCATGCAAAAACTGAATTTCTCGTGTGTACTCGTATGTATATATGACTTTTTTATTTTATGTATTTGTAAGAGGCTGTGTTAAGTACATAAGTAGTAGTTAACTCCACTTGACTTCGCATCAGTTTATGTACAGTGTGCGCGAAAAAGTACTATTCAGTGTATTTGTTGTTGAAAGGTAAGGAGAACGGTAACAACTGAACCAAAAAAAGGTAAGGTAGTAAGAAATGACGAGGAAAAATATACGCGAAGGGTATGAGGAAAGAAAAAGATCGACAGAGAAGCGAAAGATGAGCAGCAAGAAAAAAGCAAAATAGAGTGGAGAATAAGGACATTTAGGGAAGGCAAGTGTTAGGCTTTAAGCGAGTATCAATAATCTTGGAAAATAGGGTATGTGGTCAGAGGTAGAAGAGATATAGGACAAGAAGTTCGGAAAGAAGGGATGGAGATATAAATTCGAAGAGTGAGTCAGAGAGCAGTTATGTATATAGAGAGCGAGAAGGTAAGCAAGTTATGTATATAGTTTATAGTTGAGGTTTAAAGCTAGCAAAAGCAAGGACGTAACTGTTATAAGAAATATGATAAAAAGGTCCCATTTAACCATTAATACTGATGTATTCAAATATTGGTTATAATTAGCCATTATCGTAAGACATATTTTATATTGGTCAATACAACCATTATAAATGAGAGAAACATTTTTAGTTTAACAATAACCATTATGGTAGTTTGCTGTCGAGTGGGCCACCGATAACCAAAAAATGTATTACTTGCGATAAGGCTTATTGGTAACCGAAAAAATTTTGGGTTGACTTAATGGTTATTCGAAACCAAAAAAATATATCTCTTATTTATATTGGTTACGATGACTAAAATAAAATGCCTCTTATGATAATGGTTAAAAATTCCCTAAAACATATAAAGGGAATTTTTGCGTAACCTTTTCTTCTGAAAGAAAAAAATAACAATTATTTTCGATCCCTGGGCAAAAGTAGACAATTTAAGAGCATGCTAATCTCTACAGACATATAATAAAATTGCAGATATTTAAGAAAAATCGTTAGAACTGGTTTTAATAAGCCAAGTCAACAGTTTTTATAATTTTTATCTGTCGGTCTGTTTTATGTTTGGTCATGCATCAATCGAAACTTCTAAATGGAATTGAATGAAACTTTTACTCTCGAATTACCGGACACCAAATTTAAAATTTGAGATACCATCCGTTTAGAAAGTTCGAAGAGTTTTGGAGATATTGACTGATATGTGGACCAATGTGACCCAAAATATGTTTGTTGCAATTTTGGTTTGGTTGGATATAATTAAGATCTATTAGTGATCTGATATGGGATATAATGATTAAAATCGAATTTAGTATATGTATTATAAATTTTGAGCGCTTAATTAGTTAAGAAATTAAATAAATGTATCTCTTTTTTGGCAATCGTTGCATTTTCTTCCATCGCCTTTAAACGGACGCATTCATCAGCACTCTTGCGGTGTCATATTTGCATAATTAAATAAAAACATTGACTCAAGTATAAATTCGCCTTAAATGCAAAATCAATTCGAATATTTTACTTTCATCATGCGAATATTTTTTGTGGTTGCAGATTTTTCGATATAAGTAATTCTTCCGTTTTCCATTATTTTAATTTAAAGTCTGTCATTGAATGATGGATTGACTTTTTAAAATGATTTTCACTGGATTGGCAGTTTTAATTTGCTTGTGCACCCACGTATGACTATAACACACACACAAGAGAACATATACATTTACTTTTATCATAGCGAATTAATATTTCCGAGCCTTTGTAAAACACACACAGTTTCCTTGCCAAAAATCATGTGACTAATCTCTAAAGAGAGCGCTCTGGGATCGATCCCTTTAGTCTACAGTTGGCTAAATTTAATTTGCGTAGCATACTCATAGGGGTATAAGTAAATCTTTGTTTTTGTAGCAGACTTATAGGAGTTAAAATACCCCTTTGGATGGAAAGTAGATTAGTCCCTTCGTACCCATTCGGGTATACATAAATGGGTACAACTAGTCTCTCGCTAGGATGTACACAAACAAATGAGACTAGTTTAGCCCATACAAAGTCATCAGAACAGGTATTAGTCGCATCCACCTTTGCGATTAAGCCTGGACTGATTCTAGACTAATCGCAGTTTTGCCAGGGTTCTGTAATTATAACTAGTATGAGGGATGCCTAGTACAGACCAACATTTTCAGTCTCAAATCTAAACTAGTTTTATCGAAACTTGAGCGATGCCAGTTCAGAAGCAGGCTCTCAAGTTACCAATCACTTCTTTCTTTTTTTAACTGAAGTTGATTGAGAACAAAAATAACTGAATCTAGGGAGAACTCGATTTAGTTTCCCTGCAATCAGTCAACTTAGCTGCAAGGCCTTAAGTCTTGAACTATATCGCTATATATTCTATTCCTCGATACTCGGATCGATTCATTATGTCCCAATCAGATTTTGTAATGCCAAGGCTTCAGGACTGTACAGCAGGACGGTTACCAGTGCTCTCTTGCACCTAGATAGCTCTTTGTCTTATCGAAAAAAATGATACTTCTTAGAATAGGATCACCCAATCTAATAGTTTATGATTTTCAAAGGGTATGTCGAGTCTCTTCCTAATTCTGCGCGAGATGTGTTGGTATTACGAAAAGTGCTTTCCTCACTAGTAAAAAGGTTTAGGAAGATCAATCGAGAACAATGTTGTATGTCAGTGGTTTTCTCACTACCTCTTCTGGGATTCAACGTATGTATGTATTTTGAAAATCTGATCGATAATACATTAATTTCGTTGAACCGGAAAACGTGGTAATGTGGATATTAATAGCCTCTTGCGATAGGTATACCTATAAAGCATCGTTTTAACTTCTCCATTGAAAAAAGAACATAAAAGATTTGGTTTGATAAAATGCCCAATTGCACTCTCTGAGAGTAATATGAGAGGCGACCTGCGAGATCATTGCTGATCGCGAGGTCCAGATTTCCCGCTGATCGCTGATTCTATACAGGATGCATTCCGAAGAATCTATGATGAACTAGTAGGGGTTCCGAAATGCACCAATTCTTAAATAATTATTTTCCCTACAGGAGGTGTATGAACAAACCTACAACAAGTAAAAATATTTAAAAACCTGAGTATCTTTGCATAGCTGGAGCGTAAAGTTAATACATAATTACTTTCATTTGTGTCGGATTTTAATTAATTCAAAGTTTTCAACAAATTAATGGCGTTGAGTATAAGAAGAAGCGTTTTCCAAAAGCGAATGAAATGAGTTAATTAATTTGTTGTTTTTGAGTTTTCTGTGTAAGTACGCGTTTGTTGTGTGTAAGTCACTGGGTTTATTTAATCTAAATTTGAAGGCGCGATAATGAAAGTTAAAAAGAAAACGATGTAAAGCAAACTCAGATAATTTTTATGAGAAAACTCTGATAATTTTTAATTCTTTGGTACAAAGAAGATATAGTCGAGGTCAAGTAACTTTTCAATGAGTAAAAAGAAGCTGAGTAAGATGATATGTTTATTAGAGTGGACCAAAAAAATTTTTTTTTTGAGCAGTAATCATATGCCATTTCAGATAAACCAAGCGTTACAGATTGCTGTGGGTTTCCGATAACATTTGTATACCCAGTGTCCGTGAATTAAAAAATGCGAAAAATTATAACTTCAAAAATTGGGCTTGGCATTTTAATATGGATTATTTCATAAAACTTTTTATGCCATATATAACTCCGGCAAAAATAAAATAAAAATGCAGCGACATTTTTCGAAAACGGTAAATATATAAAGTTTAAAATTAGCGAAATCGGTTGAGTGCCCCACCCAGTTTTCTTACATAGTTCTGAGAAATTTGGTTGTAAAATGTAAGACAATGGCCTTTAATTTCAAATACATTTCCAATGAAAAATGGAAGGTAGTTAATAACCCATTGCAATAGGGAAAGTTATATATCTTTTTTGATTTGCATACCTTTCATGAACATGAAATGTTTGCAAGTATAAGAAGAAGAAAAGATGGTTCCATCAATAAGTATACTGAAATGACCAGGACGATGAGCTGATTCGATTAAGCCATATCCGTATTTCCATACGTCTGTTTGTCATAATATATCACTACTGGGCATATAAAGTCGATAGACTTCCTTACTTCTTAAAAAAAAAACGGGAGAAATTAACAAACATTTTCCAAATTCTGAAAGTGATTTGTGTAGTTTAAGCTTTTTTGGATATATTTTTTTAAGCCTTGCAAATACTTTGTGATAAAAAAATATTCAGACATTCCTAGCGAATGCGCTCCAATAGTAGTCAATTTCATCACGAACAAACAGTCTACCCATATCAGTATTAATTCGCAGTTAATCGCAAGTTTCAGAAAGATTCACCTAAACAACTGCGAAGCGAAGCTAGAGTGGGTCAATTGAAGCTTTCTGCCATTCTACCAATCTTACGCTCCACATAGAGCACGAGGAAGAACACACAAGTTCGGATAAAACAAATCAACGCAACCGTTTGTTAAACTGAGTGAATGTGTTTTAATATTTGCAAATCGCTAGAACAAAAGTGTATTAAAATATTTATGTAATTACAAATGTAAATAGGTATGTCTGTAGAAAATTGTTAAGGCAATTTGCAGTTGTCATGGAGTTAAACTATATGCAACAAATCTCTTTAACTATTTGAGTAAGCTCGAGACTACAATTCTAAATCTGTGTATACAACATATCTAAAGCGCATTGTTGGTATGCACATAAACTCATATCCAAGTACATATATACATATATGTAGAATAGATTTATTAAATACCGAAATGTGTTGTGAAATTTACAATGAAATTAAATGAAAATGAACTTAAGTATCAATTAAAGGGAAATATGTGGCTTCTCTTCGACAACTGGCAATAACGCAACGACCGACGACTGTCAACTGTAAAAATGAAACAACTTTAGAAAAAGCACGACGTAAGAGTTCAACTTAACTCACCGACTGTTAGCGAACGACTGACTGACTTCTCTCTTCCACATTCGGCCATTCGACCTCATCATCCGTCTCGGGTGGATACCCCTCCTCTTCCTTCCATTGCTTCATAAAGTCACAGCTGGTTGCCGTGTTATTAGGCCCTTCGAAATTCGCTGCTTTTTTCACTTCGTAACGTCCATTGCGCTTACATTTTATAACCTCGTAAGGTCCTATATAGTTACTCGCCATCTTTTTCCCGGAAACAAATTGTGTTCTTCGGATAGCCACCAGATCTCCAGTTTTAAATGCTATTTCTGCCTTTCGTTTTTTGTCGTAGTTATTTTTGTATTCACGCTGGATATTGGCAATTTGCTCTCTTGCTACAGTTCTCAATTCGTCTCTTCTTTCAATAAAAATATTTGTAAGTTCTTCCTCGACCATTTTGTTTATGTCCTTGTCCAGTTCTGTCCGCATTTTAACCCCAAACATGATTTCGAACGGTGTGAATTTTGTTGCTCTGTTCACTGTGCTATTGATGACATTCTGCACCTTGCTGACGAACTTATACCATGAAGTTGGATTATCTGCTGATAATTTGGATATGACACTGATTATTACTTTGTTAAGGCGTTCGACTTGCCCATTGCTTCTTGCGACACCTGTTGTAGTCAAGACGTGTTCTACTGATTCCATTTGACACCAATTTTTGAAATTCGTGGAAATAAACGCTGCGCCTCTGTCGCTTATAATTCTCTGCGGTGACCCAAAGGTTTTTGTCCAATCCGAAAGTTTTTTGACAACTTCTTCTGCTGATGTTGACTTTGTTGGGTAAAGCCAAACAAATTTGCTGAATCCATCAATGACCGCGAAAATATATTTGTACATTTTTGACGACGCGTCCATCGGCCCCAAATGATCTACATGCAGTGTAACTAGCGGTGTATCACCTTTATCAATAACATACAGGTAACCTTCTTGCTTACCCAGCTTTTTATTGTATAGGATGCATTTAATACAGTTTTTAATGATTTTTTCTACTTTGCTTCTTAAATGTGGGATAAAGTATCGTTGATCAACGGCGTTTACAACTTTTTCTACTGCAAAGTGACCCTTTTCATGTTCTGTTTTAATAATTTCGTGCTCCATCAGCCGAGGGACAACGAACAACATCATGCCGTTTTTGTTTTTGAACAGCACTCCATTTTTTAGGACGTAATCTTCGTATGGTCTTTCTTTCAATATCTCCTTTACAGTTTTCAGATGATCATCTTCATTTTGGGCTTTTTTAAGTCTAGCACTTATTTCCTCGTTTATCACCATAACGTTTACTGGTTCTCGACTTAAAGCGTCAACGTGTTTCATGGAACTAGCTTTGCGGTGTTCAATCGTGTACTGGTAGTCTTGTAGGTAAAGTATCCAACGATTTACAGCTGGTGACAAGTCTTTTTTGGTAGTTGCACTTTTGAATGCTTGACAATCCGTGATTAGCTTAAATTCCTTTCCTAGTAAATAATGGCGAAGTCTTTTTACTGCCAAATATGCGGCTTTTATTTCTAAATAGAAGCTGTGAAGCTTGCTTTCTTCGAGTTCAGTTTTTTTACTCCAGTAATAGACTGGGTGCCATTTTTCATCAAACTTTTGCAAAAGTATCGCGCCGAAACCATCTTTACACGCATCTGTATGTAACTCCGTAGCTGCTGTTGGTGAATAAACTTTTAGTACAGGTTGTTTAGTTAGAATACCTTTGATTTCTTCGATTGCTGTGCGTTCTCGAGGTCCCACTGTAAAATTTGCTCCAGATTTTAATAAGTCGGTTAATGGTTTCGTTATTACAGCATAGTTTTGCACAAACTTCCTGAAATATCCTGTTAGACCTAAGAATGACTGCAGTTTTTTGAGATTCTTTGGTGTTGGAAAATTTTGTATTGCTGCGCATTTCCTATCGTCTGGCGAAACACTGCTATCTTTGATACGAAGTCCCAGATATACAACTTCGGATTGCAAGAATTTGCACTTTTTCCAGTTAATTTTTAGACCGCGTTCTTCTGCCAATTTTACTACGCGCTTTAATCTGTGAATACCCTCTTCGTAGTCTTTGGAGTGAATAATTATGTCGTCCATATACATTTGCATAATATTTTCTCGGATGAGTTGCTGAAAAATGTAGTGAATGAAGCGAAGAAAAACAGATGGCGAATTGCAGTACCCAAACGGAGCTCTATTAAATTCGTAGACACCATCCCTTGTTATAAAGGCTAGATACTTTTTCGATGCTTCTTCTACCGGGACGTGGAAAAACGCATTCGCTAAATCAATTGTTGAAAAAACTTTTGCATCTTGTAGAGCTTCGATTACTTCTTCCATTAAAGGAACTGGATATACATCTTTTTGTACTATTTTATTTAAATCGCGAAAATCAATACAAACACGCGCGCCTCCATCTTTTTTGTTTGTTACCACAACACGGCTGCAGTATTCAGAATTCGATGGTCTAATTATATCATGTTTAAGCCACTCTTGTATTTGCTCTGCGACAATTTTCTGTTCGGGCAACGGCAATCTGCTTGGAGCATGTCGCACAACTTTTTCTTCAACAGTCACTACTTTCATACTTATTGGACTTATACTTTCTGCTTTTGGTGCATAGTTTTTTACGATCTGTTTAACTTCATCTTTATATTTTGAAGATACCTCGTATTCGTCGTTATCAATCGTAGTATTCATAATGAAATAATCATTTTTCTCCAAAAATTTTGTGAATGTATAACCTTTCTCATTATAATCGTACTTGCACTTGCCGGCAAAATCAAAACCGAGTATAACTTCATAATTTGACGAATTATTTGGCACAACCACAAATTTGTGACGACGTTTTAAGCTATCGATTTTGATATTGGCTTCTAACGCGCCTACTGAAGCAATTTTTACGCCGCCTATACCAGAAACAGTACGAGTGTAATTTTCTAATTCGCAACCTAATTTTTTTGCAATTTTTTCTTCGATTAAAGACACTTCTGCGCCACTGTCTATTAAACAGATCACTTCAACGTTATTTAGGCTTATTTTTTTACACATTTTTTCGCGTTTTTCGTTAGAATTAATCAGATTTACGTCTTTTTTCATGTTTGTCGTACACTGCTTGGAAATATGTCCATTTTGATTGCATTTAAAACATTTTGTTTGCTCTTTGCACTCGCTTCGCTTATGTTCTACCGATCCGCAATTAAAACAATGTTCGCGTTTTGTTGTTGCTGCTGCAGGTGTTACTGTTTTCTTGTGGTGGTTAGTAGTCGACTGTTTTTGCTCGTTATTTGGGCAAATTTTCTCAAACGTTTCTAATAGTTTTTTCAGTTCTTCGTAATTTTTCGCTGAATACAACAACAATTTATTTTCTGCTTTGCCACTTATGCCGTTCACTATGTAACTGATAATTGATTTTTCGTCCACACTGCCTAAAGAGCCGATTCGCCGCATCTGCAGTATGTACTCGTGCATGCTCTCATTCTCTTTCTTTCGCCTCTCCTGCAGTTGTCTGTGAACTTCTACACTAGAAAAATCACGGCGAAATTCTCTTATAACTTCTGTTTTGAGCGTGTCGTAATCGTAAACGCATACTGACTCCAAAAATAGTTTTGCTATTTTTGTCATCTTTCGCCTGGCGAATACATATTTTTGTGTTGTACTCCATCCATATGCTAGAGCGCATTTTTCAAAATTGTCAAACCAATCTTCTACTCTTCTTGGTGACTGCCCATCAAATTCTGCAATTACGTTGTCAATATTTTCTGTCGACATTGCTGCTTGATCTTTTTTTGATTGTTGTAAGAGGAGTCTAGTTAGATTTGCCAACTCGCTCAAACCTTCTCCGGCTTTTGGTTCTTCGTTGTTAGGCATGTTCTTTACTGTGTTTGTCGTAGTGAAATTTATTATTTCGTCGATTATGTTTTGCGCACTTTCCTTTAACGGCGCTTGTAACCTTTCAAGGTTTTCCGATTCTGCACGATTTCTAGAAGTTTCTGCTGCTGCGCTTACTGAATTTTCAACTGATGATGACTCCGACTGAGTTTTGCTTCTAAAAATTTCTGCTGTCTCGTTTGAACACTTTGCTTTTAAACGCGTATAATATTTATCGTTCGACATGAAAATCCGTTACGCAACTTGGCTTTTAGGCTGGGGTAGAGGTTAAGGTTGAGCCCCCAAATGTAGAATAGATTTATTAAATACCGAAATGTGTTGTGAAATTTACAATGAAATTAAATGAAAATGAACTTAAGTATCAATTAAAGGGAAATATGTGGCTTCTCTTCGACAACTGGCAATAACGCAACGACCGACGACTGTCAACTGTAAAAATGAAACAACTTTAGAAAAAGCACGACGTAAGAGTTCAACTTAACTCACCGACTGTTAGCGAACGACTGACTGACTTCTCTCTTCCACATATATATGTATATATATACAAAACATATGCAATTTCAAATATTGAAACAATTTAAAATATTCAACTTGGATTGTCTACATCTAAAGCAAATGCCGAATAACAAGGATATTCATATCACAAAGCACAACACATGTTCTCCATTCTAATTATACTGCGAAAGACAAGTTGATACCAATTGCATAGAAGACAACTGATGAGTCGTGATATATGTTTGTCCTAAAGCAAGAAGTTGCGGGTAAACCCGGGTGAGCGGCGGCTCAAATTAACATGGGACATTCAACTTGATATTACTCGAAGGTACTTGTGCAGTCCATTTAACCGTAACTAGTTGAACGTGTGAAGAGGACATCTTCACCGTTGTTGTCGTATTAAGCAATATATCGCACCCAAAGAAAAAACCCTCACAACTTCAGATCGGTACAAGTTTATTATTAGCTTTAGCTTCCCATAATAAATAAGAATTTACGATAGGCCTCTTAGTTTAATTAATAGACGCAAATTGGCTTGCGGCAAATCGGCCGAAATGGTTTCGAAATGATCTCGTAGTAATATCGCACACAGTTGTGAAGTCATCAAATGGCCCTGAAAAATATACGAGTTTGAGGTTCAGAAAAAAATAACGATGTATTTTGCAAATGGTCGAGGAAGAAATTCAGAGATGATCGCAAAATATGTCCTTTCGGCTCGAAATGGTGACCGTATTACCCACAAAAGTACTATCACTTATGGCGTTCTTTTCTAGAACAATTGGTTTTCAAAATCTTTGGATCATAACGCGATATATATCCACTCATAGCTTTAACACGTTGGCTGCCACGTAGGCATATAAGTACGAACAACGAAACTAATATAATTATAGGTATATCTATGGTCAGTCCATCTTTCGCTGTTTAGTGCTGCGATAACTTAGTTAATAAAGCACATTTAAGATGTAAATTGCTACTCAAACTTGCGTCCTTGCATTCGTTGAAGCTTAGGATTACACGCAAAGTGGAATATAGAATTCGTTAAGCCGAACATTAGAAAACCATGTTTACCATACATATCTGTTTAATGCGGAATTATTTAGTTTATTTCCAGGAGTCATACAATTTTGTAATGAAGTGCAATCATACATATACATTATACAAGTTAGACTGAACAAATATTTTTTTTTGTTCAAACTATTTACAATTTTAGAGTTTTGATACATTTGCAAAAACAGAACCTAAAATAAAAAACCGAAAGAATCTAACTTAGTAATAAGAGTTTAATGAAACTTAATATATTATATTGTGATGAACTTTACGGAGAATGGCTGAACCGATTTTAACCAAACTTTGCCACATTGTAGAGACACATGTGGAGAAGGTTTATAACTACAAAGGAGATATCAAAACCATTTTAGAGCATATAAGTAGGGGTTATGTGAAAAGAGGGCGTGACACCTCACACACAAATTAATTTCTTGAGGTTGAATGTCTCTAAATGGGGTTAAGGTAGGGGCCTGAAAATAAGTATAGAGATATAAGATATCTATAACAATGTCAACAGTTATTACTAAATATTACACAGAATCAGGGGTTTAATCTATACACATTTTAAAATGAACTCAATATATGTAAATCTATTTGCCGAACATGAATTAAATGAATTAATTAAATGATAAAACAAGAAAAAACAAAGTACACCTTTCATTTCAATTTTTGTTTTACCCATAGAAGTGGGTGAGGGTCCGCTAGTAAGGTATGAAACTTCCAATAATATAGATATAATTAAAAACAAGTAAGGAAGTCTAAGTTCGGGTGAACCGAACATTAAATACCCAGCGTTAGTTTTCAGAACGAGATACAAATAACGTGACTTGGCAATGATATAGTCCCTAGAATCTCATTTTAAATTTTCTATATCAAAAAAGGGGGCGTGGTTTTCATCCGATTTCGCCCATTTTAAACACCAACATGCCTTGGCCAGAAAGTAACCTGTGTACAAAATTTCATGCGAATATCTCAAGTTTTACTCAACTTATGTTAATTTATGTGATTTTCGATATCGAAAAATTGGGCGCGGTTATCACTGGATTTCGAAAATTTTCGCAGCAGCTCACCTTGGCCAGAAATAAGCCTGCGTAACAAATATCATGCAAATATCTCTGTTTTTACGCAAGTTATGTCAATTTATGTGATTTTATAAATTTTCGATATCGAAAAAGGGGGCGTGATTATCATCCGATTCCGCCCATTTTCAATAGCAACCTTGGCCAGAAAGTAACCTGTATGCAAAATTTTATGCAAATATCTAAATTTTTACTCAAGTTATTGTGTACACGGACGGACAGACGGACAGACGGACGGTCATGCCTTAATCAATTCCTCTTTTCAACCTAAGAACTTTCACACCTGGAACTCTATATCTAACTCGATTATTTTGCGCCGTTACATAGCACCGTTATGTGGACAAAATTATAATACCCTTGCACTAGTACTAGTTGACTAGGAAAGCTCCGGACTAGGAAGCTCCGGAACTTTAAAACTGAAAGTTACCCATGTTTAGATTGTTTGGAATTATACGCAAAAGATTTCAGCTTGCAGATTTGGATATACATATTTGTAAAATAGTTTTGATATGATCAGGAAGAGATTTCAAGAGCATAGCCTTATTTATTCGTTCAATCTTCATTAGTTCATTAATGGGTTTTTTAGCAAAAATACCTTCGCAAAACATCACTATGAGGCAGTTAAGTCCATCGCAGAAAATTTTAATAAACCATTAGGTTTTATATAGACAATCTGCCTCTCAGCGTAGAAGCACGGTAAATTCAATTAAAACTTGGTTTGAATTTAGGACACAGTCAGCCTTTTTACATAACCAAAGCGACACTCTACGAGTATATGTTTTACGTTTTACTTCCTACACACATGTAATAATTCTGCAATTTTTCGAGCAGACTTTAATTAAGGTTTCGAATATTTCAACAAATTGAAATTCCATGCAATTTATCAGTACTCTTATAGATATGCCCCAAGCGCACACCGACGTACATACATGTAGAGCATACGAATGCGTTTACAACAACCACATTGGCCTTTGACATATGAAATTTATGTTTGAAAAAAAAAAAAAAACACAAAAAGATATATGCTAAAGCCTCCCGGAGTAACCGGTTTTTTCGTAATTTTAATTTCCGAAAATGGTTGGTGTAAAAACAATAACAAAACCAAAAAAGCGACAATCGATGCTGTCAACCAGACCATAGCAACTATTTAAATGTCATAGTTTTGCGGAAGTGCAACTGAAAAACCTTGCAAAAATTGTATGCGCATAGACTTGCCTACGTACATTGGCATGCAGATATCCCAGTAAAACAAAAGAGTAAAGAAAAAACTAAGAAGACTAAATTGAGAGCGAGAGCTACATGAAAATATTTATATTAGTCCTTACTTCGAAAATGAGAGCTTGTGGAGCAGTAAATTTGTTGACTCACAAAAGTAGTGAATGTGTCACAAAAGAGTCATAAATTAGGCATTGGAATCACAAATGAGTCGCAAGAGTCACCAATGGGTTATATGGATAGGTAGAATATGTTCACATCCGATAAGTTTGCACCGGTTGATGACGTCGTTAGGTCATTCACCCTTGGCTACAGTGTTCATTTGCTTTCACACAGCTTAAAACTGTTTAGGGATGAACCGGTATGCGATATACACAATAAAACACTCAAAGCCTAATCAAAGTGAAGAGTGCTGTGGATCCTTCTTCGTGAGTTTTGTTTCTTAGGGCTCACCTGATATGCTCATCGTCAGTGCAGTACTGCGTTCTCTGGCAAAATTTCTTTAATATTGATCCTTACAGGTCTCAGTTGATCGGTAATCTGACTTCAGCGCTTCAAAATGTCTGACCTACATACATACATATGCCATCCTAGAAAAGGCGAGCTCGGACGCGTTTCATAATCAATTCTGCCACGTTTTATAACCATATTAGGGGGTCCGACTTATTGAAAGCCTTGATGTGGTCAAAGATGGCACACTTCTTCTGCGTTGAAATATTTACGGACCTCTACTTTACTTCGTATGCAAGAAGCTCATTTTAGAGTCTCTTGTGGTTTTTTGTTAGATGGGATGTTAACACTTTCTGTATTTGCAGGATGTTCAGTGTCGCATAAGTCACAAGAAAATCTTTGCGAAAGTAAGATGAATGTTTTGACAGTTGCCTTACCAGATGGTACAGGAAGCAAAAGCGGCTGATGCAGGATGCGTATGCTCCAATGAAACTTGCAAGCTAAAAATAGGCTTTTCCTACTTGAATTTGATTACAGTACTTTTGTATGCATGTGTGTGTATTTGTATGTATGCAACTGAGTACGTAGGCTACTGAGTCTAAGAGACTGTCGGCCGGCTATCTGCTTCGTTGTTGTGCTGCATTTGCATTTCTTTGCAATTTCTCTTTGCCAGGCATAAGAAATGACAGGCAATTTGTTTGTTTTCTATCCAAAGTAAAGCCTACCAAACCTGACTGGTAAACAAACAGATAAATAAATGGGTAAGAAAAAAAAAATGCTTCTAAAGCCTAAGAGAAGCATAAATATACTAGCTGCCTGCTGCAGACAAAGGGTATAGTCATGTGTGTAGCGGCGCTCATATTTTCCAGTGTCCGTAGTGTTGAGATTGCAGAAAGGTGGTTAAGAAAGACAAGACAAAATATTTGTTTAAGATTGTCTGTGAAAAAATAATCAAATGTGCTGAGTGCTGACTTTTCCTATTGATGTGTTAATCGGCTAAGGTTTTTAATATTAATACGTACTATATATGTATGTATGTGTATGTATTATACTCACATCTTATATCCAAATGTACTGGATTACTCTCGCCATCTCCCTCTCGATTACTACCGACGCAGGTGTAGATACCAGCTCGTGCGCGACTCACATTTTGCAGCACTAAACTCTGATTGGCCACGATGATGCCCTCGGCATGATTATTCTCCAGTATATTACCCTATTTAGACGATATTAAAGAAATAAAGTGATTATTTTAGATCTCGTACTCTTTATTAAGTCTCATTGAATTAAACTTATGTTTGTAAACAATCGACTTGATCTAATAAAAAATCAATCGTGACAACTGTGAGTATTGAAGATTGATAGCGTCATCGATAATGATCAAAACTAATCGTGCAATGTAGTGAAGCGACAGTTTTTGTGTTACCCCGTTTTCTAACTGTACATTTATGACGTATCCGATTCCGGTAAGTCTTTCAGATACTAGGCGATACCAAATACAGTTCTACCGAATTTAAAGCCGATAACAAAATGCATGAAATCCATTAAAGTCGGTGCGTTTCCAAAACTTTACATTAATTTTTTTCTACATTTTAACTTACTCTAAAATAAGCTTGAATCTATGTACATTGCACATACAAAAAAGCAAAGCACAAAAATGTATTACAACAGTATTTTCAAGAACGCCGTAAGCTATACCAAGAATTGTTGACGTCAACTTTTGTTATAACTTATTATGATGTCCATTTAAAAATAAGCAAGTCACTAAAGAAAATTTCGCAAAATTATGTCAAAGTTGAAAGTTGAACTGCAAATGGAACAAAAGTAATTTTTCAAATTTGTGAGTTTACGAATTCATTGTTGCTTAGTGATGTGACGAATATGGCCATTAGCAATTGCTTATGCGAATGATTCGCATTTTATTAATATTTACATTCGCATTTGGTTATTGTTACGAGGGCTTTTTAAAATAAGTATAAAACAGCTTCGGCGAACATGTGAAGGTTAGTACATACATCCCTATAATAAAAAGGTTTCATGCTCGAATAACTTGACAGTTAATATCAGAACTGTTCAGTACTTTGAAAACCGAGTCGTGTCTCAATCATCGCCTTCGAAGTTATTTGGATTATTATTATTAATATCTCTTTGATAGCCACTCTTAAGAAGCGTGAAAATTTGCATTCGCATGTTAAAAAAAAAAAATATTCGTCACTTTCCTCATATACATATTAGGCAATGTGTAAGTACCTATGTATATACATACATACATATATATGCATGTATTTACTTTGAAAATAAAATATTTATATACTGAAAAAGAAGAGCACATAAAGAAAATCAACAAATGAGCAACAAATACTAACATTTATAAGTTTCGAAAACAGCTGTGAAAGGTGGAAGTATAAAGAAGGCAAATAAGACAAGAAATTTACATCAAATAATGACGAATTTGGGCCCTTGGCTATGCAGTCGAAAAGTAATAAGTTCACAATGTCAGCTCAACGAGACCCATCAGAAAAACTTCAATATGAATAAAGTAAGTTACAAAAGTAAATGTTTAGGGAATATTTCTTGGAGTTCCTAATGCCATCTAACATATAGAATAGTGGGTAGATGATATCTAGTACTTAGTATCACGTAACATTACTTTTAAGAATTAAATGATTAAAATTTAGTACAAATTTTGAAGGTAAAGGAGCTCGAACTTGACTCATCTATAGGTACAAGAACCTAGCATTAGTCGAACTAGGACACGATGAAGTAGGTATGAGGCGTCATCTAAAAATAATCCCCGACGTAGCACTGCTACTATGAACGGCAAATGAATAAAGTTCCTCTATCAACGTTAACTAATCATACTCTTTAGGTCACACTTCTCCTAATATTCATACCTATTCGAACCATCCTCGAACATCATTAGATGACGCTAGAGCTATAAACAAGTTTTTTGACAGATTGGCAGAATTGACGGAGCCGCCAACAGAGGAAGGGAAAATATTAAATACGATGGAAAGGTCATACGAAAAAGGCTACTGTTGGCGTCAGATATCAGTATAAATAAATTATTGACATCATTTCCTGATTTCCGTAAAGTCGGATAAGAACCAACATGAAGTGACCTACTAAATATGCCATGTCTCATCTATAACAAATACTCAATCATTGAGTTGAACATTATTACACTTTGTGGATTTTAGTAGACTCATACTACAGGTATGGCACTTTGGTTCGTTGGGCATACTCTAAGCCCCTAACTCGCAGGGGTTCCGGAGAAAATCTGCTGAGGCAACTAGCATGATTGCCAGTTGCTGCCGCTTTTCGGCCCCGTTTTGAACAAACCCTTTGATGATACAGCGACCTAAATAATGGTATGCCTCCAAAAGCCACAGAAGCTTTCCGTCGTATATTTAAATAGCACACGACAATATCTCCGGAGGTATATCCAAGCAGATTTCGAGATCAAAAGGGACTAGATTTAAATATTTAATACCGCTACAATTCACACAGAGGTTGTGTTTTTATCGGCACACTGTATCCTTTGTACATACAGTGTCGGACAATACAATCGCACCCCCTTTTTGTCATCGAACTAAAACAAAGACGTCCAACAAATAAAGTTGCAAATAATTTCATATAAAAGTTTGGCTCATGTTGTACCAAACGTCTTTCAAGGTTTTACTAAAAGCTTTACAGAAAATTCAAAATAATTCAGCAAATTTTGACCTAATTTTTCAACATTTTTCCTTGGAACTTTAGAAAAATTCTGAGTACGCAGTTTTGTAGCCCATTCAATTTGACTCTGACAAAGTGCAAGTATTAAGTAGCTCCGACAGCGCCTTGATTTTTAATAAATTTTTTTCCGAACTAAGTTATGTATTTTCTCCATATAAAAAATAATGTTGTGATTTCGTTGTATGGAGAAAAAATACACATAAAAAATTATTAAAAATCAAGGCGCTTTCGGAGCTACTTAATACTTGCACTTTATCAGAGTCAAATGGAATGGGCTACAAAACTCAGAATTTTTCTAAAATGCCGAGGAAAAAAGTTGAAAAATTAGGTCAAAATTTGCAGAGTTATTCTGAATTTTGTACAAAATGTTCAAGAATGGCTTTAGTGGTATTCATTACAACGTAAACGATGTTTGTAAATAAAATTAATCGAAATCGCATATGAAAGACGTTGTTGTTAAAGCTCGATGTTATATAGGGGGTGCTATAGTATCGTCCGACACTGTATATGTGTTCATGTGAACGTTGATAAGTATAAGCATAAATTGAGTATTTGCGAGTGTGCGCTTCCCATGCAAGAAGAAGCATACGAGACTCTTACGACTTGTTAATGCCAAAGGCAAATTTATATGTAAATAATAATTTTCAATTGAGTTTGAAAAACCAAACGCTTATTTCCTTTTGAAGAAATGTTTTCACTCATTTCCTATTCAAAGTGAATGAAAAAAGGCAGCCAACGGGAAGGGAGTTATGAAAGTACATATGTATGTATTACATATGCACATTGATGGGACTTCATAAACTCTACAAAGTAGCTATTTACATTTTTCATATTCTCAAAGCAGTTCATTACTTAAACAACTGGCGGTGCTTTTGGAGTGTAATTTTGTGTATTGAAAAACTTTAAGTAGCTGGAAGCGATTTACAAGAAATGAGGGTTTCACAAGTCAGACTCTCAAATATTACATATATCTTATTTGGGATATTAAGAAGTAATATTTCAACTTTAATTTGCTCGGATATATCATTGTAAAAAATTATTTAAAAGGCATCTTCAACTCATATGTGAAATAAAAAACATACATATTTATACATATGCTAAGTAGATAAAAAAATCTGTCCAAACGCAATACTTACATTGTGTCTCCAACTGACTTTGTAGACCCAAGGATTCGATTTGATGTTACATTCAAAGAACACATCGATTCCCTCACGAAAAGTAGAGTTTATTGAATTTGTTCCCAGCTCCAAGCTGACCACAGGAATATCTACAAATGGAAGACCGTATAGAAAATAAATTAATAAAACAATAAAAAAAAAGAAAATTCATTATTGTGTTATGTGCAGAAATTTTTTTATTTATGTTTTGCGAAAACCATGCCCATTTATGTATCTGTTTCTGGAAAATTTGTTGCGAAAATATATTTTTTAGCTTTTTCTGCAGGTTTGGTAAAATGATATTTTTGATGATTTTCCTCGTAGAGCGATTCCTACTTCATAATGGAACTGCTATTTCGCACAAGCATATTCAAGTATATTTCGCTCCCACATACCCAGTAGGAAATTCGGATGCATACAAAACTGGCTTGGGCTATTTTGAACAAAAACCTACTAAAATCAAACATAAATTTGTTTTTATTTATTATAAAAAAAAAATTATTCAAAAAAGTTTAAGTAAAGCATTTAATTTAAACTTATATTCAAGCTTTTGAAAATAAAAAAATAAAAAAAATCAGGAAAAAAGCGATGCTTTCTGTTGTTGTTGTTGTTGTTTTAACAACAAAATCACTCCCCGAAGGTTTTGGGGAGTGTTGTCGAAATAACAGTCCTTGGCCGGATATGAATCCGGTACGCTCCGGTACTCCCTTGCGGTACTGCCCGACTGTCGTGGGAGCGATTTGGTATGACCAGTGCAACCTTCTAGGTCATGTCATCCCTTCTTCCGAAAGGAAAGAGAAGATGGGTAATGAGAGGTGGGAGGCATCATATCCGTAGATCAACCATCGAGTTGCACATCATTACCTTTGTGCATATTAGTCGCCTCTTACGACCGGTATGCCTACCGCGGGCATATTCTAAGCCCCAACCCGCAGGGGCAGCGATGCTTTCTGAGTGATGTTTGTTGTTATAAGTTAAGCGTTAAGTCTATTAAGCTCTAAGCAATAAGCTTTATATATTTAGCACCCACAAAGCTGTAATTAAATTTTTTCCATGTTGCCATGTGATATTCTTGTTTTTTGAGTTCTATACAGCAGGCACAAATCAATCAAAAAAAATTATCCTAATTACCTCTAAGTATTAGACAGCATTAGCGAAAGACTTTTTAGTATCAGTAGGAGTAGGCAATAATTAGTTTGTGCAAGTTGAGCTACTGACCCAACTCAAATTTTTTTTATAGATTAATATCTGTGGTCATAAGCAATAAAAGCTTAAGTCGGCATATCACAGTCACAAACGATGGACTATTTCCCAGAAGCGGATATAGTTAAATCAACGTCTCTTCCCTGTAGCTATCTATTGGACGGTTTATTTTAGGATTAACTTATAAATTTTGTTGGATCATAAATACTCTCTGAATAATAGGTCGAAATACCTACTTTTTCTTAAGTCCACTTAAGCTGTTATTGTTTATGACCACAGATATATTGAGTTTGAAAATATGGTAGGCAACAGCTAATATTATAATTCAATTAATCAAGAACTGTCTTATCAGCAAAGTTTATTTTCGCAGTTATTTAGCAATTTCGTTATTAAAAAAAATATAAAATGATCTTTGCTATAAGCTTTATTCAACTAAACGATATGTGTACGAGGGTTCAAGAGAATTTAGAACAGTATTAGGAGATTCATAATAAAACAGAAAATCATCATAAAACTGTATGCTAAAAGTGGCTTCGACTTCAACGACGTGGTTGAACATGAACATGAAATTACGTCTTTCCCTAACACTTCCATCTGAAGTATATCCTCTGAATCATCCGAGGTATTTATTTTGAAAAGCGGATTGAAAAGGTGTCTAGACTAAATATCCTCTCAATAAATCTCATTGACGACCATGCACACACCGGAAAGGTAATGAAGTCTAACTCGATGGCTGATCTACGGATATGATGACTCTCACATCTCATTACTAACATTCTTCTTTCTTACGTAACTAGAAGGATACACTGATCATACCAACTCGCACCCACGGCAGCCGGGCCTGTGCCAGAAAAAAGTTACGGGGCATACCGGGCTTATATAACAACACAGCCTAAAAAAGGGATCCCCGATATGTGCTATGAAAACAATTTTTGTTCTTAACACAGATAATAATTTTTCTTAAAGTGGCAACAGGTCTTTTCAATCACCCGGATATTCACCTTACTCCGCTGTATCTAATTCTACTGATAGTCCGTAGCAATAACGCTGTCACAACAAAATTAATTTTGTAAAATATCAAACTTTGTAGCTGTAGTTAAATATTGTAAAATCTGTTTATAACTAAGTTTGCCACTTTCGGCATTCTTTCGCTTTCCTGTTTTCTAACAACAATGCCATTGAAGAGCAATATTCATATCTATGTCTCTTATTATGGAGTTAAACGTATGTATGTATGTACTTCGTATGTATTCCATGCCCTATAAAAGTTGAACTACAATTATTCTTCGAAATTCTTTCATGAATTGAGTGGGGGAGGTGAGAAAGGGGTTGCATTCTGAAACAAACTGGCTGTCAGCATGACTGTCATTGTTAATTTATTACATTTTTATTAAGTGCTGAAGAAGTTATAGCACAAAGTTTTGTATGTATCCGTTGTATGATGTGTTAGCATCCCAGCGGCAAATGTTTTTAGCCTGGTTCGCAAATGCCCATCTAATTCAGCAAAATTTCAAATTCAACTGTTTTAAATTAAATGCGACAATTTTGAGGTTAGAATATATCATACTATTATTATAAATGTGAATGTGGCGATGTTTGGATGTCCAGACGTTTGCTTCTGTTACTCAATCACGTGCGAATGGCAAGACGGATTTTGATGAAATTTGGCACGCAGACAGGTTATAGTCTGGAAGGAGTTATAGGCTATTTTGTTTTATTAATTTTAAGGTTTCGGACGCTTCTAGGGACTATTACTTTTTGATATTTTTTTTTCACCATACAATTCTGAGTATACCTGACATATACTTATGATATTTCGCATATACGTATAGGATGGCCCCAGGTTTCGTTTTGACTTCGATATATCGAACCCCCGCTTGGTGTCGAGCTTAACGTGAGAAGGGTCTGGGCACCGTTTGATGCGGCTGCATGCGGGCGTCCGTCTTGAATCAGGCGTATCGCTACATAAACGTGTAATTGAATTACAACCTCATTCGAGACGAGTTGTGGGTTAAGTTTTGGCGTCACCACGTAAAACAAAGCACCGAAATAAGGATTATGGTTGCCTGAGGCCCTGAGGATGGTAAAAGCTGACATCACCGCCATAAAGTAGATGCGATGGATGGGCCGAGGGAGTATAAATAAAGCACCTTGCAATCTCTACTGGAGATGTCATGTAAACGCAGATTTGTGGTGGGAGAGAGACTATATAGACATAGGGTACTGTCGTTCACACCCGTCAATGAGCGTCTCACCGCAATCCGCATACAAGTACGATTATTTAACATCTTGGTTACTTCGTACCCAGCTGAAGAAGTAATTGGATTCCGACCAACGAGAAGAAACAAATAGTACGATGATGAGGATGAAGCCTACAAAGCAAAGCTTAGAGCGAATGCACTGAGAACTATGTGAGAACACTACCGCGAGTTAAAGAGGGAAACGAGGCGGCTTTTCTCAGATGCTTGCCAGCGGGAATAATGCCCAACAATTGTATTGAGAAATTCGGAAGGTTTTAAACCCTGGGGGAAACCCCTGTAAAAAAGGGAACGGTGACCTGATTGCCAATGTTCAGAGAATAAGAAGAATATGGAGAATATAAAACAATCTGTAGAGCGTTCCGTTTTATTGGTGCTGTTTTCGCCAGGGTAATAAAAATAAGGAGGACACTGATGACAGCACAACGACGAAACGGCTTTGTCTCCAAACCAAAGTTGACAATTGATTAACAACCGCACCGTCAGTTCTGCTTACTCTAAATTGGAAAAGGCGATAAAAGTGGGTTTGGTGGTAAACAAGGGCAAAACAAAGTACACATTGTCATCAAGCAAAGAGTCAGCGCATTTACGCCTCGAAAATTTAAAATATCATATTTTAAAGTATACCCAATCAGCCGGTTTAGGAATGACTTCCTCCACATTTAGGTAATACAATTTTTTGGTGTGGTCGAATGGAGAGCACACAGACTAAAGAGTAAAGGATTAGCAAAGCAACAGCTGAACTTATGGAAAATACTTTGGATGTGTTTTTTGTAGGTATTTGGAGGGGTTAAAATGCGCTTATCAAACGTCAAGAAATTCTTTGAGAATTAATATTCTCTTTTACAAGACAAAACTTTGCTAGAGCTTACACGAAATTGAAAGATAATTATAAGTAACATAATTCATGCGAAGGTTGACTTTTTTTTATTTCAGTATTGTAGGCCTAGTAAGGTATACAAAAGGGAAGAGGAAGAAAATGTATGTATATAGTGGCGAGAAAGGCAAATTAAACAATTTAAATCTGTATTTTAAAATACTAATTTGCAATGAGTTTCGATATAAGTATGTCGATTCTTGAATACTTTTCATTTCCAAATATTGAGTTTCTAACTCAACGGCAAGTTATCTTTCTTACTTTGAAAGATTCCAAAAATCCCTAGCGCAAAGGACAAATAAGAAAGTGACCTAATTCAAAGGCATTAAAGAGGTGCCAATACTAATTACTGTACCAAAGTCTTATTGTTCGACGATAGCGTAAAATAAGCTGCAGGTAAGGAAGATGTCGCCAAGTGAAAAGAAGAGCAGGGAGTTTCCAATTATCGTTGTATGTAGATCGTGAGGAAGCCTGATATAGGTTTTTTGAAATAACGTAAATTTATTTTGTTGTCTCTACAAGCTACTTTCACACCCATGGTCGAGTCATAAAAACAAAACAACCAAAAAAATTAACAACAAAAATATAATGCCGCAATCTCGCTAATTAAATTAAAAGCTCATGTGAACAAGAAAAAATGTATGTCTGCAGGCAATTAAAACATACTTACATTTACATACATCGAAATTAAATGCTCACATAAATACCAGCAGAGGCTGCTTTGCTTTGGTTTTTCGCTCGTTTACAAGGTTCTTAATTTCTGCCAAATTAAATCTGACAAAGACAGTGGTAAAGCGTCATGAAACGTGTTATCACTCTCTCCTTTGGTGGTACGAGTATATCATTAGGCACTTCTGGTAACAGCAGACGGCACATTTCACAGCCTAAATTATCTAGCGGAAAAGATGGAAGACTCACTGGGCTGAAGCGAGGCATATATGCATATGTTTAAACATGTGTGAAGGGGTGCGCAAAAGAGACGCCTTATTTTTAATTAGGTTAATTAAAACAAGACTCCATTGGGAATTCTCTTAATAATGAATCACATTTTATTACAGCGATTATAAGAAGTTTGTTCAGCTGGCATGCGAGCAATATGGAAATTAATTGCTGACATATGTAGGCCACACAAGCTCTGGAAGTGCTCTAGTACTACATACTACAGGTAAGCTCTAGTGAAGTTCGACTTAAAACAGTATTGACTTAACCTGGATCGAAATTAAACTAAAGAACTGCAGTAATAATTGTTAGTGTTTTTCTTCCGAAAACGACTGATTTGTTATTGTGAACGGAAAAGAGCAAAATGCGTTATTTGGTGGATGCCAATGAAGTAGACCACTCAGTCCACAGTCCCGCAAACAAATTAATTTAAGTACTCCAAGCAAGTACTCAGGATTCGCAGTCCACATACTCCCCGATCGCCTTAGTGTGGATCAAAATCTATGACTCAAAGGTTTAAAAAGTAACAAAAATCATTCCAGAAACACTCGCGTGCTTTCACAAATAAAAGCAACAATCGTTAAAGATGTGCATATAGTTACAGCAGTTACAGTTAATGCACCGCCAACATCAACACCTGCGAATTTGGTAACGCCGATATTTAATAAATAAAAATTTGAGAACTTGATTGACACCGTTGTACATACATAGCTTATTGATTTGTGACACCTTAATAGTTTATTCGAATCATTCACCTGAATAGTTTATTCGAATTATTGATACAAAGTGTCAAATGATATTGATGATATTCAACACATCAAATAGATTGAATCATTGACAAAAAGTTTCAAATGACATTGATGAAAAATAGTCAATTAAATAAAATAACGAAGGTGTCGTTTAGGCAAGTTTGCTGAAGTATGAACAGTTGGAAATTGTCAGTTGAAGAAAACTTTGGTTCATTGAAAAGGAAGCTGAGTGAACGGACATCTCTAGTTCCGCTCCCATAACAACAAATTATAAATAAGTACTAACACAATTTGTATAAATAAATTTATTTATTAAATAAAGAATTGTATAATAAATAAAAAAATTCATTTTTTCTTTTAATTATTCGAAGAGTAATTACAGGAAAGTGAAATTATATGGCACATATAGAGGTAGATCTTTTATTCTGAAGAATGCGCATTACTAAAATCTTTTGAAAAATACCTTTCAATGCTTCAGCCTGTTGTGGCGTTAACTAGCTCTTTTCGATGCTTTACTTTCAAAGCTGCATTTCCCGATTGCAGAGGAACGAAATCACCTGAATTTTTCACTTGAAGTTAAAATCACCAAACTGGAGTTAAGGTTGGGACTGGTGACACTTTGAAAAGTTTGTCTAAGGGTACTTTTATCCCGAAGAAAGTAAAATTGAAACTCAAGCTGAATATTATATATCAAGAAGCCCGAGCTAGTCTATGATAATAATAAATAAATAAAAGAAGCTGCAGGAAGCCCTATACTGCTATAGTGCTTTAAATAGGAGTACATAAAATACGTGAAAAGAAAGTGAAAAATTGAATGCTGGCGCTGGCTATATTCCGACGTGACGTACAAGGGTTCAGTGACAAATGGAAAATGTGTTGAATAGCCTAACAACGAGTGCATTTTCTCGAATTATTTAATTTCTCGCAGTTAAACACGCTTTTGGCCATTCTAAGACATCTAAGGTGTGCTTGCTAGTAGTTAATTAAAAATGCCACGTAAATTTCACGTATTTAGGTTTTTTCCAATTCTAAATATTTCCACTGTTTAGGCAAGCAATATACACCAGTTCATAACATATGTATGTATGTATGTATGTATGTTTGTACGTCTATGTGCGCCGAAAGTGCTTTATTATGGCGCTTCGTTTGCTTTTGATAATTGCTCACTTGCATAGCGCGTTGCTAGCACGCAACACCAAATAACTGAGCCACTTCCGATGCACAAACATACTAACATATTTTCTGATAACCCATTCTCACTTAAACAAACAACAACAAAAACTGCAAAGACATTGATATGAACAACTTAAGACAACAAATTGGCTTCATGTTTAAAGCTTTCCTGTACAGCTCAGCTGTTGAAGCAACAAAACCCTCTTGTGCTCTTGTACACTTCCGACATCTCTCATCGTTGTATTCATCAACGTCGTAGAAAGTGTTGGCGCACACCTTTCTCACTTTTCACATTCACGCATCAGTACGCCACTATTTCTTCGTTTTCCCTTTTTGTACAAAGTTAGCTTGTTTGCCAAGCTGTGTAGCCAGCAGCATTTCGCACCCTTTTTTTTTTGTTTGCCAAAAATTTCGTTACAAACCAACATTTCATTAGCACATTTCGCGCTGTTGCTGCTGTTTGCACCTTTTAACTACACAGCAGACAGCCATTTGCTACACAAGAAGACGCGCACAAGTAACAAGGCAAAGCAGTTTGGAACGTTTAGCTCTAACGGCGCGCTCATTGCCATTTGCCAAGAAATACCTACATCTTCGATAGAAATAGGTGGTGGCGTATACGTAACATTTAATTCAATAGTGTACGCCAAACTATTGTGACTAGGGCAACCCAAAATGTATTGTTTTATTGCAAATATTTTCTCAATAATAATTTTGAGAAAGATGGTAAAGATCTTATGAAGTATGGTTTCACGTTATTTGATTTTACGGCCGCTTCAAAACATTCTTTTCCGATGGTATCCTAAATATAGTCGATTCTCGGCAGAGTGGGAATGCATAAAAGACAAATATTGGTTGTTGGTCAAATAAGTTTTATAAGTGAAGTTCAGCAAAAGTTTCACGGTCATATTTCTCTTAAGAAGCGGCGCTGATTTCTTGAATCTGTTCTCTAAATGCAACCTTGATGAACAGTTTATTCTTAGCAATCTCTCCTTCAACTTTCAAGTTATAAATAATTTCTGTGGCAAAAAGAGCCAGAACGAAAATTAGTTATTACGATTTAGTCTAGCAAACAATTTTTTATATTTTCGTGACTAAAGTTTGAACTGGTTTTCAACTTATAATCAAAATCAAATCCAATTGCATAAATAAGGATCTCGAAATTATAGTTCGAAATTTACAGAGTACCTGCTAATGTAATTGTTTTGCAAATATTGTTTACAGCCATTTTATGCTTGGGGTTCAGCCATCCTTCCAAGGAATGGACCATAAAGCCGACACATCGAGTCTCTAGTATCATTGAGGGTTGATTATAATAATAATAATAAAATATAATGGTCTTTTTGTACGAAATACCCTAGAGGCGAATAGCTCTTTGGGATCGTTATGCCGGTAAAACAAAAATGGTTTTACTAGTTTGATCCAATTAGGTTTCCGGTAATCATCATGGAGAGAGAAGAGTTGGCTGCTACCTTTTAGGCAGAGATATAGAGATTTCAGGTGGCTTGTGTTCGATAGGAATTCAAAACTAATATATTGGCGATAAATTATGATCAAATTTTAGAAAATTTGAAATTCAATCGAACAATATTTTTGATTTCCCTAGTTATTACTAAGACGCTATTATTGTTGCAGATGTAAATATATAGATAACCGAGACCAAATGTAAGAATTATAGAAGTATGCCAAAATAAATAAGAATTTTAACTCAAACTATTGTTGTAGCTTTCAAATACGATCTATCTGCTCCTACCAACGAAGGCGCACTCTCGACTGTGGGTAAATGTTTTTTGGCTGGAATTTAAAGAAACTAAATATATATGTATAGAAGTAAATCAAAGGTGTCGAGTATTTTGGCAGTCGTTTCTGTGCTTGCCGTTTTCCAAAGTGAAAATCGTCCACCGTTGGCAGTGTTTAAGGCTAAAAAGCTTTCAAATGTTATTTGTTTTTGAAGCGAAATAGCATTTAGGTGAATGTCAAAACCTGGCAGATAAAGGTTAGAGTATGCCAAATAAAATAAGAGAGCGGAATAAATGCAGCTGGCAGTAAGCTTGTGTGCTTACTTTCAGAAAATTTCATAAAGTAAGTGAATTCGTTTATTCACTTCCGCAAGAAATTGTTCAGTTCATAACTGATTTAAGTAAGTGAAATAATAATATAGAGATAAGATTTGCGTGACGTGAACGGGCTCCGGATGTGTCATTTATGAATTTCATTTCAATGTCCTGGGCCTTTGAAGTAGAGCACTGTTATTTATTTATGTTTAGGTCCTAAATTAAGGAGCTTTGATGAAATTATGAAAATTTGTGTGAGCAATGGATTGGCTATCAAGGACAACTTTCGGGACGAGAACAGATTAAAGCGATCTACGTCGGCGTTTAGTCAAGCAAATTATTGTATTAAAATACCACCTCCTTCCGAAGCCGTTTAAGGTGGACAGCAGTTGCAGCATTAGCCACATTAGTCGGTGACCGAGACTTGCTCGGTATTTTTCGAGTTTGCCGCATAATCTTACTTACCAAGAGCATAAATTTCCAAAAGAGATTTCCAAAATATCGAACACTAACCACAAAAAGGCACTTAACATACATTGGTGACACCTGTTGTGTATTAAATATTCTGGTTGGTATACGCCCTAAAATACCTTTCATTTGATACCCATATTGCCATATATTTAAAAAAAAAATTGGAAAGGTGCCAACCCTCTAAGTTTCCATTAGTGGCAGCATTCAAGTAGAAAATCTAAGAAGGAAGCATACTATCCATCAACCAAATTTCATCGAAATCGGTTTAGCCGCTCCCGGGATAGTGGTCGATATCTGAAGGAATAAATAAAATGCGTTCAGGTGGCAACCCTAGGTGGCAATCATACTCGAAAATATCTTGGTTGGTATACGGCCTAAAATACCTTTAATTTGATACCCATATTGCCATACATTGGTTAATATTTAAAAAAAATTTATATAGGTGGCAACCCTAAGGACCACCCCAAGTGGCAAGTAGAAAATCTTAAAGCAAAGCATAGTACCTGTGTACCAAATTTCATTAAAATCGGGGAGATAGTAGTGGATATACAAATATACAAGAATAAGTCGTTTAAAGTTATAAGATTAGCAATGTTCGCTGCAAACTTCGGGTTCTCGCTGAGAACGTTCGGGTATAAAGTGGTGTTTTGGAAGAACAATTTATTTGGCTATACAGAGATCAGCTAGACTCCTGTAATATATTTAGTAGAGTTTCATTTTCCAGAAGACTACCCGAAAGTCGTGAGTATCAAAATGGTTCTAAGTCGAAGCAGAAACAAATCTGTTTTCGAAGAACTTGCCGGTGTCATCACTGATACTAGAAGGTTTCCAAATTCCATGCCAGCAGAAAAATTTCGCATCCAATTGAAGTATATTTGTCACTTCTAGTTAAGTCCATATAAGAAAGAGAGCGGTTCAGTAACGAATAGCTATTTGATCGATTGCACAACACGAGCGTTTATAGCTCGACGCTTTTCCCCTTCAGTGCACCTGCAATTAGTTTGTCTATATGTATGTATGTATGTATGTATGTGCACGGTTTGTCATGGCGAATATGTTAAAGTTACACTGAATTCCAGTTAACGAGAACCAGAATGCACAAATTGCAGCTTTTTCCACAGAAACAAGTCGCTGTAAAACCAGCTGCAACGGTGCAACTTTCTTATTGCAGCTTATTGAAATATTTATATGTTTTGCGAATATGTTTGGAGGATATAAAACAAACTTTACTATAACTACATTTACCATCCGCCGGACAAACATATTCTTCTTTGCTTGCAAATTGTCGTTACTGTTCTTTCGAAGCTTTGGCTTTGTTACGTTTTACTACTACAAAGACTGCGCATGCAGCTGGGTCATCAATAATATACTTACGGTAAATATCCAATTTCCAACCGTCCTCCATCCCCGATTCTGGTATCATACTTTGTTCAGCGCGGCACGACAGAAATTTTCCACGGTCATCGATGGTTGGCGTAAAAGTCAATATTGACGTTGTCATATTGCCATCAGGATTTGCCTACAACAACAAAGTATTTGGTTAGCAAATCATGTGATTATGATAATAATGATTAAGCTGATGATGCAAAAAAAATAATTCAATAAAATAAGAGTCAAATAAACGAAAATATAAAAAAAAAACAAATACGCATTTAATTGGACATACAAAGTGCCTGCAAAATCTCTAATCGCGCTATACACATGGAAGCGCGCCGAAGAGAACACTGATCAGATGGGAGAAGCGTTGTAAAATTTGTATGTCATTCCATGCGAAAGCGAACAACAAATGTTATTGCTTTGACGGTCACAAGGGAAGCTTTTTTAAATAAAAAAGGAACAGAATGGAACACAGAGGGATGAGTCGCACATTGAGCAGATTTTGTTACGTTTGCATAACGGAAGAGGGAGCTAAACAACCAGTTTGTTGTGGTTGAAATAGAAAGTGTGCAAAGGAGCAGTAACAGCTGTCTAGATGTTCATGTTAGGGATGTTACGGAAGTGCATTAAATCAGGGCTAAAAAGTATTGACTAAGCTGATAGGGAATAGAAACGCAATACAAAGTAGACGTAGAAAGTTATTTTCCACAAATAATATTGGAAGAACCTTTGGCTCGAATACTCTCAGAGTAGTCTTATGTGATGATATCAGCAACCAAACTTCTTTGGGGAAGCTGTCACACAAAGGAACTAGCGCCCCTAGTGTTTGCCGACCAAAGAAGATACCCTGAAAGTTTTGAGAGTAGTACGGATATGCAATGCATCCGACATCTTCGGCAATCGCCTCAATTATGCGGGATTGCTTCCTTTGAAAAGTTCCAATATTCGGGTCATGGAGTTTATTCACTTCCTCCTAAGGGCATTCTTTACCGTGGCATCTCTTTGTGCCTGAAAAAGGGAGCGTAAACGGTGAGCTGCATCGTTGGTAAACAGTGAAGTTGGGATGAGTAGACAATAGCGAAATATCGCCAAAAATGACATCTCAATAACGAGAATGTAGCACAAATTTTGTTGACAAAAGCAGCTCAAGCTTAAAAATCAGCAAAGCTTTCCATTTCAACAGAATAAAGCAAAGCGCAATGCACCAATTTCATTGGTTCACTTGCATTCATTTACGTATGTACATACATATAGAGCTACAAGGTGACACAATAAGAGTACCGTAATAAATTTTGTTTACGTGGTGGTTAATCGTAGGTCCCCGTATAGTACGAAAAATATACGAAAAGTCAAGCAATTTAATTGTGTTATGATGCTAAGGAATAAGTTGATTTAATCACATTAAAGCAGAGCATCGATCTGAAAGTTCATGGGACTGTCAATGAGAAAGAAAAAAATGTTTGCTCAAATTTGAACCTGTGAGGTACTTCGTCAATTTCTCGACGAACATGGGTCTCGTGACAACCGCATTGGAGGCAAGAAATTTGTGTCTGGAGACACTTAACCCAACTTAACCGAAAATTATGCATATCAAAGTCGTTGTATCAAGTATCAAATTTATCAAATTTATATTCAGTTTTTGTCTAATTAAAAAGTAAAGCTGGTGATACCGACTTATTACATGGCATTTTCTATAAACAAAAACATAAAATGTGTCTCCTTTCCACCTTGCGAAATTGTATCCCTCCCAAGTATTTATGAGCTGTCTGTCTGAAGTCTGCACCCGCACTGCTGTCAAATTGGAAAATCGTATTAAAATATGCAAATAACGGTAGTTCGAATGTCTACTCAAAGCGACACATCATCCATACAAAGAAGCCAAGCGCCAAAATGCAGTCGATAGCAATGTTGGGGAAAAATATGACACATTCGATTTGAATCTTTAGCTTTATGATTTTTTTTGTAGTTGTTATACTCAGCTGTGTATAACTCACAAATCGAGATAAGTGAATCAAAATTTTAAGGAAAAAAAAAATCGATTAAGCTATGCTCTTCTGCTCGTCCTTTAATCCGTCCGCAGGACCAGTTCTATTCTAAACTTTTCGCAGCTGTAACCCGAAGAGTTTACGTATCATAACAATATTTAGTACACATAAAAACTTCTTCATCAGTGCTTACCAACCACGCATACTTTTGATGGTAGTAACTTCGCTACTTATCCTTCTATCTGAAGTGCTAGCCATAAAGTTAAATATATGTCAGTGTGAATAGCTCTGAGTAAGCTTGATTCAAGCTCAACGTAAAAGCTGAGTATATTAAGCTCGGTTACACTCGAAAGCGTACCCTCTTATTTATTTTTAACACGTTTTCTTGCCTAACCAGCATCTGGGGATTGGAATATTGCGCTCGTACTCACACTCCTTTAGACTGTACATGAAAGTATCATATTCACCATAAATGTGTTTTGTCTAGGAATACCAGCTATTCGTTTGAATGTTCGAGTGTAGTATCAGTAATCGCATAGATTTTCCAGCAAATGCAAAGTGTCAAACATGTGCTTGCGTTTGAGTTTTATTCATGCGGAAAAAATGTGAAAAATTGTTGTATTAAAAAATATTCAAAGCGTCTATCGTGCAATATTGCTATTTCGTTTATTTCATTTTTGATTTTGTATCCATATATTGGATTTGTTTTGGAGATTATTTGACTTGCTACATATTAGAAATTCCACTGTTGCCTTGGCAAAGGATTGCGTCTAGCATTTTAATGCAGTTCAAAAGCAGCGAATTGGGATTTGCGTGTATTCAAAAAAAAAAAAAAAAAATGCTCCAATGAAAATTTAAATATGGACGCAATGTAGTAGTTAAGTGTTAGCATCGCCACAAATATTTCTGGAGCACGCATAATTTAAAACTCATGAGAGCCGCTCGATGAGAAAACTTGTAGACGTTAGTAGTGGCGCAGATAGAGCAAACAGATGACAACAAGCCTGATTATTGTAAATATTGTAGTACTGCTGCCCATTCTTAGTGGTGATCCATCCATAGCTTTGGTCGGCAAACCTAACCCGTGCGGGTATTACGCTCTTCACGTATATGCTTATACTCTTCTAATGAGAGCGAAAAAGCACTTGCGGACGTACCACTGTTAGTTTGTTGATTGTTTCATGTGATAGTAAATTATTCGCGATTTAAAATGAATGAAAGAGCAATTCTAAATAATTAATAATAAATAAAAAAAAACGCCGACCACTGATCCAGAGCAAAATATGTGAACTGATGTGGGCCACGGTGCCCAAATTTGGAGAATTTTCTTAGCCTTCGAATACAAATCGAATTTATATTGAAGAAAACTTAATAGAAGGGATCATCAATGAAATAGAAACCAAAGCAACAGTTTAGAATAGTATGCTCCAATGAGCGATATGACTAAGCTCCATATCTCACCTAGTTTCGGATACATAATGACTAACGTCGAAAGTAGTGAGAGGCAGTGAAGCAACGCCCGAATTCTAGTAAAATAATAAATTGAAAAATCTTAAAGATACGTATGTTTTTACTAGAATATCTTTTAAATATGAAAATAAGGCTAAAATCCAAAAAATAACCAAACCAAACACTTATTTATAATTGGATCAAACTCAACCCAGGGGTTAATAGAGTTACATAAAAACAGTATCTACCCTCACAAAGGCGACTAAAACCAAAATAAATTGATGTGTAATACTTACAATTTCGTGCGTATTTTTCATTGGTGTACTGCCTTTCCACCAGGTAATCGTCGGTGCTGGACGTGAGCCGATTACCATGCAGCTTAACTGATAAGAATTATCGGCCGAGAGGGGTCGATTTTCGCCTTGTAATTTCACAATCAACGGTCGCACTGTGGCCATGAATGTATAAAAATAGTGAAAGAGATAAAAATAAGCAAAATGTGAGAGAACAGTATAAACTTTTTAATAATAAATGAATATCTGGAAGGTTACGTTAGTGTATATTTGTACATCTGTGTGGTTTTTGTAGCAAATCCCCGTAAAAAATACTATGAATCTACGATGCATCGGGAATTAATGGCATTGGAGGATGCGACTGGTGTCAGGTCAGATCTTTGTGTATACATACGTTGTACTGTTTGCTTTTGTTTCAGCAAGTACTATGGAGGTGGCCATTGTATCCATTCATTTATTTGGAAACCTAAAGTGGCCAGCTACTGTATTAAGGAGAAACTCTTTGTAAGTACTCCGCTACGAAACAAGTGACTTCACGTTGTCCAACGATTTTGCTAGGAAACAAAAGTGTAATCACAGCTAACTATGTATATACAAAAATAACTCTAACTTCTTTACTTAAGCTCACAGCTGAGTATATAATATTCAGCTACGCTCGAATTGCGATGGTTCGTTTAAGCTTTTGTAACTTTTTATGTCCACACTTTAAGAGGACTTTCGAACGAACATATGTATCAGGATAAAGCAAAAAATATTTTACATTTGTAACAAAAGTAAACTTCTTTGGAAAATCAATTCCTTTTAAAGAAGGTCCAATAAAACTTTTTTCAGATGAAGTAAGTGTGAATGGTCGGGTATTTTTATACGGTGCTTTACAATGGATGTTTTCGGTAGGTCATTGCGGGCGTTGGTTTTAGGTGAGGAAATTGGACCTCGCTAAAATGGCCAAATGCAAGGACAAGGACAAAATTATTAGTTTTTGTTAGATAACATTGTGACGTTATGCAGAAGAGGAAAAACCATTAATAAAGAAGAGGAGATTTGAGTGAAACTGAATTCCGACTTAGCAGCTTTTTACTTGCCGACAAGAGATTCAGTGGTACCACAGGGAGTTATGTATACGTCGTGAAGATCCAATGTATCCAAATGTATGACAAGCGAATACGCATATTTTCTTTACGAGCTGACCCCGCAACCAAATAGCTGAGAATATTGAAAGGCATTTCGAGAAACAACCCATTATATTTCTGGAGGAAAAGGCCAATTTGAGAACGAACTTAAATCTCAAACATGCGAAAGAAGATCTTCAAAACGGGGTTATTTCTGCAGTATTTGGTGCTATCCGAGCGTCTTTCGTCATTAGAACTGTCTCGGCAGATTTTAGTAGGACTTAATTTACGTTGCTTTCAATTACTTAAAAAAATATATTAAACGAAAAACCATTCAATCCAATCCATGTATTTTGTAACTTAAAGAATGTTCTCGCCCTATCTTCACATCCATCAAATACAGCCTAATTAAAAAATGAAATACATAAGAATGTGAAAGAGTTAAATAAAAGCGAAATACAGCTACAATTAAGGTTAATCGTACGTGCTAAATTAAGCTTCGCTTTTATCAACAACAACAATGAGAAACCTCCCCAACCGAAGTGAAATAAAAACAAACAAAAAATTGAAGACAATTGTCACGCAATTCAATGTCGGAACAGAGTTCTCTGAGCGCGAAGTTTTTTGTTTGATTCATGAGTTGTTGTTTTCTTCGTTTTTGAAATAAATGAGAATGAGTGTTGCAGGGATTTACAAGTTGAGTGTTGCAAACAAAACATTTCCAGCGTACACTTGAAACGACAGCTCACTCAGCAAGAGCAATAACGAAACAATACCAAAGCCGACAGTTGAAACGTGTCGAAGTAATGTTGATTGTTGATGCTGTTGCCGTGCGCATCGTGGACTCCCGCTGTATGACAACGCGACGGTAGAAATGTGGGACAGCCAACATTGCAGCAATCACCGGTTCGTTTATAATGAGGGCGTTAAATTATATACTAAAGCAACATTGTTACATGCCAATCGTAAAATATAATGACGTATTTTATTAAGGGGCGGGTTGATAGGTTTAAAATAAAACATCACTTAAAATTCTTCAGGAATTGCATTGTCTCTTTAGCCCTTTTCTTCTTTTTTTCTTGCTATGACATTCCTCGCTTGTATGTTTCTTTTTAGATATGTACCTTACTCGAAAGCAATAATTAAATTAAGTAAAACTCTTCGAAGGTATCCAATCGGCGTACTAGCCATTGGAATGACCGATTAGCCAAAACTAGTTTTTCATTTTCAAAAAGTGGACGCAGTCGAACAACTTTTAGAAAGCGGCTAATTTTCCTTGAATGACCTTTGTCACAGCACAAATCTTTTGAGTTGTGAAGTCACCACAGAACTTTGTCCAGTTGGAGACACTTGCGTTATTGTTTTTTGGCAAGAATACTTTTATAATCAACAATTGTTTGATGGGCTTCGTAGGTAGGTACAATTTCAGGAATCTGGAGGCTTATCTCTTATCTACGAGAAAATGGAGCCGTGCCTATTATTGTGAGGCGGGAAAATTAATAGTGACTGAGCTGATCGCAGAATAATTCCCCCAGCTTCACATTGATACTC
Organism: Sphenella marginata; assembly: GCA_951509765.1. Classification (NCBI taxonomy): domain Eukaryota; kingdom Metazoa; phylum Arthropoda; class Insecta; order Diptera; family Tephritidae; genus Sphenella; species Sphenella marginata. Next base: position 48,085,212 of record OX608083.1, read on the forward strand.
ATTCCACGAGGTCACAAATCAACTTTAGTGTCGGCTTTGGGGCTAAGTAGGAATAACTATGAACTCCCTGAGAGGAAGCCTACTTTGTAAGGATTCTAGATTATTGCAAGTCCCATAAGTCTTCAGCACCAAATGAAATTCTGCCATATATTTTTCTAAAAATATAGCAGGCTGAAGAGCAGGGTTGTAAAAGCATGCATTCATATGCGAATGCAATCAGTAGAAGTCTTATTCAATGACTTCAAATTTCGAATGCACTCATTGACTCGCTTTTTGACTAAAGAATGAAAAAATGAAGTCTAAAGTTATTTTGAAGTAACGACTTTGGAGTCATTTAGAGAAGTCACTTACTGACTTCATTTTTTGACTGAAGTCACTAACTATTTGCAACAAAAATAGTGTCTCGTATGCCACAGGTAAATTGACTTCAAATGACTTCAATTGACTTCAGTGAGACTTTTTATTCAATGAATGCAATACATGAATGACTAAAAAAGTAATGAAAAAGAGAATTCGAAGTCGCAGAATGAAGTCTGAATGGATACTTCATTTTGTAAGTGCCAGTCAAAGAATTCAAAAAATGACTGCAATCATTTCGCAATAAATCAAATGAATAATTATTCGCAAACAGAATGCATTCTTTTACATCTCTGCTGAAGAGCTACCCCACCGATTCATGCCCGAAATGTTAAGTTCGTAGCAGATAATTTAAAGCATATTTTGATACCGCTATTGTGTCCTATTGAAGTTAAGTTTTTCTGCGTAAGCCACAGCGACTCCTCAAGTTGAATAAGTATAATATAATTAGTATGACTTTCGGTGTCATAAGCTCAACTCGCAACACTATACCCAACCATAAATAAACTAACTAGGCATATTTATATAACTTAATATTACCTTTGACCTAGAAAAACTCATTTGAGCTTCTAACTCAACTCAGAGTCAAATTAAATTCAGTTCACTTTTTCATATTTTACCTCACATTTGTTTCTAGACCACCTAAACTGCATCAAATTATGTACACTCAGTGCAGACAGTACAACAATTAATATTACTCAATTTCAGTATATGAAAAATATATTCCACTAGGAATATCACTTGATTCAAACGAAAACAAACAAAGAATTATGTTTAATTTTGCACAAAGTTGACTGCCACAATCCGCAAATGAATGTGCACCACTCGCTCACCTCGACACGTAAGCCATCATACATACATACATACATACATACATATTTGCGAGTATGAGAAAGTCTCACATAAACAAACAAACTCAGTTGAATTTCGACCAGCAGGAATTGGCACGAACTCAGGTACATCAAGTGTGCGTGCTTGTGAAAGAATGCTGGTTCGAGCAAGGAAAAAAGCAAATAAATCATGGTCAGCTAGACATTTCTCATACTCTTTACAGCATTTTTGCACATCTTTCTGCCATTCATACTGCTCAATGTCGCACACATCGCCTGGGCTCAACTCAGCTAATGCATACGAATGCAAACGCACACATTAAGGAAATTTCATGACGTGGCTCCCTAGATTGGTTGGAAGAAACGTTTTTTGCAAAAAGCTTTTAGATGAAAGTTAATATAAGGATTGAAGGAGGTTGAAAGTCTTCGGGGGTTCAAGGCTGCTCGGCCGATAACCAATAACTTTTTGACGATTTATTATTTTTGAGACGGGACACTGCCATCCTGACTACATCGCGGTTCACTTTAACACCTCGTGCTCACCCTCGCAACAAAAAAAAAATCTTGACTTTTATGTGATGCGCTCTCTTCTCGAGGTCTCTATACCGATTTCAAAAATCCGATTTCGGTATGTTAATTTCCGTATCAAGCCTAGTCATGCATACTCGTCCGAGGATATGAATGTTCACCCGCGATATAAACTTCCCTGTTCTTGTACGCCCTACCCATTACACCCCCGGGCTGTTTGTCTACAAAAACGGCATACCTATTTGTGAAAATAATCATCCTTGTATCTAAGTAACCATTGCGAACTATGTATCTAGGTGTATGTATAAATGTGTGTGTGTGTGTGTTTGTTAAGGATCTAGTACTAAGTAACCATATCATCACTTACAATTCAAGTCGAGTGTGACAGTGCTAGTAATTGGCGTCGTCAGGTTGTTGTTGGCCGCCTGACAGGTAAGTTGCATGTGTAGATTTTCACGTGACAGTTTGCCAAGCGTTAGAATATTGCCGACACGTCGATCTGACAGCGGGTGAGATGATTGGTCGATCTCTTTGTTCCCATGCCACCAGGTAACTTTCGGTTGTGGTCGTCCTGCAAATAAACAAAAAAGAAGAAGAAGAAGAAGAAAACTCGATAAGTAAGTGGCAGAAGAGTGAGTCAAAAAGTACTTGAAAGAAAAAAATGTACACAAGTGTAGTAATCAAGCAAATAGAATACGAATATGAAGAAGACCGATGCATGTGAGTAAACGCGGAGTGGGAAAAGTCAAACGATTATGTGGGTGTTAGATAGCCAGCCAGGTGGAGTTGGAGTGGCAGGAATTGTGAACGAGAACGTGAGATAGAATTAGCTACTAATGGAAATTCGCAGTGGGTGCTAGATTGAAAAGACAATGATTTTAGTATAGCAGACGTGAATAAAGATTTGAAAGCTTAAGTCATCTTTTTTGTTTGTTCCTATCAAACGTTGCTTATGCTTGCATAAGTGAAATGATTTAAACGAAAAGTGAGAAGGCTGACTTTGTTTGGATTGTGATATAAAAAAATGCTAAATAAAGAGAGCAGAAATACTCTTTTTGGCCTTACTAAAGCTACAGACGGTGCGTTTCATAATAATAACATATGTACTAGGAATGGACTGGTTTTAATCATCTGATTTGAGCGACTTTCTTATACAAATCCTATTTTTTTTTTATATTTTAAATCAGAAGCCCGAAAGGCGGTTGGGCTGGGATTTCTTATCTAAAGTGGTAATAGTAAAAACTACCAGAACAAATTTAATGCAGACACCAAAATTATCTAAGCAAAATAATGAAAGGCTAAACGTTCTAAACGATGTTTTATATTGAATACAAATTTTTGTTTAAATGAGCTGAAAAACAAATTTTTAAAATTTTTGGAAAATTATTAATTAGCGTACCTACCCCCCGATTCTATGTTCTTGAAAAATTGTCAATTTTGACAAAAAATCAAAAGAAACATATTTGTAGCATGTTTTTTGAATTTTACGCCTAAATTAACAAAATTAATAAATTTTTTGAAGCAGAATTCAGAACACTTGATTCAAATATTTTTTTCTTGATATTTTTTTAAGATTGACAATTTATCAAGAACACAGAATCGGAGGTTTAGACTAATATATTTTTAAAATTTCTATTTATTTTTCCATGTTGAGATCGATAAATTCCTTAATTGCAGAGAGAGAGATCTCTAACTCCAACCAAACTCATGAATTGTGTTCTATATTTTTGAAAGTTCGAGTTGATCATGTGTAATTTTTTGCATCACACCAATAAGCTAAATCAGAGGAGCTCTTCGGGTAGAAGAATGTCGCATCTAGTAGTGAATTAAAGAATTACAATTTCAAATAATACTAATCACTATTCAGACATGAACTTAAATAAATACTTTATCAACTATTAATTTTTGTAGCGAAAATAAAACCGAAATGAAGCTTGAATAGATTTTTTAGATTGTCGTTGACTTAAACAAATTTTGAATTAGTAAACTAAATCCGAAACAAAATCAAAATCATATCAAGAACGAAACGGGAACGAAACACGAAAAAATTATGAGGAATGAAATGAAACGCAACGAAGTGCAAAAACGGCAACAAAAGCTTAAACAGTTTGAAGGAGCAGTCGAAAGCTAAGACAAAACAAAAATAAACTAGTTGCTACAAAACTGCAACAAAATCAAAATAAGAGGAATGAAGGGTTGCTGAAACAGACTTAAAGAAATTTAAGAAAACTAATTAAAAAACTTTGGAAAACTTTGATGCCTAGACTTATCTTCCTAAGATGTGTGGATGTACGAAAGATGGCTTGACTAGCTGCCTCGCATAGAAACTCACTGTTACCATCTATTTATTGCACCAAAATTAGGATGCTACTAAACCTGTTGAGAACAGCCAAGACTAGATACTATTCAAGTATATATGTATGTACAGGTATAGAATTACATACATATGTATGCACATGGAAGCGTTGTTAAACTCTTGCACATTTGGCTGATATTTTCCCCCAAAACAGCGTAAAAGTGCTGCTTGAGTAATAAATAATTCTCTCGGCCAACTACCGCACATTAAAAAGGAATTAATGTTGCTCATACGCCACCAACCGGCAAGTTCACAACTTGGCATGACATTGAAAAACAACTTTGTTTAGCGTCCGTGAGGCCAGTATGGCGCAGTTTATTATTCCCCGCTGCGTTAAGATTTAATTTTATAATTGTAGGCACATTAAAAGTAGCAACGGAAACATGGTACATAACTTTGCAGTTATTCTATTTGAGTTAGCAACAACAACAAAAAATGTCGATATCACACACGCTACTTTAAAGTGAGCTAACTCGAAATTGTTGATTTTTGAAACGAAGCATATCAAAGGGTTCCTTAATTGATTACAATTATATATCGATGAGATCTAGTTTAAAGATGATGTCATAACCCTGCCACCGCAGTGCCCTAGAGGAGCGCACGATCCGAAATAAAATTCCTTTATAAGCAATTATTATCACTATTATTGTCGTGACAGTACTTCGCCCTGTTAAGCTTTCGTATCCATTTATGACATTGGGCATGGTGGATCAAAAATAGTTATACTGATTTTGATAGTTACCCTTCCCAGATATTAATCCATCACCAGTGCGACTGCCCACTGCTTGTGCTTGTGTCATGCGAATTGGTTTAATCCTTCCTTTTCGCTATACTGACGGTAGTCATTTATTTTATGAATGCATGCTCTGGGCCAACAAATATTGGCAGCGGCAGATTATGGGGAAGACCTTAGCACGGCAGGACTCGTTCTTATTTGGCGTAGCCCGTACGTGATTAAAAGTTTATAAAATACCCGCCCTGAATTTTGCCAAGCTCCCGTACTGTCTTCGTGAATTATAAATAATAATTTCCATAGCTTGATGTTTTGAATATGAGGAACAAATATAATTTTTAACTTTGAAGAATGAAGTGAGTTTTAAAATAGGTTTGCCTTAAATCTTTGGCTTACGCAACCAGCAGCACCAAGAATATCTAAAAGGAATAAATTCTGTGGGTTTCCGATCCAGCAGCTTCAACGATAAGCAGGGGTTTATTGACGCCTTGTGTGGTAGTACGAGGACAAGTGACGCAGAACTTTCCGCCATCGCTGTAAAGATAAACCAATAAAAATGAAACTAAGTACAACCCTTTTTAAATATTTGTCTGCCCCCGACAAAACATAGCTCCTGCACAATATAGTAAAAAAAGATGGAAATGTTTAAACGGTGGTTTCCTTGAGTAAGGAGGTAAAATACAACTCATTAGTAGCATGAAATGACTTCTCATCATAATTTGTAAACTCTCCCGTATCTTTTATTTTTTATTTTTGTTAACATGACAAAAATGTACACAGTTACGCTTGTTACTAACTTTTTCTTTCTAGCTTAATTTTCTCAAACTACATATTTTGCATCGCTTCAATTCTTAGAGTGAAAGAGGCGCATCTTTCTTTCAAGTCAACGACTTGGTTGCCTTTCTTCTTATTAGAAATTAGATTAATTTGTTCAACTGGTTGGTGCTTTGAGTATTCATTAAGTTTTATGTTGTAACATTAACACGTCCATGACAGAGTTTTATGACATTCACGCCGTAGTTATGCTGCAAATCCTACTGACCAATGCAATTAACTTTCCACATGACGATTATTATCTACTATTTTTAATTAAAGTTCTTACTCAATGTATCGTATACAAACATAAATAAATAAATATTTTCTATTTGATTATGTCACGTGGCTTTAATGATCACATAGAATGAACCAGCAAATGCAATTAATTACCAAAAGATACAAAAAAAAATTAAGTGGTTTTTGCGACCTTTGGTGCTCTTTCGCTTCCCTCTCGTTACTTCTGCTGAGGCAATGCGATAACATTTTCTTTGTGAGGGTGTAAGTACTGGCATGTGCGTATTTATTCAGCTGCAAATTTGTGTGAAAATACTTTGCTTAAAAGGCTTATATATATATATGAATCTGTATATAAATTAGGGTGTTCCCTTTTTCGTTAACTTTTTCACCCAAAAATCTACTGGTCCTAAGCTCATAAAAATTGAAAAAAAAAGAAAAATGAACAGACAGTAAAAAGCAACAAGAATTATTAAATTTAATATGAAAAAGACAAATAAGAAAGTTTAACTGCCAGTTATACAAAACAATTTGGGTGAAATTAATATTTTTTTTGCTTTCATATAAAATATCAGCGAAAAAATTATTTTTGATTTGATTTCCTTTTGTCCAACCGGCAGTAACTTCATATGGCGCAGAACATTAAATCAGCTAGAGTTTAAAAAAATTATTACCTCAATCAATTACTTTTCCAGAGTTCCTTGCCAGCTTAAACTTTAAGTTATGCGGGTATACCTAGCAATATATTGTTAAAAATTTCATTCCATTCATTCACTGAACTTCCAGTGATGCGAGTACAAATATGCAAGCATACGAACAGATATAGAGAGGAATGTTTTATCTTGATTCACTCTAATAATTTTGCTAAAATTTAGAATAATAAATATTGGTTAGATTTACTGAACCAAAACCTTCACCTCAAAATGAGACACCCTAGTGTATATAGACCTTATCGTCAAGTAAATTGTAACCTGCTGGTGGATGACAGTTTAAAGATGAGCATAGGACCTTTAGGTCTATACCCCGTTAACTACCCCGTTAGCTACCCTAGCAACACACTTTACAAGCTCAAATTCATCCTTACTGGATTTATTTTTTGTGAATGACTACCATAAGTTGCTTTACTTCAATCAACTATTTGCATCCTGTTTTTCAAAGCACGATCTTATATTTTTAACTTACAATTTTAAAACGTCATGCAATCCATGTTCGTTCTCGTACCGCGACTTTGGTAGCATAGATTACGGATCTCTTGCCACGGTATTGGATTCGGTTGACTGGAGTATCAGTTGATGATCAGGCTATGTTTTTGCGAAATAATATAAATTGGCTTTTTGACACCTATGTTCCACTAAAGCACACCCTGGCCAAACCTAATAGCAGCCCATGGTTTAATGCTAATGTGAAACACAAAATTCACCTCCGTAATCTCGCTTACTCGCGGTGGAAAAGGTATAGGACAGAGGAAACACACAATTGCTTCAAAGCAGCTCGGCTCGTAGCCAATAAAGCCAGTAGATCAGCTAAAAAAATTATTATAAAAATAAATTCAATTCGGCTTTGGACTCAAGGGATAAGTGGAAAAGGATTAAGGAAATCGGTATTGGCAAATCCAAAGGAGATTTATCTGTTTCCCCCGATGTTGATGTAAACGTTAGACATGCGAGTTTTGTCACACTCTCAACTCCTACAATTATTGGGGTCGTGCTACTGTTTGTATAGAAGATTGTGACGTCGGGGAAGCCATACTTTCAATTAAATCAAAACAATTAAAAATCATTCTCCCAAAAATTCTTCCCCACATAACTTACTTAATAAACTTGATTTTGACTACCTGCGTCTATCAGTCTGGCTTTAGGCCAAAGCGAAGCTGCACAACGGCACTTCTTTCCGTCATTGAAGACATGCGGGAACGGGTTGATGATAATTGTGCTGCTTTTCTAACTCTCCTCGATCACTCGAAAGCATTCGACTCTGTCGACCATGCTTTACTGTGTAAGAAGTTGGAAAACTTATTTAAGTTATCAAAACATGCGATCGCCCTTATCAGTTCCTATCTTGGTGACAGAACACAAGCAGTAAGTATTGGAGGCAGAAAGTTGGATTTTCTAAATGCTCCAAGAGGTGTGCCACAGGGCTCAATTCTTGGACCCTTGTTATTTGTGCTATATGTAAATGACCTACCCAAGGTTCTTAAGTATTGTAACGTATTGTATGCTGATGATGTGCAACTGTATACATGTTGTCCTTGTGATCGTACTAGTTTGTGTATAAATAATGATTTGAATCAAATAGGTTAGTGGGCTTCCATGAATGGCTTGTGTGTGCATTGTCATTTATAGAAGGCCACTTGACACAAATAGCTTAGACAAAATTATCTTTGGTATTTCGATTATTGAATATGTTGACACAGCAAAAAACCTTGGAATACTTTTTAATAATACATTGATATGGAAGGACCATATTTTTACTACTCTCTAATATTCCATGACAGTTATTATGCTTATTGAAGATGATCGCGAAACTCATCTCTTTTAGTTGCTAGTGGGAGTACCTAGGAGATGGGTTGAGAGCTGTATACGATCCTTGGGTATGACAATATTAATTAGTCCACATTTTTATATGAATTGTGGCTAGCTATGCAGTACCTTTTACTCCTTCTCCATGTACGGAGTTGTTTATATTTGTATTCGCTTTTTGTTATGATAAATAGACATTGACGCCGCTTCTAATTCGTTTTTTTTTGTCTCTTTTTTGTTTCATTTGGCATCATCAGCAGCAATATTATCATCATCATCATCAGCTGCTATCACCTCGCACACATCACTGCCTGCCAATGTATCATGCATACTCCACCCAACTGTCCCTTTTCTTGTCTTCACAGTAAACGTTAACGTTGAATATCTTATTAAGGAAGCTGGTAAAACTAGTTGGGTTCTCTAAATAATAATTTTAGGTGGAGGCGCAATTAACACTCGGTGGCTAAAAATTCCACCTCGACACAATCGTAGTATCGCAATCGATTTCTGGTGTCCTTCTAAAATTTCTTTTCAACGTGCGAAAAATTAGTTTTCTTAAATCAAGAATCATGCTAGTTATTTACTTTGGTACTTAAGATTTCTCTAACGGTAGTGAACGTGTGGTTTGCTGGGTTATTGTCTCAACTAACTAGGTTTCATGCGATAGTACACTAAATAAATGTATGTGAGCTCTTACTTCTCAACTTTATCAGCTCGTTCACATGCACGCATTACATCAATGCTTCTAATTATTCACTTCTTTCAGCTGTGCATCAGCCCCCCACAACAAATTAGCAACTGGGTCGCTCACTTTATTTACGTGCTCTTCACTCCACTTCACCCTGTCTGTCGATTTCTTCCCACACTTCAACTCAATTTTGTTTTTGTCCTATTATAGCTTAGTAGCATATTTATTTAGAGACACATTTCTTCTGCATATCCAAGACTCCGTAGCTCTTCTTTTGTTGCTGCCACTTTACTTAAGTCAAGTGCGTTTTCTTGTGGTGGCATTTTGACATTAGCTTTTTCATAATATTTCATTTTCCACACACATATTTTCACCCGCATACGTCGCACATTCGTATCATTAGCGTAATTCCACTCCTTTTATACATATTTTGTTATGCTTTTGTTGTTGCGTTTGTCGAACCATTATTGCGTATATCCTTGCAAATGAACTCGTGCTTTCTTCACAATTCCAGCAGCTTGGTGTGCGTCTGCGTTTGTGTGTGTGTGTGTGGCATGAGTGCGGGATTATAATGACAGCTGGCGGTAATCAACATAATGATGAGTGAATGCCTGCATAAATTATTTTCTTCATATTGTTGTTCGATATGGATTTATATATGTAGATATAGAAATGTTTACATGCCTTTGACTTCATTTTCGTTTGTTTTCTTAATTTTCTTTTGTTGTTAAGTGTTTCTTAGCACCAATGCTTTTTCATCTAACAACACAACATTTGACAAATAAAGGGATAACATTGAAAGCATTATTTATGTAGCATTGAGCTTACATTGAGTTGACTTTAGTAAGTGTATAGGAAATTAGTTATGTGATTAAAACCGTTCTTTACTTTAATTATCACGAAACCGACTACTACCAGCTGTAGTTTTGGATAATGCCGAATTCGATATAGAATAAGATACGAAGGCATGCCTATTCCAAGCATATGAAAAAATCCGAAATTAAAAATAAATACTTCATCACAATCAGTCATAACCAAGTAAGTGCATACCCGGTTTTGAGACCGTTTGCGGTATTGAAGGCAAACAGATATTTAGGATTGTTTCCTAACCAAACCACCAACATTTTTTTTTTCTTTTCTTTTTGACCTATCACTCTTACGAGATCGTAAACACGTTTTAAGCCTCTGAATATATTTCTCGACTGCTGGCTTTTTTTTGATTTTCCCATCCCTTTCCTCATTTTTTTTTTTTTAATGCATATTGGAGAGTTGCTAAAAATGGTTCTAGAGTCTAGAGGCATATCGATATCAATTATTCTTAGTATACGGTATGAGTTTGCGTATGATTTGCAACAGGTTCAAAAACCTTTCATTGCTTAAAGGTGTTTCTTAAAATGATACAGCACTAGGCACACCGATGTTTATGCTTCTATGACATCTAATTTGAGTAAATCAAACTGTGGCTTGATTTCTACTATTCACTTTGGTTGAGATAAATCTTGCCAAATTGGTCTCAGCGAGTTGGTGGGGCCGCAACTTGTTCGAGAAGCAACGGGTGATGGTTTTTGTTGACCCTAGCATGGTCTTGAGTTACGCACTCACTACACTTGTTACATACATACATATTTGGAAAAAATATTTACTCACCTCCTACCGCTACACATGTTATATTGATAACGGCACCTTCGTTGTAGGGACCCAATTTGTAGTCTTTTATAGTAGCACCTTTACTATCCAATATAATTATTGATTCAGGTGGAGCTGAAAGGAAATAAAAAAAAATATGTGTGTCTTAGTCAAGAGAATTAAACATTCTATTACGGTACGCCCATGAACTAGCATCTCCAGGTACTATCCTAACTTTGGTGTGAACGATTTTGTATGACCGCGGCGAACGTGCAACTTATCCATACCCTCAACCCACTCCTTATGTAAAGGCCTGGGGGACTCAAGATAGTCTCCGTTATATATGTGTTTATAAAAATTCTCGCTTGTAGCAGGATACACCTAGACTATGTGGGATTAAAAAATCGATTGGAGAAGCTGTGAAGTTATACAACATGTTGCGCCTCTTTTTGGATCGCTAGCTAAGTTCTTTCAAAAATACTTTTTATACTTCATCCGAATAACACCGAATAGCTCGTCAGTTTAAAATTGTCCATCAGATTGAATTCTTTTTTTTTTTTTTGTTTTTGTTAGCTATGTATGAATTTGTGTTTGGTGAAAACATTTAATATTATTTTTCCGTTTTCATTAAACGCATTTCATGTCAAAATCAATGCCAACCAAATATCTCTCAACAGTTGGTTGCTAAGTAAGCTAAATGTCAGTCAAACAGTCAGTTTGTTAGAGCAATAGACGTACACGCACACAACTGCCCACAATAAAATTTTCACTTTATTTTATGATTATTTAATTTGAGCAAAAGGCTTATAAAATAAGGGTTGCCAACTGTGAGCTAACCTCGTTGATTAATCTATCAGTACCTCTAAGAAGGAAGCATACTATCCATCTACCAAATTTCATCGAAATCGGTTTAGTAGTTCCCGAGATAGTGGTCGATATCTGAGGGAATAAATAAAATTCGTTAAGGTGGCAACCCTAGGTGGCAATCCTACTCGAAAATATTTTGGTTGGTATACGGCCTAAAATACCTTTCATTTGATACCCACATTGCCATATATTGCTTCATATTTAAAAAATATTGATATAGGTGGCAACCCTAAGGACCACCCCAAGTGGCAACACCAAAGTAGAAAATCTTAAAACAAAGCATAGTACCTGTGTATCAAATTTCATTAAAATCGGTGAAGTGGTTCGGGAGATAGTAGAGGATATACAAATATACAAATATACAAGAATAAGTCGTTTAAAGTTATAAGATATCTATCATATATCAGTCTAGGAGTCTTTCTGTTAGCACGATCTTGATTAAAACCTGTTTAAAATATCGAGGCAAAATTCGGCACAAGAAATACTATAACTACAGGGGGAGGCAAAATGGATGAAATTGGTTAATGCATTTTTTCAACGAGTTTTCCAGGTAGTGGCGTTCCATGACTTGACCTTGAGATCATCGGTGTGGTATATCATCAACAATACTATATAAATCAACCATGTAAAAACCCCATAAGAGAACTTAGATACATATATTCAAATAATTTTATGGAAATTTTCGAGATAATACCGGATATTAAATGAGATCAAGTGGACATCCTACAGGCTTACTCTATTTAGAAATATTTTTCTTTCAAAAATCTTCAAAACAGATGAATTGGTTCTTTCCGATTGGCGACAATTATCACCAAAATTTGACAACAGGCGTGATTTAATACGAAAGCGCGTAAATCGACTTGGTTGTTAAATCAGAATGGTTTTGGAATCACGCACACCATTTCTTGCGGTGTACTAACATACACCCACATAAAATAGCAGTCGAGTTTTTAACGCCCTCCAGCGAACTTGGTACTAAATATCTACGTATGAATCTGACTATGGATGTATTTTGAGAAAGATCGAGCTTGGGAATTTTATTAAAAAATACTCATACGTCCCGTACGGCTTGGCTTGCATTCGAAGCTTGCTATACTTAAGGGATTTCGATACACATATGTATGTATGTATATTTATGTATCTCTGTATGTACTTTTTCTAGTTGTTCATTGGATTTTTTATTTCAATGTTCATGTATGTACACATATCAGGCTTAGGGTTTTGTTGGATTTTTTACTACATACGTTGTTCTGATTTTTTCTTTGTCGCCCGCTGCCATGGGAGATGCAAGACAGCAATAAAATGTCATATCAACCAGCTCGAGAGGCATGTAGGAGCGTATGCGTCATGAATTGTGTGATACAATGAAACATTTTCTGCTTAGTTGATGTGATTTTTTCCCATTTCTATGGTTTGAGTTTTTTTATAACCAATAGCGCTAACAACTTTTTATTTATTCCTAGAAGACGGGTTAGTCGTGTAGTTCTTCATTAAGTTTCCATCGATACACGGCGTTGCTATTGATGGAAATACAAAATATATTTCCGAGTATTCCTTAACGAGGATTGTATTGGGATGTTGTGGTATTTTTAGATAGGGATACTCAATTTCAGATCTCAAATGAAAATTTAAGGGACAATCGTCAGAGTATTTCTTATAGATCCATCCCGGAAGCTACTTCATAGGCAAGCGCTGCTAACTATTAAACTAATTAACCAATCGGAGGGCAAACGGCTGCATTAGGAGCCAAGAAACGCGAATTTCTCTCAGATTCGGCTTGCTAGTGTTACCAACTTTCGAACCCTTAGTGTTGGGTTGTCGAAACTTGGAACATTTCATATCACGTTTGTCGAGGCTACACCCTGTGTCAATGAGCTAAATCATTTTGAGGAATACACTTATTAATTGATCACTGTAAAAACCTTAATGCATCTCTTATCAAATCAAGGTAAACGTTTTACTCTACTCTACTTTATAAGAGTGTCAAGGTTTGTGGGTTTCATTTTTTGATCGACGTGCATTCTCTGTCCCTAGCAATGTTAAAAACTTGGCTTTCTCTAGGTGTCAGTTTGCGTCATTTGCATGTGCACAATAAACTTACACTTAAGATTTTCACGGTGCACTCAAGCGTTCACTGGCACTTTTCCTTCTGCAAAACTTTTCCTTGACTCTAAGGTCATCAAAAAACTTTGCGGCAATGCATCCTTGCACTCATTTACTTATGTACATATGTTGGTACATCTGCATGACGTAGATACATACATACACACATACAACCTCATATGCAAATGTGACTTAAGAAGTTCTCACATGAATATATATGGACACGGTCGTAGCCATACAAGAAATAGTTTTAAGCATTCATGATAATAGTGAAATGAAACACATGTATATGCAGATTCTGCTCTATGTATGTAGGTCTCTGGCAGACTAAAGTCACCAAAAGTCCTTTTTCTTAAGCTTAGTATCTAACTCATGCTAGTATCTAACGGATGAACATAAACGGTCGCTTCGTGAAATCACGGTCTTTGGAATACCTACTCCACTGGCAGAAGTAATGCTAAGCTTTAAGATTCTAATGTGTGCCTTTGAGCTATGCGGAAGATGCACTTGGCGTCAGTCAGTTATAGTCAGATGCAAAGCATTAGGGAATCATAAATATCCCTTTTGAAGAAGATGAGTCAGTGTTCGTCCCATATTTAGTTAAGTAAATGAGCCTTTTGTGAAAACTTCACATGAGTCCTTCCGAATTATCCTTATATTTTGTTAGAAGGATAATGGGGTGAAAGTACGCTTCTCTTAGCGATTTGCAGGGTTGCTTTCAAAAAGCCTAATATTTCTGAAGTAATTCTATACTGCAACAAATTATTTTATATTTCGTATTTTTCCACAATGTTTGTTGTATGCAAATTACTAATTCAAAATTACGAACACATAACAGGCGAATATGTAGGATATATTACTCTCACAAACAGAACACGTAAACTCTCACAAAACAAACTTTTTAATTTTGACCGAATTCACAGTGTGCAAGTGCAAAGCATTTCTAGGCTGCATACAAGACACTGAAGACCAATATATAGCCAGGAAGTTTCATTTTCAATTATGCAACACTACTATAAATTGAACCATACTCATGCATATACATATGTATATCTATGTATGTATGTATACTGACTCTATACGTACTTTAGGTCACTAGAAGCCGACAGAGGCATAGTCAACAATTTTTCGAAGGGTATTTATATTAATTTTAATAAAAAATAAGTAAGGGAAATGCTGTCTGGGGCTGTGAAGAAGGCTGAATACCTGAGTGTCCGATATTTAGTTAAAATTGTTCCAAAGCTACATAGCCCACACCCCATTTATTGAAACAATCTATTGTATGGAAGCCATGTATATGTTATTCAGATCCGATCTGCCTGATTTTTAGTACACACATTACCCATATTGGTCTACATTTAACAAAATAAAAGTTATAGCAAATACCGCAATATATTATTATTTCTAGAATCTTACACACATTTTTGTATAAATAAACTTAAGGAGCCTGCACTTTTATAATTTATTCTGCTTTTTTGAAACCTTCGGCAAATGCAGCGAAGATGTTTTTCTTTAGGTCACAGAATCCCCATAATACGGCTCTGGTAGCCACAAACTTCAATCTCCGTTAACGTGTCCACCCTACACACTTTGATATGCAGAAACTATTTATTTTGCTTTCCACAGTTGGCAGCACTTTTATCATCTCAACTAACCATAACAAATTTCACTCTAAACTTTCTTCGGTTTCTGCTTTTACAACGGTAAATTTATAAGGAAGCGTAAATGGGTAAAAAGTGAAATGAAGGTAAATGTTCTACCAGCTTCACTTAGCTATGTATATACATACATATGTACACATGCAGATACATATGTACATACATATGTTGGTATGCAGGTATTTATGCAACTTTAAAAGTCAGCACAAAAGTTGGATGTTGTTTAGGTGAAATGAAAAGTGCGAATGTTGTCCATACTGACGTTTATGTACCTCCATATGTATATAGGTATGTATATAAACTAGGATATATTTACTTTATATATTAAAATAACATATTTGTATGTGTTAGAACGACTTACTAAAATAAATACAGTTACAAAAAATTTATTCCTTAAAAAAATTTATTTAATTGGGGTTGTTGTTGACACTTTTAGGCGAGGTATTAGGCATGAATCGTCATTTGAAAGCCTTTAAAGATACAAATCTTATTATACTTGATGATCTCACAGAGTAGTCTCAATAAATGTGTCGGTTAAATAATTTCTCTGAGACAACAGCTAATAAAAACCAAGAAAAGTTCTGGATAATTTTCAGGAGATCGTTATGAAAGCTCAGTACCTCAAGTCAGGAAATTAAGATGAACTTAAAACTATCACCCTCAAAATAAAATAAATACAAGTTTTCAACTATCAAAAAAACTCAAGCTCTTAAGAACATATGTTAGTTTATTACGAAAACGGCTTTTATAACAGAAGAAGAAATTACAGATTTGAAACTCCACACTATTTTGGCAGTTAATTTGCTAAAAACCAGATTTTTAAAATGATTGAGGGTTTTGCTTTGAAATGGTGTTCGGTTTTTTTACAAACTCAAGAAAAAGAAATATCGAATACTGACACGCTATGTGTACCCTCGTATAACTTACAACGGTATATTCTAATGGATTTACCAAAGTGAATGAAATTTGGCATATTAAAAGTCTAATTTATATTAAGAGTTATTCATGCTCATTCCTAGCATCCTTTTAACTGATCAACAGTTCAGACTCTTACAAGAACAAAAGTAATTCCTGTAACTGGTATGCCTCTTAACAGCTTAATAGTGCTAAAATCAGATACATTGAACACAAAACATCTCAAGCATTAGTTTAACATTACGCTGTGCTTTAACATACTAGAAACTAATTCTCTCTCAAGCTATGCTCAGCAAAGAACTCTCCCATATTTGAGTTCAAGATGCTAATAGCACCCATCACATGCAACATTTAACTCTATGAACATATTTTTTTTTAGGTATATAAGCGTTTCTTGCTCTAAAACTGATTTGTTTTGAATTTTGTATGCTATTCACACATACATACATACATGTATTCGTAAATAATTTGACCAATTAAACTTTATTTTACTACCACTTTGTTGACCACTACGAGTAAAGCGAACTTTTCATTTGCTTTGAACTGAATATTTAAGTATTGAATTGGATTTGCCAACAGTAGTAAAAATATTTTTTGGTTTAATCAAAGAAATTGAAGAGTTGAAAAGCATTTAAGCCAAATTAGAATTTTAATGCAACCAAATTTCATGCCCAATTTGTCAGTAGAATTTGCAAAAATACTCAAGTTTTTAATTAATTTTTGTTAGCTGAGGAGCGCTTTGTATCAGAAAATGTAGAAACCTGTTTTTAATTAACTCTCATTAATCTATAAACGAATTTTTTCGGTAGGTAAATATTTGGCAGCTTTTCTTGTGCTTTAGGTCAACATATTACTTCTTCTCTTACCTAGTATGTAGTAACGTATCTTGTTCGGTTATTACTTCTTCATCTGGTGCCATTTGGATTTATTCTTCGTCTAGATTTTTATCAGTCCATTTGCCACCGAAAAAAATTGTTCAAGTGAAAGTAAAAACCTTGAAACACTTAGTAGCTTAGCTGTGACCTTCCGTGTAGGAGACCAGCATCTTAGCTTTGAACTTCACTCACTTCCGAGCAGGGTCTCAAAAAATCTCCCAGTCAAATCTAAGGAGAATAGTTAAGCTCGAATGAATATAGAAGTATATAGAAGGCTGTAGGAAACTTGGACCTCCGCGTGTCACAAGTACGCTGTACTCGATTGTATTAATTGGATGCGAATACCTCCCAGCTGCAGCTGCATGGATTACGATAGGAAGAAGTCATTCAATAGTCCCAGGTTCGCTCTCCAACTTTTGCTATAAAGAGGTCATCAAATTAAAATCGTGATTTAATGAAACCAACCTTCAAAAGCTTCGCATAATTTCATTTGTACTTCATTTATTACCTTCATTTTAGCAATATTTTACTTGCGTCTTATATTGCTTTACGAGCAGACATTTTTAAATAGATTTAAGGAATTTAATTTCGCATAGTAATTGCAAACTTCATCTAAAGTATTCAACTTTTTAGCATAAAAGAGTGCATTTGTAGTCAAAACTTAATTCAATTTCATGAATAATTCCATTTAACTGTTACGACTTCAAACTACAACAAAAAATTAAAACATGCATACAAAGTACAGCAACACTTACTTATGACAGTTAAATTCACTTTTGAATTACGCGTCGGACTCTTTTGAAAGTCAACACGACAGCGATACTCGCCAGTGTCCTCCGCACGTGTCTTCTTTATTGCCAATGTACCCGAACGTCCTTCTACAGTGAAGGACAAACGATCACGATATGATTCATCCGACCAGTGCGTGCCATCTGAGAAGTTCGAATCGCGCGTATCAACGCTGTAAAGAGAGCGAAAAGAAAAAAATGGTGTAAAAATCTTTTGTGAAAACTGTAAATTGATAAAGATTTAAGTTATGAGAGAGAGAGAAAAAGAGTGCAAAAGTTTCCAGAAATGACGTAAAAGTTAAATCATTAGCGGTGCAGCTTTTTGCCTTTAATCGCTGAAGAGGATATGCTCACAGCACAAGTAAAATATTTAAAAAAAAATATACAAAGCAGTTAAGCGAAAAATCAATTAGATAACAAGTCGCTTCGAGTAAGGAAAAAAAGCTTTTAGTAAACAATTTAACACTAGAATGCATGGATTGGGTTTCTGGTAACCTAACCAATTTCTTCAACCTAATGGTCAGAGATTCTTTATAAATGATGAAAAACTAAAGCATAAGACAATTGAATATATGAAAGTTTGCAGCAAATATGAACTTGTATAATGAGAATATATTTTATAAAATTAATAATTTTTTTTTTAAAACATAAAATATATTTCAAGGAAATAAGTGGGATACATTCGAATTTTCAATAGGCAAATTACATACATATGTATATGCTTGGTCGTTGCTGTCTAACAAAGAGACTGAAAGATATATCAACCTCACTTACAATCTTGAAAATAAAACTATCTTCCGTTTGTTTGAACGAGAGTATAGAAGTTTTACTTCAAAATAAAAAAAATTTAAACGAGAAACATTCATTAAACCAACTGCTTGGCTACTAAGTACTTGCTACTCGTAAAAAGTTGATTAGTGTGATAGTGTCCTTGCTGCTTGCTGTCTCTCTACGTTAACTGCCAGACTGATGATACGCTAAATTGCCGCAGTCCTGTGAGTCAACACGACTATAGCAAAAACAACAACAGTGTTCGAAGAACTTTACTTTAAATCAATTAAAATGCCAAAAAGCTTAATTGAAATTCATCGAAAAACGAAACGAGAGAGCGCGTATAGAATAGTTTTGCAGCTCATTAGACGGTGACGTCCGCGTTGATGATGATGATAATAAAGGACCACAACTCAAGTGGTAGTAGAGAGCAATGAGAAGAACGCGTTTGTTAGCACTGGTGAAGGAGTCAAAAACACCAAAACGAAAACGCCAAAAAAAAAAGAGTTGAAAAACATAAAAGGAAGATAGAGACGAATCGCACCAAAACTTTTGACAAAGTGACAAGCTGCAAAGTAGCAAAATGGGTCATTTTGTTATTGTTCTTGGAAGTGCTGTCCGGCATGTAGCGCTTCTGGGGCGGTGAGTCTGCATTAACGCAAAATGACTTTGGTGGTTTAGTTTGTGACGAGATGATGAAATGTTGAATTTAAAACTTAAAACTGTCGCATACATATGTACATACATACATACATACAGACACATGCAGCACGAGCTAAATAAATGACGAATAATAATGAGCTGAGCGCCATTGTTACAAGCAAATATAAAAAGTGAATAAAAGAGGAGAAAAACATTTCACTGCGCAATGCGGAGTTTTGGTCGAGCATGGAGAAGTGCTAACTGGAATATCTGCGCGCATATTAAATACTCTTTCTGAGGATAAAAAAGAATTCTAACAAGGGCCAAAGAATAAATGTAATCAAGAGGAGATCTTAGCTTTAGACTGCTGATGGCTGAGCAACTCTCGATTCACCTGGTATGGGTAACGGCACACAGGGACATACCGGGAAATGAGATAGCAGACGAGCTTGCCAGAGAGGGTACATCCGCTCCGCTTTCACAGTCCTGAAAGGGTTTAGGCATGCCATTGGCGACCAGTAAGCTCTCAACGAGCTATAAGTTCCTTCAAAAAGCAAGTCACAGATAGGATAAGATCAGTACCTGCAGTCATGCGAAACGTATATCGCCAGAGATTAGTGCGAGTAGCTCGGAAGAACTTCTCAAACTCAGAAGGGAGAAACTCTCTCTAATTACGGGGCTTCTAACGGTGCACATAGGACACAGTAGACATGCTGAAAGGTTCGGTAAGCCCTTTAATAACTTCTGCAGAGATGAGGAGGAGTCTGAAACTGTGCGTCTCCTGTATGAATGCCCTGCGTTGTGGAGCAGTAGGTTGAAATATCTGGGGTCAAGTAGGTTAAAATATCAAGTATCGGCGAATTTGCGGAATCCACAAAATGCTTGGCAGCTACCGTGAATTCCTTGTTGTAAAGTGTAAAGATAGTATTACTGTCGGCAAAACCGGTACTTCCTCCCAACAACAGTTCCAGATCAACAACATTCTAAGTCTTTGAATGATAGTCTACGTCTTTTGCTTTTTTATGTCTTAAAGGTAACCGAAAAAAATGTACTTCTCCGTCTCCGTCAAAGATTTTATACTGGACTGCTGGAACTGTTACAACCTTATGTGGAGCGGACCGTTGCGGTAATTATCAGCTGCATTCCAACCTCCGAGGTCATTAGGCTTCGTGTCATGTAATCCAAGCACACTTGAACTTGTTCCACTTCCGATTGCATACCCAGTTTACAAGATTACTGCATTCTAGTTGCCTTACTTTGCTAGTTTCAATAGCTTCAAGACGTTTCCAAATTTTTTAAAAAACAAGACACATCAATTGATTTTCGTTGGTGGAATTGAATTCGATTTAAGATAAGCGATAGCAGACTAAAAAATGAGTAAAAGAGTGTAAAAGCTTCTAATATGAAATTTATCTTTACGCCACATCTACTAATCTTAATCAGAAATCGATCGAATAACAACGCATACCCTGTAGGAAAATGTATCAAAATTTTTGTTTTCGAATTACAGCTAAACGATATTGATTCCTCTTGTACTTCAAGCCTTACTTTAATATATGGGTTGTTGTTGTTGTTGTAGCACTACGTTGCCCTGCCTAGGTAGTCAGTATCTATTTACCTTACCCAATATTGTCATCAAACTCTTCTAACGGAAGTCCTAGAAACCTAGCGGCTTCAACAGGGGAGGACCAGAGGGATATGGGTGTTAGAAGAGTAGGCTCGGTTGAGCAGACAAAAAGATGGTTTGTATTATGGGGGGACAAGCCGCATGGCGCACAAACATTAGGCAACTAGGGGTTCAGCCTGGATAGGTAAGAGTTTAACCTATTACAATATCCAGACCGGAGTTGAGCCAGCATCACCCTACTCTCCCTAGGCAGCTCGCGCTCCTCTTCGGCAAAGGGTGGTGTACCCACGACAGCCGGTTCTACCTACCGGAATGACTCGGGGTTTCCCCGACCAAGAGCTGTTATTTCACTACCCCCTGCCTTAATATATGGGTCAGAAGCTTCACTCACAAAACATTTCAAATTTTTGTATTAAATTAAAAGTTCATTGAATAGTCGAGGGTCTGGGAAGAAATAACAAAATTGATTAAGCTTAAAAAATATATCTCTTAAGGACCACATGCAAATCATGCATGAAACGAGCTAAATGTTGACCTATCAAGGATTCCTGCAGTAAGGAATTTTTCCTGAGGGGTATAGACACAAATTAATTAATATATATGTACTCCCCAGGTGTTACGCTTCTACAAACGGGCTGTTGTTGAGAAAACGAAAAACTTTAATTAAAAATTTGGGGGAGCTAACATGTGCGCTTACTTGAGGAAAACTAAAAGAAAAATTAAAATTATTCTTAACAACAGACACAATAAGAATAATTCGTAAATGGCAGGCAACTAGACTTTTGAAATAACGAAAATGCAAAGCTGTTGCCGTCTCGCCTGTTGCCAGCGAGTTTTGTTTTTTTTTTTTTGGTTTGCAGCATTTGGTGCTGTTGATTCTGTTTGTTTTTGCTTTCGCAGATTATGTGAAAAGGATAACATACACTTAGGTAGCGTCTCGGCTGACTAATAACTGAACAAAATAAGAATCATTTAATTTAATCTTCAGACACAAAAACGAATGATGCAACGTGCTGGCATACTGGCCCGAAAGGTATTGAGTTCAAGTGTATGGCTAGGTAAAATAAAAACGCTTGGAAAGAGATTTTTTTAATCAAAGTCTCGGTTAGGCAGTGTTGCATGAACATCGGAATATATATGTACATACATAGAAATTGTGATAACGTGGCCTGAGCGCGTCAGTATGGTCCTTCTTAACATATTACTTTTTTAACTTAGAACTATGTCTATAGAACCGTTGACCTATATGCTTCTATGGTCCCGTTACTGCGACAGAGTAAACAAATTTATAGTTTTATCAAAAATAATATAAAAACTAGCATGCGCCGAACCAAAGGAATATTGAATTCGTGTTATGACTTAACGTTTAAGTCTTTCCTCTTAAGCTTTAACATTTTCCTCATCCCACTCTATACATAGATTTAAACACATAAATATATGTATATATTCACTCACCTGTATATGGGCGTCTTTAGCCCCACTTTAAACCAAATTACAAGTGCAACACGATCTTCCAGAATGGGTGGCGTCACATTACATGGCAATCGACCCAACGTGCCTTGAATGGATTCGGATAGAACGGGAGGGCCTGCAATGGAAAAAACAAGATGAAGAGATACATAAATTAAAAGATAGAAAAGGCCAAGTAACTTAACACCAAACAATTTTTAACAAAGAAAATGCAACTTTATCGTGAGCGCATTGAAAGCAAAATAGCGCAAAATATTTCAAATGATTTATAAAGAATTTAAAAAGGACAAATAACCTGAGGATTCAAGAAACAAATAACGAGTAATTAGCGCTACAAATTACCTGAAGGCAAACAGTTGGCGAAATGTGGCTAAAGTACATTTAAGTGGAAAATTTTGAGTAGAAAAAAGACGAAGATAAATAAAGAATAAGATAAAGGTTTAGATTATTGTGAAATGAGGACAAGCACACTCTCCACAACGAACAAATTTACCCAAAGAAATAGCCAAATGAAAGTAAGCGCGCAATGTGCTGAGCGTTGTATAGAAGAAGCAGCACAGCACAAATGGCTGAAATGAACATTGAGTTCGGGCGCATGTGTGCAACAGACATCCTTAAGGATTAAGCAAAGCTGACTTTGGGAGCATCGCTTGGCGCTTGTTTGCTGTTGTGCTGTTGGCGTCATTATTTTTTCACATTTTTTCTAACTTCATTCTACAGATGAGCTTGTACGCGTCTAAAGTATGGTAACGTGACATTTATAAAATTGTTTTCAAGCCTTTTTGATGCGTAATTCTGCTGATTCAACTTGTTCACTCCACTTATTGTTGAAGTTTTTCTTTTATGTTTTTTTTTGCTCGGGTTCAAATTTATTCGTTTTTAATTCAGTTTTTCAGAAGGTATTTAATGGATCCCTTTTTATTAGGTAAGCAAATTTATTGTGTTTAGCTTTTAATTATCTCAGTTTGTAATTTACGGTGCAAAGTAAATAACTTAAAAAAGTAGGATATTTTTATATTTAATTGTTAATTTTCGAAGCCAAAAAGGTACAAAATAGCATTGTTTATGAAGTTAAGAAGTGTGCTTAGGACAACAAAACTTCTGTAAAATTGGCTACCAAGTGTTATGTATCACTTAACCGTAATCTTGTAAAGTGAGCCGCTTAGTCCCACTTCACGATTTAAGTATGTGCCAATAATTCCGATAAAAAATTTATTTTTATTTATTTATTTGGTTATAATAATAAGCATATATACTACAGCATACCTAAAAGCAACTAAAAATTCTTTCAGAAAAAGTTTGAATTTTCGACAAAGTCCTAAGCTTTAAGTGTTAGTATTACTACTCTATTTATTTTTAAGCACACTTTATAAACCACGTTGGCCCCCATACAACAAAAGTTGCAAAATCCCAGCCCACATTCTAAGCTTCTGTTGAAAACAGCCCAAACGATTTTTTAATGTTAATTGTCATTTTTATACCTTTCATGAACATGAAATGGTATTATAACTTTGGTCCGATGTTTGTAAGTATGAGAAGAAGAAGAGATAGACCCACCATTAAGTATACCGAAATGGTCAGGGCGACGAGCTGAGTTGATTTAGCCATGTCCGTCCGTCTGTCCGTCTGTCTGTTTGAACGCAAACTAGTCCCTCAATTTTAGATATATCTCGATGAAATTTGGTATGGAGCCGCCATTTTGTATTATATTAATCATTTGTCGGAACCAGTAAGATCGGAACGATACAACGCATAGCACCCATACAATCGATTGTTCCGATAAATGGGTTTTGGCCTATAACTCTTGCAATCAAAAAGCTAGGAGAGCGAAATTTTGCGGGTTTAGTACATATTATATTTGTAACCTGTGTAGTGAAAATCACCCAGATCGGAATAACAAAACATATAGCTCCCATATAATCGATAGTTTCGATAAATGGGTTTTGGGCTATAAATTTTGCAGTTAATAAGGTAGGAACGTAAAATTTTGCGAAGTTGGTACTTATTATAAATGTGATGTGTGTAATGAAAATCATACAGATGGGAGTAACATAACATATACATAGCTTCCATATAACCGATTGCTCCGATAAATGTGGTTTGGCCATGTAGGACACTTAAAAAAGATATGCGTATTCATGAAAGGTATAAAGCCTTCGGCACAGCTGAAGACAGCCCTTTCCTTACTTGTTTTGTTTAAATAAACAGTCCCATATTTTAACCTTAAGAAGGTCTACATTTCCTTCGAATGTCGTTTTCACATACGGTGTATCCCTAAAGTGAGTATGCAGCCCTTTTTCGCAGCTCTCACCATTTTTGGTTTTAACAAATTTATTTTAACTAATTTTTTTTAAGACAGTTTTTCATAGTCAAACACATAAACTTTAAATTATATTTAAAAAATATGTGAACAATTTGCAAAATTTCGACGAATTTTCATGGAAATTTTCAACTTTTCATTTTTAAGAATGCATATTTGTAGGCCATTCAATTTCAGTATAATAAGGTGTAGGAATTTTTTTTTTCTGAAGAGCTTCATTGTCTTTTTCCATATACAAAAAATTATGTTCATAAATGTATATGGAGGGAAATCCAAAAGTCTCTAGGAAAAAAGTTGAAAATTTCCATGAAAATTCGTCGAAATTTTGCAAACTTTCCACATATTTTTGAAATACAATTTAAAGTTCATGTGTTAGATTATGAAAAATAGTTTTAAAAAAAATTAGTTAAAATAAATTTGTTGAAGCCAAAAATGGTGAGAGCTGCGAAAAAGTGCTGCATACTCACTTTAGTGATACACTGTAGCTCTGATCGAGTTTTATTTCCTCAAAGAATAATATTTGTTTCATCAAATCAATTTTACTTTTAAACTGTTGGACTACTATTGGCGGTAGAAGAGTAGGTTCAAATGAACAGGAAAAGAACTGAATCTAGTACAGAGTTCGTCCACGGTAAGGGTCTTACCCCAGGCTATAAACGTGCTGTCGTCATAAGAAAAAACAATGCAGACTCTCTCTAATGGCGGAGGAAGCGTCTCCTTTAAATGTACAGAACGTAAAGTGGTCGTTACAGCTCTGATTTTAAAGACTACTTGAACCAAGAAACTTGCACTAAGAAGTCAGAATTGAAAAGTACCCGCTTAAGGTTTCTCTCCGTTTCTAAAATGTTGGGTGTTCTTCGAGTTAATTGCAGTAAGATTTTGAATTTTTCAATACGTCCTAGTGTACACTCACTTATTTGGCTCATTTTATTAATAGCACTATGAACATTAAAATAAGCTACATCGTAAACATGTTTTGCAAAACATTAAACATCCCACATGCGCCTAAAAGCATACCAAGTTTTATTGCTCTCTGCTTTGCAATATCTACATACATCGAAAATTTCTTGCAAACTTTTTATGACCTACCTGGCCTTATTATACTACGCTTTCGTGATCTTAATCCTTTTGGTTAACTAAGGAAATGGGAAAAAATTCGAAATGTTTTATTGCCTCAAAATACAGAAGTTTTCGTCAATAAATATGTTGCTGGTTTTATTTGTGAAGCTCTTTTCTATTGTTGTTGTTGTCATTAAATGTGTAACACGCTTTTTTCGTAACTTTGGTTGCCGTTGCAGCGATTTGCACCGTAAGCAATAAAATAACAACAAAATAAATAAACAACAAAATAACCATCACATAAAGTTATAATAATAATAAAAATAATATCAAAAGAATAACAATAGTAATAGATGTAAAAAATAATACGCAGCAATAAAAATAAGAGCATGAAATCAGCATTCAATCGAAAAGAATTTTGGCATAAAATGTTCACTCATAGACAACAGTTGTTAGAAATGTGCTGGCATGGAGGAAAACTTGTAAGATGCGATCTGGCGATTGAAGTACATGTTGGAATGAATATGGGTAAGAAAATTTTTGTTTCAAGTACATATATACATGTGTGTATATTATACTAGCATATGTTTATTTAAACCGAACAATTGGAGGCGCTATTTCAGTAATTATTAATTAAGGCGAACGTGTTGGCTGGCTTTTGCCGAAAGCTTTATACCTTTCATGATTCTTACTTGCTGATCGTTCTTAACTTATTGGTTATCTAATTGAGAGTTATATGCATAGCGTATATATCGGAACAATCCATAGAGAAATTACTAAACTAGTGCTCCTCTTCCAAGTGCACTTCAGAAAAATCAACTGTGCTTCACAAATTGTAAAACGAGTTTTAGAAAACTTAATTTACTTCAGAGGCCATAAATTGTGAGGAACGATTGATTATACTGAAACGCATTTTATGGGTGCTGAAGCTTAATTTACGATTTTTTAATAAATTTCACAATTTCTGAAATTAAAAAACACATAATCAATGATTAAAAATAAATTTAAAAAAAATAATAAAATAATAATAATAATAAATAATGGCGAATACCACTATTGTATTTCTATTCATGTGAATTAAATTTGTTTTATTCATATTGTTTTGATTAGTTTTTTAAAAAAATTTGATCAACGGTGGCCAATTGAAAATCTTTGAAATAACATTTGCTGGTAAAATTTATTCGAGCGAAAATTAGTCGCGGCAATCTTTTTGTATGAAAAAACTTATTGTATACAGAAACAAAAAAAATGTAAGAACTTCGTTTTCATTTTCAGGTCCTACTACCAGTGTATTTTAATATAAAATTCAATCGCCAAATGTAACTTAGTTCAATTCCCTACCGATTGATGTACATTTTTTTTAATGGACTAATTTTAAAGTAATTTTTTAGATTTTTACAAAAAAAGCAATTCACAAAAATTAACCTTGACTTAATAAAAATCCTTGAAAGGATACTGGCAGGTGAAAAATCTATATGAATGATTTGTTCTTATTCAATTCTACATAAAAGTCATTATGTTAATACGTCGAAAATCACTTGTTTGTGAGATATGGTCTATTAAATAGTTATACCTTTTTTAAGTGCATTTTTAGACCAGATTTTTTTTACAGATCTTAGTTTTTTATCCCCAAGCTTTCATAATTTACGTGGGGATTGAAAAATTTTCATACTTTTGCAAATCCCATACAAATTTTGTATGTTCTAATAATCATGTACAAGGTTCAAAATGTGTTTATGTATGTGATCAGAGTACAAAGCCGCCCTCTAGCAGCCTAATGATTCAAGGTTTCACTACAGAACAACTAATTTGTGTTCTGCCTTAAGTTTACTTTTTTATAGTTCACGGACCCATTGTGTAAAACGCAATGCGACCGAAGAAGTCACTGTTTCTGGTTTAATGAAAAATTCTTATTAGCGACTGTCAGTGACTTACACAATTGGCCCTTTAGCTTTTCCGGAATTTCGCTTATTCTACCCTCTTTGCATACAACATCTTCAAGTTAATTGTTGTTGTTATTTGTCCTGCAAGTCAATGTTCATTTGAACTTTTATTTGGTAATTATTCAACGTCATTGCTGCTAGCAACAGGATAATTAATTAGTAATTATTACTTGCGCATAATTCCAAATTAATTACGTTAAATATGCAACACAATCCCTAATTAGCTTGAGTATGAATAGTTGCGTCCAAGCATTGGGGATACATACGAATTTGTTTAAATGCTTTGTGCCAAGACAAAATAAATAACTTAAAAATGTTGTGTTCTTTAAAAGGTAATGAATATAATGTAATATATTATACTCTTCATAAAAGGTCTAAAGAAAATATCAGACCGAAGAGCTTAATCTATGAAGTCATTACTATTTGGCTCGCTGTTTTTGTTTTATTGCAAAATACCCTTATAAGCCCTAATTTTTATAACAAAGAAGCTTTTAGCATCATTTTTTATTTCGACAGCGAGACTCCACATCGGCGTGGGGTGGTTATAAATCACTCATCACATGCTGCTTTCAGACTTGCTAACAAATCAACGCATGCCAACTATTGTTGGTCCTGAAAGCTACCTATACTGATGACCCTGTAATAATGGTCAAAGGTCAAATCCGGGATACTGTCCTGCATTTTCTTAAGGCTGATATTATTTGCTAGAACAACCTAATGACCATGAGTGCTCTGACTCTCTACTAACTTCATAAAGATATTTCGCATTCATTCGCTCTAAGGGGCACTGCTCAACTCGGTCTAAATTAATCCTCCTCAGGTTCAACAAATTTCAGTGGAGAGTTTCCAGAAAAATTTATATAATGGACTATTACTTTTTTTTTTTTTTTTTTTTTTATTTGTGCCTGTTTGTCTCTGTGTCTGTCTGCTTTACTGCTTTATAACATTGAATGGAACATTCAACATTAGATTACTAGACGTCTCACTTTAAGTATAAGGTATCACTGATTTCGATAACTCAACCAGATATAGGCAGACATGTGGACCAAAGTAATGTGTTTATTTCAATATAGGTATTAAACTGAAGGTAATAATGAGTGCTGTATTGAGGGATGTAATACATAGGGATGCCATATACCTGTTAAAATCGGACTCAGTTTATATGAAAGCTAGTATACAATATACCTGCGGTCACTATTATTTGTGTTCACTTGCCTTACTTCTGTTCCCAATTTTGTGCAATCTTTAGCCTTTTTCCCATCAATTATTTATAGCCATCGCCTGTTTTTTTGTTGACTCAAGTGTTTAATATCCATTGCGGCATGGTTCGCCTAGATAGATACTATCACTTGAGCTAAATACCTTATTTATTTAGTTTAAAGTAAAGCTAATCGCAAGGTTGGTGGTAGCTCATAGAGCACAATCAACCTCATTGGAAAATGGTTCGCCTTTTACTTCATCATAGTTATCTGAAATATATTGAACTATACTCAACCAAAATCAATCTCAATTTAATAGTAATAATATTGACTGATTCTGAGAACTAATTAAATTTGAATGGAAAGCTCACTTTATAATGAGCAAAGTAAAAACTTTATAATGATGATGCAACATTTTTAAACCAAAAAGTTAATGATCAAAGGAATTGATGGTGAGTAGGGAAACTAAAGCACAGGTAGTGCCATTGTTAAAATATTAAAGGCACATGAGGTGTGGCAAAAAAACAAACACAAACGATAATTATACCTTTCATGAACATGAAATGGTATTATAACTTTGGTCCGATGTTTGTAAGTATGAGAAGAAGAAGAGATAGACCCACCATTAAGTATACCGAAATGATCAGGGCGACGAGCTGAGTTGATTTAGCCATGTCCGTCTGTCCGTCTGTCCGTCTGTTTGAACGCAAACTAGTCCCTCATTTTTAGAGATATCGCGATGAAAGCAGGCGCCATTTTGCATAGGATTAATCATTTGTCGGAACCAGCAAGATCGGACCGATAGAAAGCATAGCTCCCATACAATCGATTGTTCCGATAAATGGGTTTTGGCCTATAACTCTTGCAATTCAAAAGCTAGGAACGTAAAATTTTGCAAGTTTAGTACAAATTGTATTTGCAACGTGTGTAGTGAAAATGACTCAGATCGGACCAACATGACATATAGCTCCCATATAATCGATAGTTTCGATAAATGGGTTTTGGGCTATAATTTTTGCAGTTAAAAAGCTAGGAACGTTAAACTTTGCACGTTTGCTACATATTATACATGTAACATATGTAGGCAAAATCAGCCAGATCGGACCAACATAACGTATAGCTCCCATACAATCGATTGTTCCGATAAGTGTGGTTTAGCATTCATGAAAGGTATAAAGCCTTCGGCACAGCCGAAGACAGCCCTTTAATTACTTGTTTTTTTTTTAAATTTTTTCTACATTATTCTTCAATTTTCAGTTTTAGATATACTCGTATTAAAATAAATTTTACATAAAAAAATTATTATTTTTGTTTTCAAGCATTTTTAAATCAAAGAAAATTTCTCCAATCTGCACCAACGATGCTAATAATTGCTTTGTCACTTGCCTTAATATTCAATCAAATTTGTTCAGTATGCACATCTGATGAACATTTTTTACACTGTTCAACAAAATTGCTGTTTTTGATGATTAACTTTTGATAAACGAGTATTTGAGTTGGCATTTCTCAGTTATGGACACTACACTTTTGGTGTGGAAAGTTGTTCTAGGATATGAAAAGAAGCCATGCTATGGCAGAGAGGTGACTGTCGATCACTCAGATATTTTACGATCCATATTTTGAGGTTAGGGTGCAGTTTAGCTGTATGTTGTAACAAGCACCAAGAGAACCCCCATTAGCGAAAATATTCTAGCCTTTCGTGCTTTGTGATCATAGTAAGCAGAGGGCTTCACTGAGTTAAAGGACGACTTAGCTACTTTTGTTGCTGTTTTACCTTGTTATCCATAATACTGCGCTCAACTTTGAACACAGATTAAAAATCTTTACTAACACCCAGGGTAATACCATTTATCGAAACCCACATAGCGAAAATTATGTTGTGGGTTGTTATTGTACGCTGCTAAACCCGTCTAATGGCGTTCGCTTCAAATGTCGTTAATATTTTCGCTTTTCTGACTTTTTCAGATTTTCATAACCCAATATGAACGACCGCATTTTGAGCGCCAACTCCCAAAACGGTTAAATATTAATCGCCTACGATTTAAGCGAACAACGCCAAAATGAGCCTAAACCACAAAATTTCAATTGCTGATGTTAGCAATGCGTGGACGATGTGGTTCGAGCGTAATTGTGGTGTGGGCATACATAATTTTGGTATGAAAATTTTTGGGAAATGTTAAATATGCAAATGTATGCTGCCTTGTCGTCAGTGGCTAATATGCATGTAGACGTGACATGTTTGGTGTAAGACACACGCGCGCATACATACATACAAATACATTTGCAAAACAACTTACACATACTCGACCTACTAAAATATGTAGCTTGATATTTCAGCAATGTCATTTACTTGAAATACTCGTAATTCGAAATACATATGTACATATATAAAACGTTCAAAATATTTAACCAGCCTGTAGTGAAATGTTGAACTATAACGATAATATAGTAGTTTACAACTAGTACTAAAACCATTAAGAAAATTTAAGATAACAAGTAAGGAAGTCTAAGTTCGGGTGAACCGAACATTAAATACCCAGCGTTAGTTTTCAGAACGAGATACAAATACCATGACTTGGCAATAATATAGGCCCTAGAATCTTATTTGAAATTTTCTTTATCAGAAAAGGGGGCGTGGTTGTCATCCGATTTCGCCCATTTTAAACACCAACCTGCTTTGGCCGGAAAGTAACCTGTGTACAAAATTTCATGCGAATATCTCAAGTTTTACTCAACTTGTGTTAATTTATGTGATTTTCGATATTGAAAAAGTGGGCGTGGTTATCATCCGATTTCGAAAATTTTCACAGCAGCTCACCTTGGCCAGAAAGTATTCTGCATAACAAATTCCATGCAAATATCTCAGTTTTCACGCAAGTTATGTCAATTTATGTGATTTTCGAAATTTTCGATATCGAAAAAGGGGGCGTGGTTATCATCCGATTTCGCCCATTTTCAATAGCAACCTACCTTGGGCGAAAGTAACCTGTATGCAAAATTTCATGCAAATATCTCAATTTTTACTCAAGTTATCGTGTGCACGGACGGACAGACGGACAGACGGACGGACATGCCTTAATCAATTCCTCTTTTCAACCTAAGAACTTTCATATATGGAACTCTATATCTAACTCGATTATTTTGCGCCGTTACATAGTACCGTTATGGGGACAAAATTATAATACCCTTATACTAGTATTAGTACGCTGGGTATAAACAAAATGTTTGTGCTTCTGCCTCAAGCACACAAACTCTACCGTATTAGCTCAGTATTCGTTTCCTGTGTTGCGTCGCATTTTTAAATTATTTATATTTTCCATTATTAAATCAAGTTTTTGTCGGCCTTATTTGAACTTGCTTTGGACTTAAAATAGTTGACGGCTCTTCCATTTCCTACCAGAACCTGCCAAACTCCATCCCTCTCTTTGAAAGATCATTTTCTTATGTGGAAACACGAGAGATTTCAGTAGCTGCGTTGGACTTTTTTGAGCTCATCTGCATCTTCTATTCCGTTCTCGCAAATGCCATAGAAAAATATACTTGCCTGACCAGTTCGCTTACAACTAGATAATTTAACGGCAGGGTATGAATGTTGTTTGGGTGGAATGATGGTGGTGGGGGGCTATATAACATTTGTTCGTTGTTTAAATGAAAGCATTAGCAAGACATTTAATTATCGCAATTAGCTAATTACAGAGACAGCTATCGCGTGCGCGTTACACTTTTATATATATGTACTGCAGATATTTACAAATGTGCACATACATATATGTTTGTTAGTTTGTACGTTAATATGTACATACATAGAAATGTTGAACAAGCTGAGTTCAGTAAGCCAACATCCGGCAAGCATAGATGGTAGTTGAATGGATTTTTAATTGTATGATATGCGGTTAAATTTGTGGCTAAGGACTCTACTTCATTGGCTCTTCACGGCAGTGCTTAACTCACTTTTTCGCCTCTACTTAACTCGTACAAAACTTTTGCGTTTAAAATTATTATGATGGCAAATTGAAAATTAAAAATCTAGTAAAATAACATATTTAATTCACCAACATTTATTTCGTCTTCGTCGAGTAGATAAATCTCTGTTAGAATTGCGTTTCGTATACACCATATTTTACTATAGAAAGCTCTAGAGGGTCTTGTCAGCTCTTACAATCATATATTTGGGCTTATTTTTAACGGGTTCTTATCCTTTAAAGGACTGTCACCGTCGACAACACTCTACAAAGGGTTTTGTGGCTGAAAACAATAGCATTGCTGTTCAACATAGGAGATTAATCACACAATTATTTGCATAAGCCATATGAGAATACTGAGCATGAATGTACTTGGAGTTTGGGTATACACGCCAGTGATTCTATTATATGCGGTTCCAGGAGCTCAATAATTCAGGCCGCTTGTCCCAACTATTATCTGTGAGAAGGTGACAACCGAATGGGGCTGCTCCGAAATAAAAATAAAACTTTTGCACTCTTTAAAAATCGAATAGCTAATAATCGACTTTATCATACGAATTCGATGAAAGAGTCCAGGAAGTCGTCATAACTGATTCAATGAAAGTGTCCAGGAAATCGTCATGTTCTATTCTTCTGTACAATACTGACAACAATTGAAAATGCCGTGCTTGATACCACTCTGCCAGCCATTCCATATTTGTCAATTATTTTGTATACTAATTAACTAGTTTAATGACTGAACGAAAATTTTACTAAGAAGACATGCCTGAATTTACTGCTGAATAACTTCAGTAGGTATATAAAATTCGCAGCGAAAATCTCAAAATATGTGTCTCACATAACCGACTCAACCACAAAATTATCTGACATCAACTCCCACAAAACGCAACACTATACATATCAAACTGGCTACTTATGACCATATAAAGATGTGAAACAGTCCGCCACAAAATGAGCTGTCATACAAGCTCTCCACTTCATCGTTCGGTACGAGTAATTTGCTTAGTGTTTGTGTGTGATATGTGAATGAGTTTGCTTGAAACACGTTACCGTTAATGCAGGAAATACATCTGCGTCTGTGGATGGTGATTATAGGAAGTCTTAGTAGTTCTTATGACCATCTGGCGTCTACTACTATCAGAAGCACCACTACAACTCGCAATATGTATTATCAGGCCAGCGTAGACTACAGACTTTCGAGATTTCATTTACCTAGGCATGCCCTTTTCTGTGAGCAAAAGGTGTTACATCTCGATTAGAGTGCGAGTGAAACAAATAGGCGATAAACCTTTGGATAAGTATAAGGTTCTCAACTGCCTAGTTCATCATGGCTCAAATATTCACCATATTTAAAATTTCGGAGCAAATATATCATCAGAGTACGCTACACCCCATCTGTTTGTTGAACTCAAACCACATTTTGACCTGTGGGCCTATATAGTGGAGATACAATGTTGTTGCTTTCAAGAAGTATTAAATGTCTTTCGGGGTGTTTCCGCAACTTAAAAAGAGCCAACCTTGTATGGTTTGTTAATGGCACACGCCCATGTATACGTACCCCCATTTGTATGACCCAATTACTCGTACCTACAACTTAAGAATTTATCATAATAAACTATGAAGAAATCAGTAATAATGGTAATGACCTGCTGGGTTGTACGCACCATCAAGTAATCAGTTTTATGTTTGCGTTTTGTACATGAAATAGTAAATTGTTGTAATTGGGTAAAACAATAAACACACGCACATATGCATATATACATGTGAGTAAATATCAATCAGCTACAAGGAGCAGTAAGCACATCTGAGCGTTTATTAGTTAGTTAGCTTGTTAGCTTATAGATATGTGCAGAGTACTAATACCAATTTTGTCGATTCATACAATCGATGGATTTTCGGTATCCAATTTGGAAATGTTTTGAATATTTGTTTTTGAACTGCATAACATAATTTTCGCCAAAACATTTTATCTTTTGTAATGAAATTGACGGGTTAACTCAGCTTTTGTCAGGGTTGTAAATAAATACTCGATTTTAATTTGAATCGATTTCTTTTTTAACTGACGATTTTTTTTTGAACTGCTTCATTAATGGTAATGTCTGTTATTAAGTCTCCGATTACAAGCAAATTACATTTCAACTTCATTTTTATGAATGGTGACATCTGTGCGATGGTTGTAAAAAGGAGGAGGAATTTATAGCGTAAAACGCATAGTTTGTGGGTGCGTAATACCCTCAGTTTCTTGTCAATTGATAAGAGACCTCTTTAAAAATATTTCACAAAACAAAGAATTATGATATGATTCACACATAAATCTCACATATCTTGAGTAACACATTTCCAAAAACCACGGGATACCGGATTTGACAATTGCCATCACTGTCACATGAGTGTCACCGAAACCAGCAAACACATCTTGTAGTTTTAGCAAATTTCCATTCATTCATGAAAGCAAACCAAACTAGGTATAAGAATAACAAAATTATAATAAAACCTAAAACGAAGTGTAGCAACCAACAGAAGTTACTAAATCGGTACTCAAATGAGACTGACAGCTCTTGGTTTTTGTTGCAGTAAACTATATTGGACAGTATATTTATTAACCCTTATGCCTCGTTAGAAAAAAATCACACTCTTACTGTTATGGGTCAATTTGAACCACTCATGAAAACTTAGCGCTACTTTTAATTTTATAAGTAAGCTTTATTTAAAATCATTTATTATTAAATATAGCAAACAGTTTAATTTATTGGTAAATGTTTTACTGGCAGTTTTTGCCCACTAAGCTGCTAATGTCAAAGCTTGTTTCTATATGGCAGTAAAAAAGTAACAACGAATTTTCTACGAAATAGCAGGTGATATTTCCACTCGTGTATTAAACAGGGCTAGTACAAATGAAGCTAACGGGAATCAATTTTTAACAAAAAACTGACTGTATTAATTCATTATTATTATTGTTAACTGGTCTCGAGCTTGCAAAAAACTTACAAATTGGTAACTACTAGAGAAAGTATGCGAAATAGTTACATATATGCAATTTTCTATAAATACTGTTCTTTATAAGCATTTCCTAAAAAGTTATGTGTTAAGGTATACCTGATAAATCACATGCTGGGTTAAATTAACCCCCTTTATTTGACGCAGTAAACAAGTGCAAGAAGAATGAGCACGAATCTATCTATCAATTGGGTCAAAGTGAACCCAACATAGCAGAAGGGTTAAGAAAACGGTAAACTGACAAACATAAGCACAAAAGCACACATTCAAATAAATAAGTAGCAGTGAAAATATTGTTTTTGTTGTTCTACATAAAAGGATAACTTGAATAAAATCTTTATTGGAACATAAAGTGCACACAACCATTCCGTAGCAATAGAGAGTATATTTTCAGCAGGGGCGTTGCTAAAGGGCTTTGAGCAAAAATACAAATTTTTAGGGGAACGTGCAACAGCTTCTTTGACCTCATTTTCAATTTTGTCGTTTCATGACCATACTTGATAACACCACATCTTGAATAGTTGTGAATGAGACTGCTACTCAATTGAATAGAGTAGAGAAAATTGTTTCTTGGATATTTATCCCAAATATTTAGCGCCAGCTATTTCTAGCACCTCTGGTAACAGTCCGACTTCACCGGCGCTGATTAAGTATTCTTGTTGTGTTTTGTTTTGCAACTGCTTTAAATTGTTAATTCTATGAAGCCACGCGTTGAAAGTCACTGACTAGGATAACCAATTATTTGGGACTGTTGAACTTGGACTTCTTTGTTTCTGTTATTAATTGGCGCTAAACTGTCTTGAAAATGTAGATGGAAGCCAACAATAGACTCCAATTACATGTGCTCAGGTACAACTGAGGCAAGTCGCAAATATGAAGTGAAACCATGGTCATCCCCCCTAAAATTATCTTGTCACCACTCTGTTAGTATTTAACTTGGTTTAATAACGCTTCTTTGTACCGTAAATGTTCACGTTTACACTTAAAGAGTTACATTAAACAGCACTGGGTATGCGACATAACTGTAAAAGTTTATTGTTGCTGTGTTCCAAATCGAAACTGCAGGTGAATGCAGGGACCCCCCGTAACGATTATTTTTGTATTTTTAGCATCAAAAATGGAAGACTTCCCCATATCGCAGATACGTTTCAAGTATATGAATATGCACGTCTCTTCATGCTCAACAAAAAGCTTCTATAAACTAAAAAAATTTTAAGGGAAATCCATATAAATTACAAATAATCATTATTTTTTGATTTTTATTTTTTCGATCAAAAATAAAAGTTATTTCTTGAGCGATATTTTATTCCTCAAGAATAAAAATTAAGTTTTGAGTTTTAACTTTTTTCGCGGATTGAAAAACTCAAAACGCCGCTGTGCCTTTTTGGCAAGTAATAAATCATAATTATTGGGTGGTATATCCTCATCAACATAGTTTATATTTATGTACATACATTTTTTCACCTGGTACACTTGGCGAATTTTGCCCCATACATACAATATCAATGTGTATACATATAAATATGTTTCAAATTATTGAGCACTTATGCTGACAAGGATATATCATCTAATAAATATGATCAACAACCTGCCAGAAAGGCGCTGCGGTTATTTGAGTTTTTCAATCCGCGAAAAAAGTTAAAACTCAAAACTTAATTTTTATTCTTGAGGGATAAAATATCGCTCAAAAAATAACTTTTATGTTTGATCAAAAAAATAAAAATCAAAAAATAACTTTTATGTTTGATCAAAAAAATAAAAATCAAAAAATAACTTTTATTTTTGATCAAAAAAATAAAAATTTAAAATAACTGCTATTGTTGATTTTTATGAAAAAAACCTGAAAAGAATGATTAAATGTGGATTTTTATATTAAAACTCATAACAGTTACGGTCCCTGGGTGAATGTCCCTCCTTCGTTCACTCACACCGCCGCACAGCCACTCAGTACTTCAATAAAGATAAATAACTACATAAATGTGCAAATAATCAAACTTTACCGGTGGTGTTGCATAATCTGCGTCATCAAAGTTTTCGTTAATATGTAAATACCTTCATATTTTCACCTAAATTGACATAAACAGATTTTATAAGTCATAAATTCCAGTTTGGCTTTTAGTATTGCAACAAAATGTAGCTGTCAAATTTGGCAACAAACACACAACTTTTATGAAAGGGTCGAAGTAAATATCGAAATAAACATTTAATGTGCAGAGTTCCATGTGAGTACCTATATCAAGCAATTAGTGTCGACACAAAAGCAGTCCTGCCATGGGTTACCAGTGTTGGGCAAATCAACTAATATATTCAATCAATTGATCAATCATGATTGATCTAATCATGATTGATTTAGTCATGACTAATTTCATCATAACTAACGAGATCAATCATTAGTCATGACTAAATTCGTTAATCGCAAATCATCAATCATTAGGTGTTGGTACACTACACATACAGGGTGTAAGGATCAGCTGACCGAAGTCTCAGACCATCATCTTGAGTAAAGTACTGAAATAATTAGGTTCGGAAATGAAAAAATTTCTCCGAGAAGAAAGGCTGAAATTTTAATGACAAATTTTTTTAGCGAAGAAAGCCGAGATGTATCTCTGTTAAATCGCTACCCACTAATAAAAAATATATTTTTAAAGTATAATACTCCTATGCCATCGTCTGGACCTGTCGAAAGGATGTTTTCATTTGCTACAATGATAAATCTTCCAAAAAATCATAAATTATCAGATGACATGTTTGAGTACACAGTTGTTATGAAGAATAATTTAAATTATTTTAAGACTTAGATTCTGAAACTGGCCTATGTGTGCCTTTACGGCAGCCACTTCAACCTAACCTAACCTCAGTAGAATAAATAAATTGGCCTAGTGCGTGTTGGACTCGTGCACTTAGGGTTCCGTACCAAAAAAACTTTTAAAAATCACGATTGTTGTATGGGAGCTCTTAACCTGACCTACCTCCCTGAAGTCATTTTTCCCGAAAATGAAAAGAATTTTCTGACTCTCTCCCCATACAAAATATGCGACTCGGCAGCCAATTTTGTATGGAGATGTGAGGAGGATTGTCTGAGTTTTCAGCTTTCAGGGGCTGTACCTTACACCCTGTATCAAACGATTGATTTTCTCTTAGTGCCTTACAAGTATTTTACTGGGGCATGTATTTATTTGACCACCAAAAAATACTGAATTTTACACTAAAACCCCAAAGTCTAACCTAACCTACAGTAACGTTTTGTGTGCAATTCAGTATTTTTTTCAGATGCAGAAAAATATTTTACTTTTCCTGGTATTAAAAAATATCAATCATAAATAAATAATCACGATTATTTGATTATGATTAAAACTAATCAATCGTTAGTCATCACCTCGTGATTGGACTAAATAATCAATCATGACTTACACATTCAATCATTAGTCATCAATCATTAGTTAACTAAATTTTGCCCAACACTGATTCGTACAAACATCAAAATCCCACATGAACAATCAATGTTGGGAGAGTTGTTTATGTATGTATGTGAACATAACTACATTCTTGTATTTTTATAGCTTTGTCCATGCTTTCAATCGCAAGCGATATTAAAGCTGGCTCTGTGATTGAGTGATTTCGTTTTGATTAACCAAAAGGCTTTAATGCAGTGCATTCTTATTCTGAAGCCTTATTTAGCTTCCGTATTCCAATTAGAAATTAAAGTTGA
The DNA here is from genome assembly GCA_951509765.1 of Sphenella marginata. NCBI lineage: Eukaryota > Metazoa > Arthropoda > Insecta > Diptera > Tephritidae > Sphenella > Sphenella marginata. The sequence goes on from OX608083.1 coordinate 48,124,804, forward strand.
AATTTTATTGAAAGTAAGTTGATGAAATGGCTAAGTAAAATTCAATACCTTCATAAAAAACACTGACTTTAATAAATATCTATTTATGCAAGCGAAGTTAAATTAAATATGGCTACACGTAGTGAAATTTGTTGGTAACGTGTCATAATGTCAATGGAGTTAATGTCACTGACATTGATTCTCATTTCAAAAGTAAAACAGAATTAATGTCAAACTATTTTGAGAATTTCATTCATTGACATTATTTCTCTTTGTAAAAGCTAATTAACCCTCCTAGGGTACTGTTACATAGATGATGGACAAGCAAGTTTCACTCAACATTTTAATTTTATACCTCACATGGTCGGTAAGAGTGCGAAACCGCGTAATGCACAAATGCAAAACCGGGTAAGTGACATTTAGATCAAAAACTGCGCCCAAGATCTATTGATTTATTCTAAAGACAACTACAAGTACATGTTGGCTTGGAAAATTAAAACTCAAAAAAGCGAAATAGAATACTTTGAATTCAACCTCATTGCGACCTAGCGTCCTAGAGCACCGGCTAGCCTTCACCAAACATTTACAAAATAGCTTTTCTCGAATTTCACTCATTTATTATTTCGCTTCTTCTTCTTTTTTTTTTTGAGTTTTACAACAATAAACATAAAATTTAAAATAAATAAATAATGCTTGCAAATGTCAATACAGCAAAACAAAATTTGATTAAGTATCGGCAAAAGTAAAAGTTTGATGCGAACTTATTTTTAATGGAAGTGAGAAGGAAAACTTTTCATGCACTTTCAAGTTCTAAATCTTCTGACAATTATTTAGTACTAAACTGTGTGCTGCGTGTAAAGTGCGTAGTTGAATTTTTTTTTTTTAAATATTCCTTGATCAGCATTTTAAACTTGATAAAATAAAATATTAAGACAAGGCCAACCGCAATGCTGCTATGGCGGATACGCAACTTTAGTTCGCAGTTGCAGTCGAAACTGGCTTGTCAGTTTTTGACAAGAGCAAATCAGCTGGGCACTTCTCCGCTTGCACTATTTTCAATGTTTACGCTGATTTCCAACAAAACTGAATCTCATCCAGTTTCAAATTTGTAACTAGCATTTGTGATGTGCTTCGTTTTGTTCTTATTTTTCCCGCAAGACCCACTTTTTGTCTTTTTATGCAGCCTTTTTAAAGGTATGCAAAGTTCAGATATGGCGACCTTTTTTCAACGCCTTTAAGCCGGAAGATCTTAATTTAGAGTAGTCCTATTGACAAAGCAAAGTGGCCTTTAATAATCCTCTCACTCTGCTGCCTCGTTTTCATTTTTATTACATTTTCCTTTTAACGCTAAAAATTCAAATTAGCATTATTATTTTTAAATGTATTCCATATTTTTACGTCCCCACCATAATAGAACCAAATAATTATGTAAAAATCAAACACGAACATCATCCCATTCTTCTTTCGAATGGCAACTTCAATAATTAATTTTATACACAAGAAATGCTTTTCCTTTTGAAATTCTAATGTTATGAAAATAATCGCCAGCGGGTTTGTTGTTTCAAGCGCATGACAAAATCAGCAAAGCGAAGTCAAAGCACCAAAATGGAATGAGACTGAAAAAGGAAATTAAGGTGGCTGCAGCAGGAAATGGTAGACTGTGATAGGTAAGAGTGTATGAGCGTTGTTCGATTGGCATTGTGAGTTCGCATAATGGAGGATATCCAAACAAACAAGGAAGCATTGGACAAGCTTCACTTAACGGTTGTATAACCCACAAGTGGGGGATGGACAGGACTGTTTTGGTAATAAATCATTTTTTCAAGAATTGACTAAAAGGCATGAGCTGTTCTATACTATTTTATATTGTTCGGCTGTGCGTCTCGTTAAATCAGTGCAGTTTATTTTATTTGTTATTTTTATTATTTAGCACAGTACATTCCACTCTACGAAAGTTTCAGAGATTTTTCACGAAAATATGAATTTAAACACAAGTATCTGCGTGGTGTTACTCGCTCTATTTTAGGAAAGGAGAATGAATTGATGCCAGCTCGCGTGCTGGAAGATTTTAGGTTACGAATTCTATTTAAGATATGCATGGAAAAAACCTCTCTTATCAGCTTAAGATGAAGGAAGTGTGCCTCATACATTCAAATAACTCATTGGGCGGACAGAGATGGCTCCATCGAAATCACAAAAATTCACCGAAATCACAAAAATTCAAATTTAAAAAAATGTTTGTTTTTCTTTGGTTAACATGATTCTTCTAGAAAAAACAATTTCACAATTATATATTTATTTATTTCGTATTCCATTATTTTTGTTTAGTTGTAATATATGTATTCCATGGTCAAAACTGGTGTGAAAAAATATGTTTCTAAACAATTCAAACAGATTAAAATTACTTTTGAACGAACTAACATTTTCTATTTATGAAACAACCTTCGATATATGTATGTAGATAAAGAAATGAAGCATCAAATACTTTTTTATACATTTTAAATTTAGTTAGCTACGCAAACAATTTCTTTACATTTACTTTTTCAAACGAATATCTAAGTCCCGTTACTATTCGCAGGCTCCTAGGATTCTTAAATCAGATTCAAAAAGTCAAATAATTGTGAAAATCAAAAAATTTTGTATCTCTGGTAAATACGGTACTGACATACCAGTATTGTGTGACCATATAAACCAAATTTAGCGAATTTCAATTACCTCGGGATTTCGGGAACAAAGACGACAGTACCTATGCATGCACTCACTTATAGATGTGGAATTTTTCCAGTTCTCCGTACAATTTGTACTACCATGCGGCATTGAACGATGTATTGAATTTTCAAGAGATTTCAATTTGCCTTAACGGTATACACGAGTAATGCCAGTTACACGTCGGCCTTGGTTTATATAAACGCATGTGCGTTCTGCACAAAAAAAAACGAATTTTGCATGTGAGCATGTCGGAGATATTTGTATGCTCACGGAAAAATAAAAAATAAAAACGTAACTGGAAATGCAAGCAAACTTGCAGAAAAGTGAAATATTACCGCTAGCGGCTGTACAATATCTACTAGAAAAAAGCAAATAACTAAGCATTCAAATGCAATGGGGAGTAACGTAAACCGACCATGACTCTTGAGCCACAAATTGAACTAGCTACCGAATACAGATAAATCAGAGAGCAACGTGCAACAACATTTATGAGTGGCAGTTGAGTTCTGAGTTTGTTGGTTTCCTGCAAATACATTTGACGGCCCGCCGGCAACTCAACCACACAATATCTAGTGGCAGCTAGCATATTCAAATTTAAATCGATTTGATTTGATTGAAATCTGCAGTATTCCAGATCCCCATCAAAGTAATTTCAGTGAATCAACCATCAACTATTTATTTGGAGCTCCCTCGCCCTGGTTGCGCTCTCAACTATACATGGGTACTATCGAGGGAAGTAATTTTTTCCGGGATTTAATTTTGAAATACCACTGCGTGGGTATTTGCATTATTTAATAAGTAATTATTTAGTTTTTTTTTATTCAAAACTTAATCTATTTCACTTGTACTCTTAAAAAAAAAAAAAGATAAAGCTATACACATTTTTTTCCAATTTATTGAATTTTTCGAACGTTGCTGTAATGTAATTTTTAAAATGGATCGCATCGTTAAAAACATATTTGTGGAAAAAAGGAGTGGTATGTATGTATATACTTTGAAAATTGTCAAATGTAAATTCCCTGAGCTTGAAAACCGTTTTAACTCAGAATTCGTAAGCAAATATTTCACAAAATTAAAAATCAAATACTTATTAATTGAATGAAAGATTTTGGGATCATGCCATCTTATGTCGTTACCACAACAACGGGGAAACCCGCAAGCGATTTCGGGATTGTCAGCTTTAGAAAGTTCATAAATCATACAATTTTTGACTTTATGACTACTTTCATTTCAATGTTCGGTGCTGCCGTTCTGCTCCGCTGCAGCTACAAGGTATGTATGTTTTCAAAAATAAACGAATTCGTTTATTGTTTTCTTAGAATGGTGCGTATAGGGGTTTGCATGTTACTTAGTTATCTGTTCGTTCTTGGAAGGCGGTGTGGGTAAACGAAAATATATTCAAATAAGAAAAATGCCAAATTTAATTTTTTCGCGAAATTAAGTTATCTACTTATCTTGGGCTGTTGCCGTTAGCTTCAGTTAGTAAATGCTGTCACTCACAAAGGACTACTGTACATTAAGGCGCCTCACGCTCCATACAAAAAAAAATGGACACCCTGTTTCCATCGGAATTATAAACTTCAATGTATTCTAAGACCTTGGTCAAAATATTTCGAAAAAATATTAAGATTTACCGGAGCTAAACCGCGTTAAAAAAACGCTAAAAATATCGTTTTTTATGTATAAAAGGAGTATGAAAAAATATTTTTTAATAAAAAGCACCTGAGATGATGAACTAGCTGGAGTACAAAAGGTAAGCATAAAAAAGTTTGAAAATTGTATCAACGCAATCCAAATAATAAGATGTATGGTGCTGTTTTTGGTCATATTTCGAGGGGTAGGTTTGTGGAAAACTTTAACAACGCAGCCAATTATTGACGGATTTAGACGATTAGGATATCATTTAAAAGGTATTTTCGAGATGTTGCCATTTCTGCAAAATATAACCCTATTTGGTCCCATTTCACACATTGCGAATATTAGCACACAGGTACACAATAATAGTATTGATAAAATTTTTAAACTTTTGTATGCTTACCTTTTGCACTCTATCATCTCAGATGCTTTTTATTAAAAAATATTTTTTCATACTCCTTTTATACATAAAAAACGATATTTTTAGCGTTTTTTTGACGTGGTTTAGCTCCGGTAAATCTTAATATTTTTTCGAAATATTTTGGGAGAGTCCTTAGAAAAGAGTGAATTTTGAAATTCCGGTGGAAACAGTGCAACTTTTTTTGGCGAGGCACCTTACTGTACATACATACAGGGTATCGTACAGCACCCAATAAAAATTTCAATATTAAATATCAGCAAAACAGGGGAATATTTTTATTTTTTTTTTGTACGAAGACTTTTGTGGAGGTTGATTTGTGACTTTTTTCGAATTTTGGTGTCCAACTTAGGAAGTGCCTAAAGGAAACTTCCTATATCTACACAGTCTATAGCTAAAACCCCATTGAACGAACCCTAGATCAAAATTTTTAAAAATTTGTGCTCCGTTATGTTGTTTTCAATATTCGAAATTTTTATTGGTTGATGTACGAAGACTTTTGTGTTAAACTGTTTATAGAAATCACAAGGTAATTCGCGGGAAGCAATAAAATATGAAATGAATTTAAATTTCAAATGAAACAATTAAATTGATTTATACGCCCGCCATAAACTTTTATAAAGTCTTGTTTTATTCATACGAGTATAAATGCTGGCATTGCAAAAAATCGCGAATCTGCGAGCGAGTGTATAATTTTCCAATACAATATTTTATATCAAATTGCTTAGATGCAGAGCCTCCGGTGCAAAGGAACATTACGAGTATTTTATGGTAAGAGATAAACAATCGAAAGACAAGCAACAAAAGCAACGCCACATACGAGTATGGCAACAAATAACACAAGTACAAAATTAAATGTTGAGGTTTAATAAGTGGCAAATTTCATTAAATATACCTTTTATTATTAAATGACATATTTTGGGCAATGAAGCTGCAAATTCTTATCAAGTCATTTTGCCAAAATAGCTTGGCAATTTGTGAAGTTTCGAAAGTGGGGGGAGTGGCTGCCACGCCCTTTTCGAAGAGTTAAGCTTCGTTTTCAAGAAATCGCTAGAACAAATAATCATAGCAACTTAACATTCTACCGGAACATGCGAAAAAAAACCAATTTTGCTAAAAAATACTTGAGACACTTTTGATGGAGAATCAAAAAAATTGCACCTTAAATGTCGTATAGTGATAGTGATAGTGATAGTGATAGTGATAGTGATGGCGATAGTGATAGTGATAGTGATAGTGATAGTGATACTGATAGCGATAGCGATAATGATAGTGATAGTAATAGTGATAGTGATTGATAGTGATAGCGAAGTGATAGTGATAGCGATAGTGATAGTGATAGTGATAGTGATAGTGATAGTGATAGTGATAGTGATAGTGATAGTGATAGTGATAGTGATAGTGATAGTGATAGTGATAGTGATAGTGATAGTGATAGTGATAGTGATAGTGATAGTGATAGTGATAGTGATAGTGATAGTGATAGTGATAGTGATAGTAATAGTGATAGTGATAGTGATAGTGATAGTGATAGTGATAGTGATAGTGATAGTGATAGTGATAGTGATAGTGATAGTGATAGTGATAGTGATAGTGATAGTGATAGTGATAGTGATAGTGATAGTGATAGTGATAGTGATAGTGATAGTGATAGTGATAGTGATAGTGATAGTGATAGTGATAGTGATAGTGATAGTGATAGTGATTGAGTAAGATGAATAAGGGAAACGATTTGAAAAAAGAAAAATAGATGATCAGCAAGAAAAGGTAGGTGGGCAGGCTGAAAAATGTGGATGTTCTCATCTAAAGGGTTTCAAAGCGACCATAGTTTCAATACATTGAGCTACGGTACACATCTATACACGTATAGGAAGTATAAGGCATATTGAAAATACCTTTAGTACATCACTTATCTAGTATAATACACTATATTTGAGCCTTTCTTCCGTTCCTTTCACTTTTTCTACATTTTTCCTTTTTGAACAAATAAAGCTAATTGAGCCAAACTTGCAGCTAAGAAACACAGAATATTTCCCGCTCGGATGCGAAATCAATCAATTGATTGTTCTAGCATTTAGCAGTAGACAGCCGCCTTTCTACTTGCATACACTGGAAATGCATTAACACGCCAGTATTAGAATTGACGCTTACTTGCAAAACGTTGTCTGCGATTTATGGGGTTGGTTGTCAAGCCGCCTGACTAGTTCACGTAATTGCGTTTTGCGTATACGACATGGAATACCCGTGCCAGGCGCGCAATTCTAAAACAGCCAAGAATGCCCAAGGCAAGAGACGCTGAATCAATGCGAGTTGTTGTTGTAACAATGCACTGGTTGTTACCATGGATATGTCAGGAGAAAATTACGCAAGAAACGCAAATCTAAGATCAGAAAATAATAGAGCAACAACAAATAAAAGTGACATAGAAAGCAAGATAAAGAGTGTAAAGAAAAAATTGTGATTTTTCGATGAAGACAGACAACTTAAATTTGTTCGTATAAGAAAAATGGAGTGCAAATCAAAGCAAGAATTTATGTAAAAACCAACAGTGGCAAAAAGTTGATTTGAATAGAAGAAGAAGAAGCAGATAACGTATAATGAAGCAATCGAATTGTGGTTCAAATTTGTGTCTACGTTTGTGTGCGTGCAGGAAGGTAGCGTTCCAGTTTCGCTTTTCAATGCAGATGGCTGCCGGAAACAGGAGCAAAAGCGACAACAGCAAAAACTAATATTTGAAGCAAATACAAATAGCATAAAAGGCAACAATGCCAAAAAACATATGCTCAGCTTAGTAACCGATGCCACTTTGCATCTTTAGATTTACATACATTTAAATTTGTATACCCAGATGCGTTTAGAGCACAAGTTTGTCCATTAACATAAGCTGAAAGAAAATGCAAATGAACTATTTCGTGCTGCATAAATAGAACCATCGGAATTAAAATACAACGATTCCAGCTCTATCCAGCAGTACTTTGCATCTTGGATCTAATTAACTATTGCCATATCATGAAATATAAGATAAAATGAATTATACAGGAAAATGTTTTCCATTATGTCACAAAGAATGTAGCCCATGAGTATCACAAAAGCGGTATAAAATCCACATCCAACCCTGTTCAATGGACAACAAAATCGTACAAAGGTATTTGGGTAAGTACCTCAAAGTGTTAGTAACTGATGCACAGTCTGCTGAACAACTACGGATATCGGTATACCAGTATCAGTTCCAACATATCTCATTCCATAAATTCAGTGCCCAAAATATTCTTTGAGCTGTCCGAGATTGACTGGAAATGTCATGGGGTAAGAAGTGTCGCGCTCTACATTACGAGTACTTGGCAATTAGTTATTAACCGATCTAAATTTGTTTATTACCTCCAAATAGTGCTACATCTAAACTCTCTCGTAATACATATTTACTTCAATGATGAACTCTACATTTGGCAGAAATATCTTACAGCCTAACCATTTGTTCGGGTGTTTGAGATACGAGGGGTGCAATACTGTTTAATATTTATATTAATGATATCGCCAAATCTACCCAGTATTGTGACATTAAACTGTTTGCAGATGATACTTTACTGATGATAAGTGGAGAAAATATTAGTGAAATGTATACCAAGCTACAAAACGATTTGAACAGAGTTAATGATTGGTTATGCCTAAATAGACTGAAATTAAACGTGAATAAAACAAAATTCATGGTTATATCACGACGCAATCTTAGTAATGGTGATTTGCAACCGTTAAGTATAAACAATGAAGCTATTGAAAAAGTCAACCAATTCAAATACTTAGGAATAAAAATCGATGAAAAATTAAATTTTAATGAACATGTCAATTACACGGTGGGAAAAATAGCTAAAAAATTATACTTCACGCAAAGAACTTGTAGACACTTAAAGAGAGGGTATAAATTAATGGTCTACAGATCTGTCATCGAGCCTCACTTTATTTACTGTCCTACTATATTCTTTATTATGAGGGACAATCAAATTTACAAACTGCAAAAGCAACAAAACAGAGCAATGAGGTTTATTCTTAGTAAGCGCAACGATACACCTATACGAGATATGCTCTCAGCTTTAAACTGGCTAAGCGTCAAACAACAGCTTTTTTACCACACCATGAAGTTCATTAAGAATATTATAGAGGGCAACCTACCTGAATATTTGGAAAATAACATTAAATATGTCAGAAATATGCATTCCGTTAACACTCGAAGTAGAAATAATTTCAATTTACCCGCTTACAGAACAGAATCAGATAAGTGCAATTTATACTATAAAGGTCTAAAATGTTATAACGAACTACCAAATGATGTAAAATCGTGTAGTAAGAATAAATTTAAACAAAAACTGTATGAGTATTGTAAAACTCTGCCAATTTAGTGCAAAATGAGCAGCCTTTCAGAAAAACTATCTTTCACATTGCGTGCGAACCAAGTAACTCAAGATATACAGCCACTTCCTCACGCACAGAAAGTTGCCGAAACTTATCTTAAAACGCATCACTATTCCATCAGTGCTTCGCCGTTCAGATATTGTCTTCGCGCTTTACTTGCGTAAACGGTCTGTCATCATCAGCCAACTGGTTCATTCCTTGTACAGGTATGCTCTGAAAGACTGCAAATGTTTGACACTGCAAAATGGCAGCAATAGGATTAGTATTGTAATATTTTTCATATATAATTTAATCTTAATTAGGTTGTAAATGAAATATTGTAAATAGACATAAGTTAGGCTTAGTTTAAGCTGTAAGAAATAAATAAATAAATAAATAAATAAATTTCAATCTTAGGTCCATAATCAGGTTGAACGCTTACAACAAAATAAATTAAACTTGGATAGAATCGTCTGCAGTGGGAATGTTCTAATACTCGATTCTTCGGTTTTGGAAGTTCATTAAAATAAGACTATTGAGAGACTATTATGTTGTTGGTAATATCACGTGTGCCCTGCTTAGCATATTCACTAATACTTTACTATACGAGGCCATACGAAAATCAGCCTACCTTGTTCTGTCTTGGGAAGAAGAAACGTTGCTTAAGATAAGGTAGGAAGCTTGTTTATATCAACACTTATCGCTTCCTTTCTAGTTCCACACGACCACGATCAAAGCAGTTGTAAAATGAATAGAACCCTTATCTCAGCAAACTTCAAAAACACCTTGAAAATAGTCCCTTTGCCAGGTTATACCATATTACTGACAACATGGTACTAGATCTATAGAAGGAATTACTTGCAAACAGACACGTACAACTGAGATGTGATGTTAACAACTCTTTACTTAAACCTGAAATATTGTGCCATAATTGAAGAATTTAAAAAAAAACTAAATATGTAAGCCCAGATAGATTTATATACTAAATTAGAGGTAAACTTCTTGCGATGGATGCTACTTCTATCAAGTTAATTTAAGTAATATTTGACAGGGTGCGAGAACTCGCAGCTAGCTATATACCATGTGGATTTGTCCAAGCTTTGTTTCACTTATTTCTATTGCTTCTCTTCCACCTTTCTTCCTGTTCAAAATCAAATTGTAAAGGTAAAATTCTATTTAAGCTACAGCAGAAAATATCGTTAGCAAATTTAAAAGAAGGAGCAGGCAGAAAAAATGAACTTAACAAACGGCAAGCAGGAATAAACGAACCAAATGCGGTGCCAGCAGCTCAAACTATCCTGCAAAAAAAATGATGCAAATCAACAAAACAGTGAACCAACATTATACATACATATGTATGCGCTCAACTTTCTTGTTTAACTCGGAAAATTCGTCTAAGCAATTCGCAAACAAAAAAATAAAAGGTGAAAGAATTGCATAATAGAGGTAAGCTGCATTTAAGTATGGAAATGCATGAGCTGCCAAGTATGGTTCCTGCTGCGTCCACTGCAGATATCGCATTCGTAGCTGCGACTTGAGTTTTTTACGTTGGCACACCATTCCACCCCCTTCATCACATCGCCATTACTTATTTATAATCGCTTAGTTGCAAGTAGCGCCGCCTCCATCCACGCTACCCCACTGCTACCGCTGCTCTTGGCGTTTATTTGTGGTTTGAAAATTGAATTGATTTCAATGTTTCAAAGTGTGGGAAACGCGGTGGCAGAGTATTTGTGTTACAGCATAGTAATGGCCTAAAACTCACTTTACATTCGTAAGTAATGGCACTATGCAATTGAAGTGCTGACGTCGAGTGGACTTTTAAATGCTTTAACGCGAATAAAATACGATTTTTATATGGCGATTTTGTTGAGCGCGGTAAAGCAATGAAATACTTAAATGTAATAATGGTGAAAGGCTGTAATTCAAGGTGCTTAATGCAGTCAATAAATGTCTCGAAATCTGTGGAGAAGGCCAAGAGCAGTTATATATACATATGTATGTATGTACGTTTCCAACTGTGATCAACTCCAGCCAAGTAGCTGTGGGGAGTCTAAGAAGAATTTTTTTTTGCTAAGCTTACAATTGAACTTAAATGGAGGAGGGTATCAAATTTAAGGCGCTTTTTGTGATCCATCTTTATATATTGAAATCTCATGCATTCTTACATGCAACTGAACTCCGACTAAACTAGTGTGATGTTGAACTTTTTGTATTGTGGTATATCTCTGGAAGTATTCGTGTAATAGAGCTCAGGGTTTCTAACACCTCAAGTAAAAGAAGGCTTTTTTCAGACCCATTGCAACGGCCCTTTAGTATTAATCGGGGTATTTCATGTTGTGGATATAAGATGGAAGTTTATATCGATGACAATTTTAAGGCCTTCTGGGTGGAAAAGGGATACGGTCTGAAGACAACAATTAATTTTATAGTATGGGTATATCTAATCATTGAAAGCACCTTGGTCTCTTGTCATTTTACAACAATCATCTGCATAGGAAACAGAAACTCCCTTATGCTAGTGATGCCTATCTACTACCTCCCTCAATAACCTTCCTCTAAATTACAAAGTGAGATGAACTAGAGGCTTCCACGTTTTTTATTCAACCGTTTCCGGAAAAGGGGGTAGTACCGGAAAGTCGTAGTACGAAAGCGTACCGGACGATATCCGTAAAAAATTGCCAACGTCGACAAACAAGTCCTATAGTATTTAGACGGTGGTCATGCAGAAAATTTTCGATTTCCAACCAAAAATCCTCAAATGGAAAATCGAAATTTGTGACTGCCAATTTCAACAGTATAAATTTGGTTTGATCTACAGATTCTTATGCATTTCACTTCAAAATATCATAAAAAAAGTTATAAAGAAAATGTCTTATTAAATATTGCAAAGAAAACTGCAAACACGAACATATGAAATAATCACCCAACCACTAAACTTAAAGGTGGAATTACATTTGCAGCTTTATATTTCATTACGTATTTAATTTATGTCTCGCGTTCACTAATAAATGAGAAATATAAGAAATAGAATTTTGATAACACAAAATGAACACGCAGCGGATGTGCAAAAATGACACAAAATATGTACGTAGAGATGTTTATCGGCCAGTGTAGAAGAGTCCTGGCGCAGTACAAATGTGCGACAATAAAATTGGCCAAAACACTTAACAAACCAGCCATAAATTTATGTCCTTTGCCAACAACTCACGGAGATTCTAGATGAAATAAAAAACATGAATGCAAGATGACCTTGGTGTACGGAGCTATGTATTTGAGCAGCTTAAGTAATACGAAGCTTGAAATGAATTGTGAAACCCAGAAGAAGCAAAAAAAAAAAAAAACAATACCGAGCACAGAAACATATATTCTTAAGTATTTATATACACAGGCAAGTACATTTATCTAATACAAAATATACTACAAAAACAAACAAAGAAAGTAAGTTAAGGATTAAGTCGTTTGTAAGCGAATATTTTATACTGAGCTGTGAGCTGTGAGCTGTAAGAGGAGTTATTACCCGAACTTATGCGTATTTGGTATAGAAGTTCGGAAGAAACTCCCCTCGGAGGTATTTCGCTACACCATTGAGCGAATAGAATCTATATATACTTTGTGTTATGCCCAGCTGAGTATAAAAATATATGTTGAAAGCAACAAATGCTCATCTACAGAGGAGACATCCGCTTGAATGTAGGACAACCGCAAAAGACGTGATATGTCGGTGGAACTCTGTAAATCAAATTTGATGTAACTTGCAAACTAGTGCGGGGAAACAGGAACGATTTGACATTTAATTTCCTATCATAAGCTCTACGCCAATGTAGGTAATAAGAAGCGTCTCTTGTTGTCCCATGACAACAACACAATTGCCATCACTTAGCCGGGTCATCTGTGTGCAACATTTATTATTATCGGCAATATATTTCGTTGGTCTTGTGAAGCGTTTGACACAAGTGATTACAAAAGAAAATCAATGCGACTCAGGAGCAATTTATGAACCAGGTGCTTACGGAATGTTGTGTCCCATTGTGAATTGTTGTTATATTCGAAATAGGAGAAGAAATTACCAAGCATGTCGTAAGTTTTCTGAATGCTTTTGTTTGAACCAAAAAGCAAATAAAAGAAGTCAATTCGAAGAAGTATTGTTTATCATCGAATTAAGAATCGTTGCAAGTCCATCGTGGCACCCTCGCCACTCTTATTATTTACAATCCCACAACTAGAAGGGATTTGGAAATCCACCTTGAAAATTTTTACATATCACTGGAGGGCACACGCATTGAACAACATATTCTGAGTGAATTTACCCAGTATTGAAACTGAGATTTTTTTTATAGGAGCCAAGTAGCGCGATGGCTGCATTAATTTATCATTTGGCATGCACTTTCCTTCAAGGCGGACAACAAATGTTGAACAATTTTTGCAATACATCCCTATAAAGCAATTTGGAGATCAAAAGTTAAACGTGATGCGTCCAATTGATATTTTCTTTTACACGTGAGATCCTTCATAAGTTAACTAAGGGTGACAGACAGCAATGGGAACCTATGGGTCTTCTGGGGGGTGAAATTAAAGGAATCTGTAGTTAGGTGACAGCTCTTATTTTTGATGTCCATGGTGTCTGAAAAACTCCATAATGTCATTCAGAGAGGTCATGAATAGTCAGCTTATTTTCGTGCAATCAGTGTATCTTTAAAAAAATATCTAATCATCGCTGTTCGCTAAGGAGTTACGCCTGTTGTAAAACATCGCATTTTGATATTCTTTCTTTCGTTTTTCTAAACCATGCAATATTAAATTATCTATTATTATTTTCTGGTTTTTTATCTTATTGCATACTGTTCTGCAAATTCTTTTCTCCTCCTTTATTTCAAACATTTTCTTTAATGCTTTTGACCTTTTCTCTTCGTTTCTTTCCTTTCCTTTCCTGTCCTATGATTTCCGTTTGTCTTAAATATTTAATTTTTTCTTTCCTCTCCTCTCCATTTCTTCTCAATTAACTAATTTTATTTTATTTTACCGTTTCCGTTCCTTGTTAATCTTTTTCTTTACCTTCTATAAATTGGTCCCTTAAATTATCATCATCTTTACTTCCCTTTCTTTCTGTTGTTAATTTAGTTTAATTCATTTCATTTCAAACATATCGAAAAACAAAGTACAAAAAACCAGGTTTACTCAGCTTTTGAATGCTTGCTAAATGTTTCTATCGAATCAACTCTCCGTTCTCTCAGTGAGAGCCGCTTACACTTAGATATTATATAACAACATCAACTCAAGTATTCGAACTTTTGTTATTTCGCCGCTTTAAACAAATCTTCCTTTTCTTACATCCTATGCTGTTGTATGTTTAATCAATTGATATTGCCATTAGTTTCAATAACCATAAATTAATGAACATTTGAATCCGGAACTAAACGACAAAACTAACGTTCATACCGAAGTCAAACACAGATAAGCAAGTCGAACATGAAATCCATTGTTTATGATTGTGCTGCGTAGCATACGAACCTGTATTAAATGTGTTTGGCCTATCTGTGATTAGTGCAAACTAAATATACCTAGCTCAAGTAGGCAAGCAGTAACTACATACATTAGACTGGGCTTAAAACAATTTTTTGTATAACAAATTTTTTTTTATACCATTCAATGCTTTCCTGTATTTATTTTTTTCTGCTTTGTTCCATTTTCACAAACTCCCAAAGCAAGAAGTTGAGAAAAGAAAGCGATACCAAAGCAAAAATTGATTACCCTGGAACGGGGCGTCTGACTTAAATTTCTATTCAGTAAGCTTATGTTGCAAATTCAATGTCCTACAAAACTATATGCAGTTAACTTCTTTACCTTCCGTGATTTGCTAAGCAAACTTAACACGTTGGCTGCCAATGTATCACTGGTGATCATTTCAAAAAACTACCCCCAGGTGCCAATGTATCACCAGTGATCACGCTAGGCCCTAAATTTTGGGTTCTGGGACCCTAACGGAAGGAGTTTTGGGAAAAATGAAAGTTTATTTTAAAAGAAAAAGTATTTTATTTCATAGTATAATACAAAGTTTTGAAATAATACGAAATTAAAAATGAGAAAATTCAAATCAAATGGGAACATGTTTTTTTGCTTGGCACCTGGGGGTAGATTTTTTTTGTGATCACCGGTGATACGTGGCAGCCAACGTGTTAAATTTGTCCTAAACAAGTTAAACTTACAGAGAGGTAGCTCTAAATTTATTATTAATATATGAAACTTGTCCGGTATTTTTTTATCCCCATTATGAAAACTAGTATGAATAATATCAACAAAAATTTGTGCTATTTGGCTCAGTCTTATAAATATGTTAATAAATTTCGCTAGTAAGTATATTTTCATTGGCTGACTCAAATACCTGCTTTGTCTGATTTGTATTTGATAATTAATAGAGATTTAACAAATGGTTTATAGTTCAGGAATAGTTACCTGCATAAATTAAGTATCATTTATAAGATATACATATGTATTAGCCTAAATGTACTGTTACATTGAAATAAATCAGTGTTGTAATTTATATTAATTAAGTGGATTCCATTTTGACAACAAGAATAAATTGCTTATTTGACAGTGGTCAGTGAGCTAATGCAATCTGAGATTCGAATATGTACATTCTGGTGGGATGCTGAAGCAAGTGGTGTTTTCCTAGTTAATATGTTTGATGACTTTTGTTTCTGATATGGATCAAAATCTATAGAAAAAAGAGTATGATCTAAGCTATTTAGCTACAGAAAAAATACATCTCGTTTGAATCCTCGATAAGTAATTAAAACATCAGCACTGAACCGCACTTTTACAAATCACCGTTATTAGACTTTTAGATGCTTTAAAGTGCATTTCAAACATTTCTCAATTTTTTTTCTTGCTGCCCAAAGTTCTCACCTACCTACTATTTTGTTTCTTCTTAATTGCTTCAACTTACATACTTGCAAATATAATTCTGGCGAAACTTAAATGCTTATAGCTTTTGCGTTTCTGACGTTGAAGCTAGAGATGTCAGAAAGTTTCTCGCTTACACAACCACAAGAAATTTAAATGATTTTAATATAAATTAAAAATTATAAATTTCCCTTGAATTACTAACACAACTTTACCAAGAAACAAAGAAAAATGCTGGCGTAGACCAGCACACAACTGCCCAA
This sequence comes from Sphenella marginata, assembly GCA_951509765.1. Lineage (NCBI taxonomy): Eukaryota > Metazoa > Arthropoda > Insecta > Diptera > Tephritidae > Sphenella > Sphenella marginata. Next base: position 48,141,097 of record OX608083.1, read on the forward strand.
ATCACAATGTCTATATAATTTTCGGCTGAATTGAAAAATAAATGGTAAGTTTGGTGTTAGCAGACTTTAATTAAAAGACCATCACCAAGTTTTTTTGATTGCAAAACCATAGAACGGGTGTGAAAAATCTTGCGCAAATATTCTAATTCACTTACTGGAATTTTGTGTGCAAATTCATAAGATTAAAAAAAAGGAAATTATTATTTTTATACTCGAATACACTGTGGGCGGTCCTTTGAGGGGTTTGGATCCGTTATGTAATGATATATGGAAAACATGGTACTGCCCAAAATTTGATTCGCCTTTATTTAACAAATTATAATCTTTCTCCTCTCATTTGGCGCTTCCTCTTAATTTATTATTTATTTATTTGCTTTTTCGCCTAACACATCCTCTACATTTGAAGCCAACACTCCTCTTCTCTTTCTCTCTTTTCTTCTGCTGGTACTTATATGTAAATAGTTTTAAAGATATAGAACATATACATTTACATAAAATGTCATTAGCTTGAACCAAGTAAATTCTTAGATGTGCCGATTTGCATTTTTATACAACCTCTGGGCTTTTCCAAAAACTATATAAGTCCAGTGTCGTAGCTGGTACTGCTCGCTTTTTCAAAACTATGTAAATTTAGACTAAAAGAAACATTTCATTAGCTTAGATCACATACACCTAGATTTATATAAATAGCCTACGCTGTACCCGGTGAGCGCTGATGTTTGGCGGTGCTGAGACTGGCAATTGCAGTATTCGATTCTACTTCTACCGCCCAGACATATTTTGAAGAAAAGTAGTCCGGACAGAAACTAACGGACTACATTTGTTTCGTGCAGGAGTTCCAAACGAACAGCATAAACCGGAAACGAAAGCCTTTGAATTGAAATAAATTTTTTTTATTTCGCTAAGAAGGCAACCATCGATATATTGTTTTCAGTGGAAGATTTTTGGAACATTTCATTACTTTGTTTATTGAAGTCTTCCACCAGCAAGGTTGAAGTATCAAAAGCAAAATTATTTCGAAAACCGTATCATCGTTATACGAGTCTCCTTCTACAGTTCGTTTGTCGCAAACTTCCTCATCGAAAATCTCTTAATTTGTATTTCTATTTTTTTTTTATGAAGTCAAATCTAGAGTTTCATTGACTTGGCAAGCTCATTGTATTTCGCGAGCATGTAGCGCTTGCAATGAGAGTTGAGCGATCGGGTTAAGCTTAAGAAAGTAAAAATACAGCCACAGCCACAGGGATGAAGACGGACTCTGCTTTAAGAATTGGAAACTACTTCAGAACCTCCGGGAGCGTTGGTTTGTTTGTGTTTGTAAAACAACAGCATTGCTTAAGTCCGAATAGCACTCACTCTTCTCTCCAATGACGTTATGAATTGCTCCATCCCTCGATGACTGCGTAAGTAGACTTTTTTTTATAAATTTTTATTTTTTATTTTTTTTCAATTTAAAAAACGAACACAGGCCGGGCCAAGTCGAAATTCCTTATCTAATAAGTTGACCGACTGCGTTCAAGAATGGTGGAATGCAAGAACGAATAAACAAAGAAACGACGCCGTTGGCGTATTTGTAAGTTGATTTCCGCGTAATGAGAATGACAGACCGTTGCGTGAGTTGGTTATTAAAATTAAATCGCAGCATTTACAAACGCCTAATGAAAGTGAAAAAGCCATGGAACTGCGCGAAGGAAAAGCATGTAGAGGAAAATATGTATAAGAAAAATAGTGGAATTTAAAGATTGCTTACGAATGGAACTTACACGCATTTTGATTAAAACCCAGTTTGAAACGGAAGTAAATAAGTGGAAGGGAAAGGGCGGAATACGTGCATTGTGAAAGAACGGCAATTGAAAGGAAGAAAAAAATGAATGTAATTAGATCGTAGTGGGAAGCAAGCATCATTTTATATCGTCGAGAGCTCTGCTCATCGCGCTACGTGTTACTTCAGACATTTGAGTGAAAGCATTTAACACTTGAAAAGAGGAAATTGTTAATAATTAAATATTTCGCTTCATTGCAAAAAATAGTTCAAGTGTTACAAAAATTAAGTGCTAATACTTACTTGGTTGTGAGCCAAGGAAGCGAAAGGAAAATTATGTTTACTTCAAGATTTGTAAGGGATGTTGAATTAAAGATGGAGTAAAGAGCTTCTAATCAGCAATTGACTTCTGAGTAGAGATTTGTAAATGTAAACCCAAGAGATTATGTAGTTTAGATTGGATCTCTGAGCATGTTGGTTTACAGAGTTCGGAACTTGTCACAGTACAACCAGGAAAGCATACGTATGTCTTGGGCAGAAATTACAGTCGCCTTCTTTATTCATTGAGCTATTAAAACGAATGAAATCTTTTCAGCCATAGAACAACTTGAACTGAGCATAATAGGCATGATTGTATAGAAAATATATTCAATATATTATTGACAATCGAAGGTTATTTCGCTTTTCGGACCCTCACTTAAAGCTCAATTTGTATGCGCCTCTTATTCCGGCATCAAAACTACAAATGTTCATATCCATTTAAATTTATACCAGCCTCCATTAATGGCCGATGAATATTGCGCTTTTAAGCTCTTACCTACCTACTCATGCGTCGATAAAGCAAAAAAAAAAAAAAACATTCCACTCAGGGGGCATTTTCATTTCGCTCTTTAAAATTTCATTGTATTTCATTGTTTGCTAAATTGCTTCATTTACACTTGGATGCGTTTTCGCACGTCTCTTCCTCTTCATTAGATTTTATTTTTTATTATTCGCTCGAGCAAACATGAAAATACCTACTGTACATACATATCTATATAAATACATGAAGTAAGTGTGTATTTGTAATTGTATTTAACTACACAGATTTTATTAGATTCAACCATTTTTGCAATATCAACTTAGGGTTTTATTATGTTTATATTGTTTCTGTTTTTTAATATAATTTTTAATGCTATAATAGCACCATTAGGTTGCAACTGTACTTTTTTTAGGAGTAGTGGTTTCATTGACCATGTAGGGCCCTTGTTGGCAACACTGGTTCAAACATAAAAAGGTACAGATTTCATCCTGTGGTGGATTTTATTTAAAAGTTGTGTTTAATGTTGAATAAAACTATAAAGTAATTTATTCTAAGATACCCACTATTTAAAACTATTAAATCACTTAGTTCAGATTACCATAAAGAGATAGGTTTTGTAAGTAAAGTTAGAATATGGTGACAGTTACCACTCTGATACATCATTGCTACATGCCCGCAACTTCAACTAAGCATTGCCGGATATCTTATAGGAACGTCAATGGAACGTGGGTGTAACCAACATAATATTACCGATGTTGTTGCAAGGGTGAGTGTACGTACCACTTACTAATCTCTCAACACTCCAAGGTCAAAAAAATGGTGTTAACTACGTTTTAGCTACTTTTTGTGCAAGTTGGGCTGCGTAAAATGTTTCTACTTTCTATACACAAAATCAAAGAGAAAAGCAATGCTCTGAATTATAAAGAACATCTTATTTTAAACTAAACACATTTTCAAGTACCCACGAATGGACTCAAGGTCCCTATAAATAATTTTTATAATGAAAACTAGGGCTGTGCCTTTATTCGATTAATCGAGTAAGTTGATTAATCAAATTTTCAATTAATCGATTACTTGATTAATCAATATTCTGACAAGTCAAAACGAGTGTTACTCGAGTATTTTCAAAAATGGTTAATCAAAAACTGATTAATTTACTAATTTTTTTATGTGAAAGTTTGCCTTGAAATAGTTGAAAATAAAAAAATTAAAAACCAAACATACTTCAAAATATTAAAAAATAAAAAAATTTTAGATAATTTTGAGATGTTGTCCGATCGCGAATGGGCAAAATGTCGAAGATGCAACAAATGGTCGAAGTATTAAGGAACTTCTAAATTTGAGCCGTTTTAATAGATGATTAATCATTTTATTCAAAAAACGATTAATCAAAAAGGCGATTAATCAATTAAATTTCATTTTGATTAGTCAAAATCTTGATTAATCGAGTAAACACAGTTTTTGATTAATCAAAAATCATAATTAATCGATTAATTGAGTAATCGAAATTATGAATAATCAAAATTTTGATTAATCAATTAATCGCACAGCCCTAATGAAAACCATAATTTTTTATTTAAATTTTTTATTTGAATGGAATAGGAAAATTTTAGAATTACCGCCAATTTTAGTACACCATTTCTGCTAGGATTCTTCATTAGAGAAATTTCCTTTCACTTGTTTCAGCAACTGAAATCTTTGTATTAGTATTTTGGCTTTTTTTTTATATGAAAATTTATATTCTAGTTCCATTGAAACAATCTCAAGTTAAATATGAATAGCTTGTTTTGACTCCCTCCAAAATTCAGGCTTCTTTGTCAAACTCAATTGTGATCTTTTTCCATTGCTGAATGAGTCATGTTTATCAAACTTTGCTTTCCTTACTAACCACCAACTTCTAACAATTGTAATAACTTAGCCTAAGTGCCTCATATACAAAAAGCCAATAAACTAAATTGCATGTGGTCTTTGTATTTAATTTAAGTATAAAATAATAAACTTAACTAAATTGCCAATACTCATAAGCAGACGAAATGATCACAGCATGAATAAAGAATATAAGTCCTACTCAAACAATGATTTCACGATTGTATATTATGTTATGGTTTTATGATTTGAAGTACTCATTAATATGTTTATTGGCAATTCTTAAGTGCAAATACGCCTCTACAAACACATCAATATTTACCTACATACATAAGTACTTGTGTGTAAATGATATGCATGCCCAAAATAGGTAAGCGAGTGATACCAAAGGCAGAAGCATTTCTATTAACATTGGATTGGGGCCAAAGCGGTAAAAAATTGAACTACCGAAAAACTGAGAGCTACGTTTGCATATGTCTTTGAGCGAGATCATTGTCTGCATTTGCGTCATTTCGAGATTGGTTGAAATGTGCACAAAAATAAAATCAAAACCAATTCAGTGTTATCATAAGTGGTATTCCGATAATGACCCACCCATTAAGATTGTCAAGAATGTACATACTTGCCTATCAAGAATTGATTTTTATACCATTCATGAATATGCAAAGTAAAAATATGAGTAAGAATATTTTTATATTTTTATATTGATAACCTAAACAACCAATTACGGTACTACCAAGGGTCCTATGTATATCGGATTTTGAGAGAACAGGGCTCCACTCTGCACCATGTTGGTTGTGCCTTTAAATAAAAGATTTCCGAGTTGTTGGCATTATATAGCTCTTTTTCACAAATTCAATGAGATTTTAAAGCTATCGGCTAAGCGTGAAATGCATACAAAATTTGGAACAGCTGGTGACAGTTCCATATATACTTTTCGTATTCGATACAACACTGGGCAACGCCATTTTTGGCTCCGATATGATTCTGGCTTAAGTGAGTTTAAAAAAAATGTCTCAGCACTTACAAAGTATTAAGCAAGACCTAAAAAAGATTTAAGTTTATATTTAAGAGTTGAAGGAGGTGATTTCTCACTTAAGTTAAAGAGTTGTTTTAGAAGAAGAGCTTTTATGTTCTAAAAGAGGTTCTGCTACCTTGGTGGGGCGTTAGCGTTGCTGACCTGCCACAACGTAGGTCCAAGGTTCTAGTTTTATGACGGGTAGACCACTCGGTAGTGGTTTGTCAAAGTTTCCTTCTTAGCAAAGATTGATCCGAAGATTGCCGTTTTGGATCGCGAAAAACTTTAAATCCCGCCAAATTTGTGGGAAAAACTAGAAGAAGCACAACTTAAATTGCCTGAAAAACTAGGTTTTCATCTGCTTGGACGTAAATACATATATAACGCCAAATAATTTGTTTTTTATTTCCAATGGTCGCTTAGACAACTCTTTCTGAAAGGTTATACAAGGATCTTCTCTACAAATATTTCTAAAAATACCTCAAAATACTTTTTCCGTCTAAAACCTTCATATTCATTTAAGGACATTCGAAATAAATTAAATTACGATGAAAATGTTGCACAGTGTACTAGAATGGAAGATATTTTTGGCGCTACCATAACAATACTTCGACAACTAAGTGAATCTGTGAATTGTCGTGATGCTACCTTGAAATCATTATTACTGTATGACAATGAGTAAAAAAAGGAAGACAGAAAAGGAAATTGTGCAAATGTCATTGTACGAATAAAAAAAGGATGGCTGTCAATGCAATAAAAGACTCCCACTTTTGGTTTTGCACTGCTTTAATCGAACTCGTCTCCCCAAATATTTGTCTGTTGGTGCGTCCTGCTAGCAGACAAAACGGTTTTTCGCTTGCTATTTGTTTGGGCGCTTATGTGCCGCATTGTATTTTGTAGAATTTCGTTTTTCTTGTTTGTTGGTTTGCTTTTTATTTGTTTGTTTTACTGATTGTTCCCACCCCCCATAGCGCCCTCTACTCTATACATACAGCCAAACATAGCTATTTATATATACATATGTATTCATGTACATATATCGTACATAAGCAACTCAAGCAAACGTACTCTTGTCTTCAACTTAACGACACGCAAACCCAATCAGCCATTATGGGCGTATATGAGTGCAGCCCATCAATGGGCAAACAACAACAAGCTCATACAAACATATAATAACAATAACGATGAATGGGCAAATTGAACTGGTTGGTGAGTGCATTAAGGTAGTAGCAAAAGGTGCCTCACAATTTTTGGTCTGGTTGCTTTTGGTTGGCAAAAGGAAGTCTTTATCTGCAAATGGCATCTTAATAGCATTTAGGATTGCTGGGTCAGCAGTCTGACTGAAATGTGAATCTGACTTAAGTTTGACTTGTCGACAAACGTAAAATCGAAATGTATGTGGATGGCTGAGTTTTTTAGATTTTCCCATCCGCTTGCCAATACCTTTAGCATTAAGTAGTAGTCGACCTTCTTCGGTCACTCTGCAATCTATTTCACATTTTCGTTACTACTCAATTCTCATTTTTGCTAATGCCCTTTTATAATGTTGGTTCGCATACATATAAACAGATGATGCTGGTCCCGATATTCCAAGCACTGAGGTACCGAAATGACTGCTAATGTGAAAGAAATTCCAAGATTTCCTTTCCAAATATTTTATTAAGGTCCCAAAATAATTTTCTTTTTTTTTATAAAAATTGTATTAATCATTTTATGGTGAGCAACTTATTTTAATTATTCTTACGGATTGGTGTTACTAAACGTAATGTATCTACTACTGCAAACTTGTGGATCTGGCGTAAATATCTACAGTAATTTTCAAAATTAACTAAAATACGATTTAGGCTAAACGAACAATTACTGTACAATAGCGGTATTCGTAGCGCCGGGATCCTTGAATGTATAAATTAGATCCCGAATTGAAAAATCTAAGAAAATGGCAGTACTAACACATACAACATATACTTTTTCACACAGTTTATTTGAATAGGTAATTTGCTGTTGATTGTTATGCCAACTTGACTTTATTCCACCATTTTATTTGAAATTTCTCTTTATCATCCGCTTTTGTTAAAAGGTCAATGAAATTGTCACAGCAAGCATACTGGCAACTGTTGCATACCTTTTCAAAAACAAAAAGATAAGAAAATTTTTTTTTTTTATTTAATTTCTTTTTTAAAGCTAATAAAAAAATATTGAAATGATGACAATATGGGCTTGTTAAAACATTTCATATAATGCGTAGGCTGTTTATGGTGAAATATACTAAGCAGGGTAAATCAATCAATAAACATACGATTTATTTGATTATATTTGGTTGGATTTAACTTTTCTAAATTTTAATAAATTCAATTGAACAGGTTTTTTTGTTGTTTGGCGGGTTAGTGTATACTCGTACATATATTAATGTACTATTATTGAGGCATGTATCAGGCTTACCATAAGAAGAAGCAGCGCCTAATCGAGTTGTTGTTCGAACTACATACATATGTATTAATTATAAATGCATGCACATATTTCTCTTACAACTTGCGTGCAATGATTGGACTTCAAGTGATCGAATTTGTTTTCCTCCACTCCAATACATACCAAGTAGAAAAACAATTAATCAATTAAAGCTAAAACTATGCCAATTTTAAAGATAATTGTATTCAGAAATTAAAATTGTTGTCAAAATACTTGTTTAAGCGACATACATACATAAACTACGGTTATTTCATTCGTTTATTTTATTTGCATTGCATGCTATTGTAATTCGCAATCAGCTTATAAAATATTTCGAAGATATAGTTTATGTTTTGGAAAGTCAAAGTGTGGTTTTTCCAAGCGAAAATGAGGAAGCCAATCGCGCCGTGCATCAGAGCCAACAGTGCTCGCCACCAATAATACATGCCCTCTCGTTCTCTAATGAACAATTTTGAACATTCATGCAAACATGGTCGTCAGAACCTGAGCCAAATGAATAAATACAATCTGAGCAAAACGGTCACATAGCACCTGAGCCAAATAATAAAATAAAATAAAAAATAATAATAACTTAAAAAACAACTCGTCTTCTCTAAAGCTTAGACAATACTTAAATTTTTAATAAACAACCAAGCTGTCGAGTGCAATTGCTTCAGTATGGCATTACACATTTAATATAATTCACATTTGTTAGCCCATTTATTAAACATTCATGGAGATGCAATAAACATAATTCTACCTTTGCAAATACACATGTATGTATTTCCATATACAAGTTCCCATCTCCCCGCTGTGGTTCATTTGGCCGCATAACTTCTACCTAAAGGCTAATGCTCAGAAAATGTAATTAACTCCAAGAAATTATCAAATGTTTGCACAAACTATTAATTTCGCCAGCAATTTAGCTAAGCAACTGCAGCATGAACTAAAAGACAAAGCTGGGGACAGCCATTTACTCACGAATATGGAACGCGGATGTACATGGCGTATACGTAAAATTGAGGTGAGACAGTGAGTGGAAAATTGTTGAAGTTTGTTGTTCTTATACAAACAAAGTCATGACGATTATCGACAACCTAAGCACGGGCAAACTCAATTGCAATTTCATAAACAAACACAAACATTGATATACATATCTATAGGAATATCAAGTTATATACACATTTATACCAACCCAGTAGGAAAGTGTAATGCAATGTAATATGCATTACTCTCAAATAGAAATATAAAAAAACCAGCAAAGTAGTTGATATTATTAGCTCATTTATTTTGGATTGACATTTTTATAAAATTTATTTCATCTTATAAAGAAAAATAAAATGTAGCACACTCTCTTTTCTCGCTGGGTAGCTAAATATAAGTAACAACTATACAAGCATAAGTACGCATTATATTTATACATGAGAAAGGTGGAAAAATCTTGAAAAGGCAGAAGGAAAGCGATTGAACAAATATAGAAAAGGGCAAATCGCAAGTATGCTCAAATGAAGAGAGAGAGATGAGTTAGTTGCGGTTTGTGGTTAAAATCTATTAACTTTGGATTATTACTATAAGTCGTTTATTTCTATTACGTATCTGTGGTAATTTATACGTATTTTTCTGCTTCCTCTATTCTAGGTGTATGTATGTATATGTATCCCGACTCTAACATATGTCCACTGAGATTTTTTTCTACTTCAATATTGTAGCGTCAATTTTAATATCATCGTCATAAAATTTGTCGTTTTGTTTGCAGAGAGAAGAAATATCAACAGAATAGAAGTGAAGGTCGTACAACACAGCGTTGGAGAACTCCGCCATGCCAGTTAGTTAGTGTACACTAGCTATAGAGACAATACAACATCATCACAACTCTTATATAACTTTAGCCATTTGAAGAAGCTTTGGTTAACTGCTCGATATTCAGAGGCGAGAGCTAACATACAATAGACCCTTAGAATAAATCCTTAGACCTTTTCGTCATCTTCACTCAACGCAGCGGCGCTTCCACGGGAGTTTGGTGCTTCCCATAACATCAAGCTTTTCTTGAAACTCCGCTTAAATAGTATTTGTTTCATATTGCAGGAAATTGCTGGCATTATTACCAACATTCCAAAAAATTAAGAAGACAACAATGTTTACCATCTGCATTTCGTAATTTGCAATTTAAAAACAAATTGACTATAAAGTCAAGCTCCTAAGTAGCTCACGAGTATTTACAATTAAAAAAAGATTTTTATGAAAAGGTATTGAACACAACGTTAACGCGGCAATTGGACGATTTGCGAAATTGAATGAATTGCCTAATATATTATTGTTCATCATACGCCATGTACTCCCATCTAAAACTGTGCTATGCAAAACAAAACCACAAATTAGACAAATTTAGATGTGTACATTCTTAAATTGCGAAAGGCTAGAACTACTGAATTATTTTCCCAACCAATCTTAAATATAAACATACACACGAAGTTACTTTAGCATTTTCTTGGCTTTGCTACAACGTCAGTTCAAGAATCTAATAGCTACAATGTATATATTCACAAAAATATAACTTCTAGTACTTTGACACAAAAAATAAAAAAAACATCAGATTGCTTAGTGCTTTAAGCAAAAAGTCTCCATAATAGCTATTTAAATTTCCAATTTGATTTGCGCCTTTCATTTTTGATTTTAGCGTCATAAATGGCACTCTTGTGTTTCCATAGAGATCATCAATATAAACAAACAACAACAAAATAATAGTGTTTGCTAAAATACCGAAGCAGGGCATGACTGACGCGTTGCTGATAGGCTGCTTATTGGGTAATAAATAAAAGCCTCAGACCAAATTGCGCAGCTAAAAAATAAAACACATACGAGTATACTTCGTTATTTCTGGATGATTTAAAACGTAGTTACAACTATCGTGGTAAGATTAAGCGTACTTCATACTTTCATACTTCTCAGACTGTTTTTACTTTCCTTTCGTTTCGTTGGTATTTTGTTTTCCTTTTCATTTATATTTATATTAATTTCACTTCCCGGCATTGGTTTCTCTACAATTCCGCTACTTGATTGCCGGTCCGTATTCTTCTTTTATGGTTTGTCTTCTTTACTTATTCGATTGGTATTCGTTTTTTTATTTCTTCCTTTTTGTTTCGTTTGGGCTGCGTTAGAGGTATTTTTCCTTATAAAATCAAAAGATATAGATCTGTTGCGACATTTGTAAGGCAATTAATACCACCATCTCACCTACACATAATCTGTATGAGTTACTGTATATATGTTTTGGCTTTGTATTCACCAATATCTTTAAATTACTTTCAACAATGTTTTTCATCTCCTTGTTGTCCTTGCAACTATTAAGCTTTAAGTGCTCAAGTACGTGTACTAAACTCTTAATGCAAATTTTATTAGACACATAAACATTTCGTTTTCCCCCATTTTCTCAACCTTATTTCACGTTGTGGTTTATTTTTTCTACCACTTAATATCCAACTCGTTGAGTTCCTAACCTCAAAATGAGTATAAAAAAAAATAACCTTAATGTTTGGTCTTATTTTTTATTATGGTTTCCGTACCAATTACATATTGGCTTATCCTCTTCTATCTGTTTTTTTATATGTATAACCAGCCGCTGGTGAAGGCCTAACAAATTACCATGACCGAATGAGATGAACTTAACCAAGCTAAGAAGATGATACCGAGCCAATAGCCATAGATATTAAGCCAGTAAATCAAGCAAACAAATTGGCTTCTGGTTGCTGCTGCTGCTGCTGCGCCATTAGACTTAGTGGGTGCTTATGCCCTCGTGACTTGATTGCCGCATTTTGCGGTTATTGTTGGCAATGGTTGAAGTGTAGTGCAATTGTGAAGATTTAATAGCACTATAAACATTAGGGTGGGCTGAAAACAATATTGGCTAGCTGGACGAAATAACTTTTACTCAATAAAAAATCGAAGTTAGTATTTTCAAATGACAGATTAGTTTTAAGGTATGTTAATGATCAAGTGGCAGCTGCAATAGAGAAAAAAATTTCGACGGTGTTTTAAAATCTATCAAGTCTACACTGGGCAGTTAAAAAAATCATAAAATTAAGCCCCTTATTCGTTTATTTTAGCAAGAAGGAGCATTCCAGAATTTACTTTCGCGTCTTTCTAAATAGTTTTACCGCATTTTACCAAGAGAAAATTCGGTTTGAACTATCATTTATTTTTTTGAAACCATCCTAGTATTTATACCAGACTTAAAATATGTTTATACCAATATACATACATACATATATATATAGAACAAACCGCCGTTGTGCCTTAGCATCAGAACTCATAAATATGATATGTATGTATATGGTTTGTTTACAATTTCTGGTTGAATAGCTCCGTCTTAAGTAATGATAATAAGAACGTATAAAACTCAATGGCCTGAATAGCTAATTTTCATTCACTCTCATGTCCTGCTGTGCCATAACCAGATCATTTCATCCTTTTCTCTCATCAAGCGCTATTTGTTGGTATCGCGCCAGGCTACCAGATGTTACTCCCACTCAAATATTCTGCCACAAATCAATTTTGCTTTCATTGCAAAATGCTTCTACTTATTTCATACCGATACGGTTTTCTTCTGAAGATACTCTAGTAATTTCTTAAATTGATTATTCTGTATTTGTTTGCTGATTCGCAGGCAGTCATTCAGTGTCTTCAATTTATAGCCGTCATATAGCCAGCTGCGAATGCTGTACTCAAGTAAGTTAACCCTAACGAATTATTCTATTGGAAGGTGTATTTTGCTGCAAACACTTTTCCTTTTTGTTATATATTTTTGCGCCATCACTAGGGTCAACAGAATTTCTTTGCCGGTTTGCTAATGGTGCTGAAAACATCTCAGCCAACCACTCTAGGAATTTTTTTATTGGATAGCGAGGACATCAAAGTAGGCTGGTTAATGTACAATCTCGACAACATATCGTTCTTATACAATTACATTTAGCTTGAAAAAAAATTAGTTGGGGAACACAGCATTGTCATTTAAAAATAGTGTCCTATGGGACGAATTAGCACCACGCGGCCCCGTATCGAAGGCAAAAGGAAGGTTTCAAGCCCAATAAGAACGAATTAAGAAGAAGTATGAACTGACTCCAAATAAGAAGTGAAAAATTGATTCCCTTTGATGGCAGCTATCGCTTAATTTTTATAACCGGCGTGCCTTGAAATACAAAGAACACACTTGTTCAGGTGACTAAAGGCCAATAAACGAATATGTTGATGATGAATTGTCTTAGCACGTGCACTCTGTAGGCATTTTTCAAGCACACAAAACCTAACGAGAAGGCGCGCCTTTAACATTTTTGAGTTTTTCTTTAACCAAAACTTGATATCTGTTATCATCAGAAGCAGCTATTGCACAGATTTACTCATTTTAAGTTTATTAAAGGCATTTGAGTGGAAAAGTGTCTGTCATGATCAACAGCACGTCGCTCTCATTATCATTGTCCTTGCCACATTAAAAGCGCATACTACACAGTCATTATATAAACCTTAAGCTTACATGTGACTATTTAGCGTGAGGAACATCATTTTCTTTCACACTTACACATGATTGCATGTACGTGAGCGTCTGTAAGTATTACACCTAAATATTAATGTGGTGCACACATTAAAGCGCCGAAGGCAAATGCAAGCACACATACTTGCAAACATTAATGTATGTATATGTATGTATGTTGTTGGTGTATTTCCGCTGTGTATTACCAGCAATTTCTTACCAGATAGATTGCTTTTTCTGCATTCATCATTTCTTTTGCATTACACAAACTTTCGCTTGCACATCCTACACATCTCCACCAATCCTGTCAACTGTTTCTGCTTGACAAGCGTATTTTTTTTACTTTAACATTGTTGTTGCATTAAAATAGGATTATTAAGAAACACACGTTGCTTTCCTTGGTCTAATTTGTTAGCGTTGGCGTTACGTTCATCGTCTGCTATACTTTTCATTACTTACTTTTCATTTTGCAGTATTTTTTCTTTATTTTTATACCTAGCTGTTTTGGCTCAGTCAATCGAATACTTGATAAAACAAAAGTATTTACCTTTAAATATTGCAATAAATACATCAAACCTTTCTGCCAACTTTTTGTAATAACAACAAAAATTTGTGTTATTTTTTACAAATGTTTCGAATTTGTTAATCGGATTATTCTGTTGTTCAGAAAAACTGAAAAAAAATTTTAGAAAAAAATATGGCTTTATTAAACATAATTTGTTTTACAAAAAGTATGTTTATACAAATTTGTATGGGGCCGATTAATTTACTGAATTTTTATTATAGACATGCAACATTTTAAAAATTGGAGTATAGAATAAATGAAAAGAAAAATTGTGCAGTGGGCTGAGTGGACAAAAAGTTTTGTGTTATTCGCGGGAAAAAAAAATTTGTTTTTTAAGTTTCCATACGAATTTTCCCAACAAAATAAATTAAATTTTTTATTATAAGTTTTAAATTGATTAAAAAAAAAAATATGAAAAAAGTTGTAATTCTAAGATAATTAGTTTAAAAAATACACCAGAACAGTTGCCAAACACGCATTCACCGATATAGCCGTTGTTGGGTGAGTAGACATGTCATGCAATCGGCGCTCGCTGTGAGTGCGAACGGTTGGTAGTGGACCAATGAAAAACAAAAATTTTATATTCATAATATATCACTTTATATTTCAAATGTCTAGTCTCTAAATACAAATAAATAAATACATTATATCTGTACTGAATGAAGGGAAGATGCACGATTTTTTTTTCACTATTGCAATAAGGACCCGAAGCAGACATGAGCTCAATCAAGTAAATATTAAAATACTTTGTACTCACTAACAAGTTTATTATAGGCGTGGCTCATATTAAGTAAAAAATTACATTAACTCCGTACCGAAGCCGCACACAGCTGAGTATAGAAAGTGTTGCATCCCAACTTAGACTTTTCCTTGTTGTCTTGTTTACAATTCTTACACAACTTCTTTTTCACTTTTGAGATTTCACTGTTGCATATTCACTACAATCCTTCCAACACACGCACACGTATGGGGCACTAGCTCACATGCCCATGCACATTAGACTGGGCCAAAAAAAAAAAAAAAAAAAAAAAAAAACAATTTCATTTCTTCGAAAAATATATATGTAGATTTTTTTTTTTTGGAATTTCTCAATAAAAGCTTTAAAAGTTTAAGAGGTTAGTAGTAATTTTTAGAGGTCTACATGCGCTAGTCTAAATTTTTTGGTGATTTAATCTCATTTTTGTTTAAAAACTTTCAACGAATTGAAGTGAAATAGCAAGCTAGGAAATCATATTCACCGATAAAAAGGTTTTACATGATTATTCTGTATAAGAAGGCCGCTCCCGATTATTCAAGCTTTAAATGAAAAAGTTAACTACAGGTACTGAAAATAATATCGTTATACTATCAAAATAAAAAAGTGTTCATCCCAGTTTACTGCTCACATACGCAAATTCTGATGTATGCCAACTAAATGAAGACGCATCGAGGTAGTCATCAACATGTCAGAGAAGAGAAAAAGCAGAGAACAAAATTAGAACGAATATTCATCATACGCCATGGCTGTGAAGACAGCCGTCGCATTGCAACGTATTAACATATGTACATATGTATGTATGTAATCACTCACTCGTGCATGAACATGCATATTACAAGCACTGTTATCAGCATACTCAAACACACACACACGCACACACATAGATGTACGCTCGCTTTTATAGAACAATGTGCATAATTATTAAATCTCATCTTCACTTTTCATTTTAACGCCACACGCCTCTTATGCTGCCATCTTGGCGTCGTTTCACAAAACGCTCATAACGGTGCATTAAGAATATAATACAATTTCTGCAGCACTTTAGCCATGCAATGCAGATATCTAGCCGTAACGTGGTGCGCTGTGGTGTTTGTGTGCAGCGTTTGGTTGTTTGCTAACATTTTATTCCTTTACTTACATATCCGTTGCCCTTAAAAAGCTATCTCCTACGTAGAATGTGTGTATGTGTATGTGTATGTAATCGCATATGCATGTTTACAGGAGCATGCAAGCTTCTTCTTCTATGGGGCATTTCTTAATGTCAGTACTTTCTCATGGTATCTATCCAGTGCTTTGGTATCCTTGCACATTTCCTGCATCCAAATACACAACCCAAGTGTACGCTCTATAATTTCCCTAGCGTATGCTTTTAATGGTTAAAGTTTGTCAGTGCAACAACAATGCTAAAGTGAATAAGTAGAAAAATTGTAAACTAGCGTCGGGAAAATGCACAATAACAAAACACATAAGAAGCCGCCATAAGAAAAAAGATATGAAGTCAGCACTTAAAAAGCGCAAAGCGCAGAAGAAAGAGACTCGCGAAAATTACACAGATTGTCGGTTTATTTTTTATTTATTTATGTGAGCGCACATGTGAGTGCCCTGTAGGACATACATAAGCACTTTTATACCCAGCCGGAGTTTTCAGCTATACAAATGGATCAGTATGAATACTCTAGTGAAATTTCGCAGCAGTCTTCCTTATTCAGTTCATTATCTTAAACATGAAATTTAGCATCCCCTCCAAGAAGTCCAAGTCCAAGAAGCCCTTTGTCCTCAACAAGTTTGTTTGTTTTATTGAAATTCATAAATTTTTGTAATTAATAAATATTGATGTAGAAATTGATAGTTCCCTTCTAAAATAAGTAGTAGATTTGGATTTATTGGAAGGGATCTTGGCGCCACTATCACCTTTCAAAGACGTTGGAAATGATGAGTTTGCCTCTCCAGAGCTTTATCGTAAAATATTAATTAAATTATTAAATTACTCAAAGTCATTGCGTTTTAATGGCAGGACCTGGACCGCATTAGGTATCTAGTCCTTGTACATATATTTATAAAAACGAATAGTTGGACATAAATCGACGGTAAACTAAGCAGGTGGAATCTAGAAAACACAACACTATTTCAAAAAATGAAAGAAGGTATCTTGCGGAAACACTATCGATTGCCCGTAAATTGGGGCACACATGCTTTCCATGTCCCAGTATTTTGGTCTATAGGCAGTGCCTAGGTTAGTTAAAGATTTTCCTGGATTACTATATAACGTCGCTGTAGCCTTAGCCCACTTTCCACCCATTGATTGTTAGCCCGCCCTAGAGGGCCAGACGTATTCCTTGCTTATTTGAATTCAAGTGTTTTGCTCATTTCTAAGCCGCTTTAAAGACCTCTCTGGTCATCTGCGACGTCGGTGACACTAATGCGGCCAAATTTAAATCTATTCAGCTATTCCTTTGATATATTTATGCACATGCAAAATTTAACAAGGAAATACCTTTCCAAAACATTTTTCTTCTAACTTAATTTGAAACTGTTCTAAGTTACTTGACAGCGGAGAATTGTAATGGTTTCCCTGTGGTGTAGATTAAAAGCTCCTTGACTATCCCCACCATTCCCTATGCTACTCTTCCGTGTGCACCTTGCTCGTTTTACAGCCCGGAGTTTCAGCCATGCCGTGGGACTCAAGAATAAGAAGAGTAACATTGGTAGTTCTACACCAACCGACCACACAAAGAAAAATAATGTGCACACTATCGGACAGACTATTTTATCAAAAGGAAAAAAATATACAAAAAAAACCTACAACTATCACGTGAAGTGATATGACACGTTACCACAACTTACCAGTTACACTTTTGGCAGTTTTGGTTGGTTGAACTGCCCCATGCCCGCCCTTACCATGGCTTCCATTAAAGTTTGCGACATTTTTTTTTTTCTCAAATGCACATTAGCCCCGCCTTCTAGCAACTTACCTCACCTTTGGGTTCAGACAAGGATAGACGAAATTAGAGGATCATTTTCTTTTTTTTTTTTCTCAATCCAAAAACAATTTCATTTTATTTAGAGCAAAATGGTTCATATTTACGTTTAACTTAACTCTAAATTTACTTATATGCAAACGCGTTGTTGGTAGTTCTTATTTACTAAACTACTCTGTTTAAAGTTAATGTGAAAGAAGCGAAAAACAATAAATCAAAACAAACCAGAGGGCGAATCTGAGTTTCGCTGAGATGATTAGAGAGAGGAAGATAAACGTATTTTGCAAAAGCAAAGAAAGCAAAAAAAAATGTTATCTCTCCTACTCTTAACATCGCTCTCCTGATCGCTCTATCTCATGCGATCCCACATAGCGGCAAAGCCTTTATTTTCTTTTTTTTTTTATAAATAAGTATGTATGTTTGTGAACAATTTTTCACTAGGGTTGTCGCAAAAGTAATATGATTGCAAAAAAAATGATATGAACGATATGAAAAACAAATAATGTTACAAAAATATGAATATATCAGTAAATACATACATATGTGTTTCTACATATGCATTTATGCAGGCATGTATGTTATAAAAAAAAATTCAGCAATTTAAATTTTGGTGTTAAAAATTATATATACATATATGTACAAAAATATATAGTAATACTCACGTTTTTCATACCGGGTTCGAGTTGAAGCGCTTCCCTCGTTGCAGTATCGATGAACGGCTTACCAAAATGAAATTTTGTTTGCAAAATAGTTTTATCGTATTTTTATACATATGTATTTACGTAATGTAATGGTTTAATGGAATTCTAACTTCCTCCTTTTTTTACTAATCTTTACGATTCGATAATGTAAAAATAAAGCAAATAGACCGGCACTTATATGGTTAAATTTTTTTTTTTTTTTTGTTTGTTGTAAGACACTTCTTTCACCTTTTACAATATTTCTTTCCAATATTTACAATTTTTAAATATGCAACTTTGCTTTAACAAAAACTATAACCAATTTTTTTTTTCTCACTACATTACGTTTAAACTTAACAAACACTATGCTGCTTTCGTATCAAGATTTCTATATACGTTGCATCGATATATTCCTAATCGAATTATTAAACTTCTATTTAGGCATGTAGTTACTCTGACACTTTATCGCGATGACTGACTTTTTTGTTTCTGCTAAGCCCGTATCGAAGTATCGCTTGAGCATAACTGTACCTACATACCTGTTCTCTTATACTTTAATATAGTGTGACATATGTACGGTCATACGTACATATTCATTTAGCTAAGTAATCTACAAAATTTACTTTATGTTTCTTTTTCTTTGCTTTACATTAAAAAGGAGAATCACATAGCCTAGACCATAATCTATACTCCCGTTTTTGGAATCTGCATGCGTCCTGGTTTTCTTTATGTATTTTAATTTTGCCTTGATAAGGTGTCTGCTAATCCGGATGGATGCTGGTCCCTACTCCTTGTCGAGGGCTGCAAGATATTTCGCCTTGTATGGTTCCGATGAATCCATTACTTGGTTGATGTCTTTTAAAAAAAAACTCACGATGCGTAATATCGTCTTTTTATTAGATATTATGTCCTCTTTAAAAAAATACCGAGGTACTTTTGTAGTTATACAAAAAGAAAAACTTAGCGAGGTTTAGTAAAACTTTTGCGTACGCGTAAATTATCACTTCTTGTTGAGCCAGGAACCAAAAGAAAAAGAGACCGTTTCCAACTCGGAAGGTGTATTTATAGGCAAATTTCACCGGAAATTGCGATGTTTTGTTTCTTTTTATTTTATTTTGTATTATTTTTTTCTGACACTTCTACTCTCAGTAATATACTACTGTCAATCAAACTAACCAAACTCCTATTCACAATGAACTAGTTTTAGTTAAACTCTATCTTTACCTAAAGGAATTTTAGTAGATATTTATTTAATTTATAGTGTATATAACATTTTATTATTTCACTTAATGTATGTATGTATATAAAAAGGAATAAATTTTTTGTATGAACCCAGTACAAAACAAACATTGCTGCTCGGTAGCAAGGTTTGAAAGAGGGTTGCAGTTATATGATTTGCTTCTTTATGTCTTTTTTGTGATAATATTCTTTTCTGTGAGTATCTACGTCCTCCAGATGATATATGTTGTTACCCTTCTTGCCAATAACCTTACACTTTAGAAATTTTGGGGCGAACTTCGAGCAAAATTTTTTTGACGCGTCGCTCAGAACAAAGTTTCGCCGATATACTACGTCGCCTACTTCAAAAGTGGTTTGGGTGCTACGTAGATTGTATCGTTTTGCTGAATTGGCGAAAGCTTTTGAAATGTTTTTGCCAATTGACTGTCTTATTAGCTTTAATTTGTCGCTCGTATTTAAAACCTCGCCCTCGAAAGACTGTAAATTTCGGATAAGTGTATAATCCTGCGCGTTGGTCACCATTTGTTGACCAAAGAGTGAGTAATACGGACTACAACCAATTGTCTGGTGGAAGGAACTACGTAGAAATTCAGCAATTTCCGGTATGTACTTATCCCAATTGCTTTGTTCCTTAGAGACATATGTACGAATCGCTGATATTATGGAGCGATTTACCCTTTCACTAGCATTGGCCTGAGGACTGTAAACCGCTGTGTATATGTGTTTGATACCTCTTTCCACGAGGAAATTATTGAAATTGGAACATTTAAACTGCTTTCCGTTGTCGCTTAAGATTGACTCTGGAGTACCGAAGATAGTAAAAACATGTTCTCGCAAATAATTAATAATTGATACAGATGCTAGTTTCTTCAATGGCTTAAGAAGTGGGAACTTAGTCATGTGGTCAACGATAATCAACAATCCAATATTTCCTTCTTTTGACCTAGGATAAGGACCTAATAAATCTATATATAATTGTTGAAATGGGCGACTGGCTGTGAACTTGTTTGTCATCGGCGGGCGAAGAGTGGTATTAGAAGATTTACTTTGTTGGCACATTTCGCAGCTAGAAACTAATCGTTTGACATCCGTAGTCATTTCTGGCCAGTACAAGTTTACGCGAAGACGCTCCAGGGTTTTGGCGATGCCACCATGGCATTTGTTGGGAGGATTGTGAGCACTTTCAATAACTTTCTGAACAAGCCCTTGAGGTATCCATAGCTTCCAATTGAACCTTTCCTTCTCAATATTTCCGTCAGGGTGCTCGGTGCGTTTGTAAATTTTGTTGCCTTCTATTTGCACATCGGGCAACCGCGATTGATGCTCGAGAATGTAACCTCTGAGCCTTTGGTAAGACTCCGACTCAAACTCTGGGGAACTTAAGTCGACTATTGGTTGAAGTTCAATTTCGTTAATTTCTTCAAAATTCTGTCTGGATAAGCAATCGGGAACCACATTTTGTGCTCCGCGACGATGCATAATACTAAACTTGTAGCCTTGTAATTTCAAGGACCATCTTGCAAGTCTACCGCTGAGGTCGGACTGTCGCATTAGCCACTTTAGGCTAGCATGGTCAGTTATTACAGAAAATTCTTGACCCTCTACATATGCGCGGAATTTTTTTATAGCCAAAATTGCTGCTAGGCATTCCAACTCCGTAACACTGTAGTTCGATTGGGCTTTGTTTAATTTCTTTGAAAAATATGCGATAGGCATTTCCTCGCCGTTTTCATTAACTTGTACTAACACTGCACCTACTCCTAGCTTGCTCGCATCACATTGGATCGAGAAGGGCTTTTTATAGTCTGGGTTCGTCAATACCGGGGCAGATGCTAGCTTCTTCTTTAAAGTCTCAAATGCATCCTGAGCCTCTGTGTTCCATTTAAACCCGCGACCTTTCTTTAAGAGGTTGGTTAAGGGTACTGTTAAGGTTGCAAAATTGTCCACAAAGCGTCTATACCACCCAACCATTCCGAGAAACCTTCTCAGCTGTTTCACTGTCGTGGGTGGTGGAAAATCTAGCATTGACTGAACTTTGTCAGAATCTGTACAGAGAGTGCCGTTTCCTACCACGAAGCCTAGATACTTCACCTCGCGTATACAAAACTTGCTTTTCTCTATGTTTATGGTTAAACCAGCTTTTCTCAATTGATAGGCAACTTCAGATAATACTGACATATGTCTTTCGAATGTACTGGATATAATCAATAGATCGTCCAGGTAAACAAATACCTCATCTTTTAAATAAGCTGGAATTACATGGTCCATAAGCCGGCAAAGAGCCTGCGGAGCATTACAGAGGCCGAACGGCATAACACAGTATCTGTACAGGGGTCGGTTTGGCACCGTGAAGCAAGTCAAGTCGCGTGAATTCTCCGATAAAGGTATTTGCCAGAACGCTTTTCGTAAGTCTAGGGACGAAATAAATTCCGCTTTCGGCAAACGACTTAATATTCCCTCTATATGAGGTAAAGGGTAAGCGTCTTTTACTGTCACACTATTAACCTTCCTAGCGTCAAGACAAAGTCGAACTTTATTTGGCTTACGGACTAGTACTATAGGACTTGCCCATGGACTGTTTGGCGCTTCCTCAATAACTCCTAGCTTTATCATCTCATCGATTTCCTTATGTACCAATTTTTCAATGGCTGGCGATATAGGGAAATACCGTTGCTTTATAGGCTTAACATTTGGCTCTATCTCTATTAGGTGTTCAATGAGTGAAGTCCTACCTAGCCCCTCCTTTTCATAATCAGGAAACAAGTTCTTTACACTTTCCAATTTGGAGTTTTGTAGGTCAGTAAGTATATGTTTCCCCGGGACTTCTGGTTCTTCCTTTGAAGTTGCTATATCTATTTGTGCGATTAAATTCGGGGAGATTTCAAATTTTTGCCAGAAGTCAATTCCTAGTATGAGGTTTTGAGAAAGACTCTGAACAACATAAAAGTTAATAGGTAATGTTTTATTTCTGAATGTTACAGGCAAGCGAATTGTACCATACACAACTTGTTGACGACCATCTGCCGTTGTTAATGAAGTGGCGTGGGTGGATAGATTATTGTGTTTGCAGATTTCTTTGGCAAAGTTGTTTCCTATGCACGACACTTGTGCACCACTATCTAAAAGTCCAAGGTATTTTTGGCCAACAATAACTACCTCGGCATACGGTCTCAAATCATTTTCCTTATTAGTAATAGCGCAGATTAAAGCATGAATCTGTTTCCGCTCATTCTTGACTTTGTTCCAAAAGTTCCTCATACGCAGAGTAGACCTAGACAACTGTGCATGTTCTGGATGGCTGTTATCATTAAAAATTCTGTTCCGCATATCGTTGTACAGTTTTAATCGTTGTTCGTAAGGGATTATTTTGAACGGAGATTTTGCGCTTTGTTCAGTCTGGTCTTGTGAATTATTCTTTTGTATTGAAAAGGAACTGTCATCGGTATTTAATCTTTGCGAAGGTTCGATTTCGAGCCCTCGCAAGTATTCAAGTTTTTCGAACGGCAATTATTGCAGTTTGGCTTGTAAATACCTACTAGTCCACAGCCATAGCAGAATATGGTACGAGCTGCAGTACAGTCAACATAGCGATGGCCTTCTTGTCTGCAGTTCCAGCATATGAGTTTAGGTTCAGACTTTTTGACTGCAGCCACTTCGTCAAAGTCAGCTGCACCAGGCAGAATATCGTTATTGTGTTCCTCTATCTCAATATCTATCTCGCTTATTTGTTTTTTGTTAGGATTACTTCTATTGTTTGTAGCAGGGAAGTTAGGAGAGGAACTTTTAGCAATTTCCATTAAAAGAGTTTCGCCTTTTAAGCAAAACTTACGTAGTTGTGCTACTGAACTTATAGGTACGTATAAGAGTTGTTGCCTTACTCGCGGGCGTAAACCTCTTTGCATTATTTCAACAAGTTCGCTTTCTGAAACGGGATTGTGTAAGTTTTCAGCAATTTTTAGCAATGCGTTTCTATATTCATCAAATGATTCGACGCTACCTTGTTTTCTTGCTCTCAAAGCTTCTTTAATGTCCGTGTCGGTCCTATGTTCTTCATAATTTGTTCGCAACGCTTCACATAAGGTAGGCCAAGTTACGCGTTGGACTGACCGACGGAAACGCCAGTACCAGTCTTTTGCCTCGTTAGTAAAAAGGCACTGAGCATGTTCACATAAAATATTGAAATTGCCTGCAAGGGTATCTACTACTTGTGACTCTATACGGTATATAAAATTTTCTACTGACAGGCGTTTGGACCCATCAAATTTGACGTCCCAACTCGATATTAAATGAGAAATTTTCCCAGCATTGGTTACGCTAGACATATCGCTGCGCCGAAAGTTTTCATTTATTACGAATGGTTGCTGATTAGAGAAACTAGGCATCTCTTGCGGCCATGGCTGATTATCTATATTTCGTGCAGGGCTACTGGCCTGAGCGTTAATAATTGGGTTGTCACTAATTTGGAATCGCTGGAGAGCCGCATTCAACGTACTTTCGATTCTGCTCTCTATAAGCTGTGCTACTCGGCTTTCAAGGTCTTCCAAAGTGGCTGCTTGCCTTGCGGATACTACGGCCGTAACGATGCTCCGTATTCGGCTATCGTTAAGCTCAATTCTAGCTTCAGCCCCAGCAGCAGAGGAATTTCTTTCGGCTGCTTGCACATTAGCCGCGTCTGCCTGTGTTTGTGCGGTAGATTCCTGTGTGTCTGCTTGTGATTGTTGCATGGTGACAGCCTGAGACGTAGTAGGCTGCTGAGTACGATTAGGAGAGCCAGTTTGCGACATCGTATATGAGCGCGTTTTGACCCCACCGGCGTTAGGTTTTTCAAATTGCTTAGAGCTACAAATAGATCGGCACTGGGGGCACGTTCTGTTTTGTTTTAGCCAAGTCAATAAACAATGACGGTGAAACGTATGGTTACAAGCAGTTCGTAGTGTATCCTGGTTTCTAACAAATAACTCCTGACATACAATGCAAATTGGGCCTGACTGCCTAGGTAAATTTTCACTACTATGTCTTAATGGCATAATATTTGTTTTGCTTTTCTTTAGATTCTATTTTGTAAACTTTCCTATTGTGTTCAATTTGTTATTTAAAAAAAACTGTGGTAAATAATGATAATAAGATACGTATGTCCTAATTCCAAAGGTTTTGGTAGAGTTGCAAGAAAGCAACAAGAAAAATGTAAAGGCCAGGATAACGTGTCAAAAAAAACAATGAACTTTAAGCTATTTGATTTGCGGTCATACCTCTGGTTCATTCATTAGAGGTGAATCCATCAAATCTTATATACGGTATTTTGGTTGTAAAGAAACATGCGTGTCTTCTTCATTGCATCGGTCAGTAAAACTCCAAAATAAAATAAAAATATTTCAAGTTTTAACTGCTTTCCAGTCTGCAAGGGAGTAACATCCGCATATGGTTTCATGAAGATATACGAGCTTGGTTATATTTTACTGGGCAACTAAAAATGCGTAAGCGCCTTCAGAAACATTCCAAGTAAAATATTTGACAAAAGATGTATATATGTAGATAAAAGATCTAATATGAAGATAAATAAGGATTAGGAGCTCTCACGTTAAGTGGGCCCCACGTTGGGCGCCATTTTTGTAATGGTTTCCCTGTGGTGTAGATTAAAAGCTCCTTGACTATCCCCACCATTCCCTATGCTACTCTTCCGTGTGCACCTTGCTCGTTTTACAGCCCGGAGTTTCAGCCATGCCGTGGGACTCAAGAATAAGAAGAGTAACATTGGTAGTTCTACACCAACCGACCACACAAAGAAAAATAATGTGCACACTATCGGACAGACTATTTTATCAAAAGGAAAAAAATATACAAAAAAAACCTACAACTATCACGTGAAGTGATATGACACGTTACCACAACTTACCAGTTACACTTTTGGCAGTTTTGGTTGGTTGAACTGCCCCATGCCCGCCCTTACCATGGCTTCCATTAAAGTTTGCGACATTTTTTTTTTTCTCAAATGCACATTAGCCCCGCCTTCTAGCAACTTACCTCACCTTTGGGTTCAGACAAGGATAGACGAAATTAGAGGATCATTTTCTTTTTTTTTTTTCTCAATCCAAAAACAATTTCATTTTATTTAGAGCAAAATGGTTCATATTTACGTTTAACTTAACTCTAAATTTACTTATATGCAAACGCGTTGTTGGTAGTTCTTATTTACTAAACTACTCTGTTTAAAGTTAATGTGAAAGAAGCGAAAAACAATAAATCAAAACAAACCAGAGGGCGAATCTGAGTTTCGCTGAGATGATTAGAGAGAGGAAGATAAACGTATTTTGCAAAAGCAAAGAAAGCAAAAAAAAATGTTATCTCTCCTACTCTTAACATCGCTCTCCTGATCGCTCTATCTCATGCGATCCCACATAGCGGCAAAGCCTTTATTTTCTTTTTTTTTTTATAAATAAGTATGTATGTTTGTGAACAATTTTTCACTAGGGTTGTCGCAAAAGTAATATGATTGCAAAAAAAATGATATGAACGATATGAAAAACAAATAATGTTACAAAAATATGAATATATCAGTAAATACATACATATGTGTTTCTACATATGCATTTATGCAGGCATGTATGTTATAAAAAAAAATTCAGCAATTTAAATTTTGGTGTTAAAAATTATATATACATATATGTACAAAAATATATAGTAATACTCACGTTTTTCATACCGGGTTCGAGTTGAAGCGCTTCCCTCGTTGCAGTATCGATGAACGGCTTACCAAAATGAAATTTTGTTTGCAAAATAGTTTTATCGTATTTTTATACATATGTATTTACGTAATGTAATGGTTTAATGGAATTCTAACTTCCTCCTTTTTTTACTAATCTTTACGATTCGATAATGTAAAAATAAAGCAAATAGACCGGCACTTATATGGTTAAATTTTTTTTTTTTTTTTGTTTGTTGTAAGACACTTCTTTCACCTTTTACAATATTTCTTTCCAATATTTACAATTTTTAAATATGCAACTTTGCTTTAACAAAAACTATAACCAATTTTTTTTTTCTCACTACATTACGTTTAAACTTAACAAACACTATGCTGCTTTCGTATCAAGATTTCTATATACGTTGCATCGATATATTCCTAATCGAATTATTAAACTTCTATTTAGGCATGTAGTTACTCTGACACTTTATCGCGATGACTGACTTTTTTGTTTCTGCTAAGCCCGTATCGAAGTATCGCTTGAGCATAACTGTACCTACATACCTGTTCTCTTATACTTTAATATAGTGTGACATATGTACGGTCATACGTACATATTCATTTAGCTAAGTAATCTACAAAATTTACTTTATGTTTCTTTTTCTTTGCTTTACATTAAAAAGGAGAATCACATAGCCTAGACCATAATCTATACTCCCGTTTTTGGAATCTGCATGCGTCCTGGTTTTCTTTATGTATTTTAATTTTGCCTTGATAAGGTGTCTGCTAATCCGGATGGATGCTGGTCCCTACTCCTTGTCGAGGGCTGCAAGATATTTCGCCTTGTATGGTTCCGATGAATCCATTACTTGGTTGATGTCTTTTAAAAAAAAACTCACGATGCGTAATATCGTCTTTTTATTAGATATTATGTCCTCTTTAAAAAAATACCGAGGTACTTTTGTAGTTATACAAAAAGAAAAACTTAGCGAGGTTTAGTAAAACTTTTGCGTACGCGTAAATTATCACTTCTTGTTGAGCCAGGAACCAAAAGAAAAAGAGACCGTTTCCAACTCGGAAGGTGTATTTATAGGCAAATTTCACCGGAAATTGCGATGTTTTGTTTCTTTTTATTTTATTTTGTATTATTTTTTTCTGACACTTCTACTCTCAGTAATATACTACTGTCAATCAAACTAACCAAACTCCTATTCACAATGAACTAGTTTTAGTTAAACTCTATCTTTACCTAAAGGAATTTTAGTAGATATTTATTTAATTTATAGTGTATATAACATTTTATTATTTCACTTAATGTATGTATGTATATAAAAAGGAATAAATTTTTTGTATGAACCCAGTACAGAATATGTCATGCATTGGTGGGATTTTTAGACAATTCGAATCCTAAAATACTAATGAAATACTAATGAGTCTGACTGATTTGGAGGATCTTCCTATTAATAATTTTACCAAGATTTAGTAAAACCCTCAGACATTGTTCCTTACCTGGTATGCGAAGCTCTTACTCTCCCCCTCATCACCTTCACCATCATTTTATAATTCTGTTGCCAATCCAAATAAATATCATTTTTCTTTGCCTCCTTCGTTCACTTTAAACATTGCGATATCTCTAATTGTTCGAATGTTAAAAATACATATTTGAGAGAGAGAGACAACTGTTTAAACACTTTTGCTATCCTCAGTTAGTAAAAAGAATATTAAGGAGCCACATTTCATGCAGGGTATTTTGATGTTCTTTTAGTTGAGCATAATCCAAGTCTGTGCTGTTGTTGTCCATTACGTGTTCGTGCATTAAAAATTAAACTTTGCATCACAAGTATTGTAATTAATAACTTAATTTATTTAAAAAATTTTCCAGCTTTTAAACTGTTGACTTGCATAAGTAAAACGCATTAAGGAGAAACTCAGTTACCGCTTTAAGTTTGTTAAATGCGCTGGCAGTTCAAAAAGATGTTTTCATAGTACAAACAAGTTTTTGCGATATTTGACAAATATCATATACATATGTATGTATGTATGAATAGAGGTTTGAAGGATTAAAGTAGTAAAGTAAAACATTCCATGTTCGCTCTTGTATACTGCTAAGTTCATAATTTGTTTAGGTCTGTGGGGCCAAAGTGTTTTTATTTCGGATTTGATGTTATTCCGAAGCAGATAACGGGATTGCAGTCGAATCAGTAGTTGGTTTTCACCTTGACTATGTTTTTTTGGAATTTTTTGAAACAAAGCTAATAAAGGGATCGGAAATACAGGGGCGGATCTACTGAAATCTGAATTTCTCACTGGCAGAGCTCGTGACTAGGGAAACTCATTCTAAATCCTCTCATATTTAGGTAGTAACTAGGTAAGCGATTAAAGGAACTACGCAATTCAAATCGGTTTTAAGATAATTGCTGTCATTCTCCAAACTTAAATGTACTTGAAACAAAAGCACTTTTATATGTATTTACTAAAAAATCCGGCCACGCTTCACTTTGTCTCAGAACTTTAATAGCTTAAGTTCATTCCAAACAATTAAACTGGTTGTTTGTGGGACTTCAAGTACCAAATCCTTTAGTTATTTTCATATCTTAGCAGACAGCCAACCGGAGAGTAGCATCCGCTTATTGAACCATCTCAAAACCAGCTGTACAGCTGAGTACCAGAACGCTTCGCAATGAAGAGCCCATTAGAGGCGTTCGCCAAGAACTTAGCAAAGAGCATGGTAAAAGCGGTGAGAAAGTGAACACCTAGGTGCTATAAAGAGTGGGAACAGCACATATACCGAAAAGTTTGTGGAAACCACACTCATACAATGAGAGATATAGAACTCCAAACTGAAGAAAAACGTAACTGGTTCCTGTGTGGACGTGTTCAAAAGAGTTGTTTCCATTTCTGAATATGAATTACAACTTTCTGAATATAAACTGAAAAACGTTTAGAGAAACTGAAATATATACTTACTTTACCATAGTCAGAAGTCTATGTATGTAGCTTCATAAACGCTCCCGTAAATCAAGAAAATAAAGGAAAGTTTTCTGATATAAGCCGCAAGTCCTTGACGGTATCAAAGCCGACGACTTTCTTTTGTACTAAACTTCCAAAAGTGTCAAGTTATTAAATTACAGCCATGTAATTTATTTACTAAAATATTTAAGCATCAATTCCTCAATAAAAGTATTCTTGAAAATCATCCGACGTATTAGTTGCATTGGGCTCAACACCGCCTTCCAACTTGTTGTCATGACCTTGTAGACTAACTATTAAAGTAGTTTGTAGTAAAGAAAATGGCTTAGTCATTCTTATCTTATAACCTGTTTTTTTTTAACTGTAACAGAGAAAGTAAAGCCTTGAAATGAACTTACAATAATGATGTAAGTAAACAAAAAACAACCAACAACAACATGAATTCCTCACCAGCCACCAGCAACAATATCATTATCAGCTGCATAAGTTAATGCTTCCTTGCCGCAACTGAATTAGTGTAAGTACTTGCAATATTCATAACAAAAATAACAACAACTATGTCTATGAAATGCCTTCTCCCAGTGTCCTTCACCTCTGCACACTCTCACCTATTCTTAAACTGTCTCACAGCAATCACAAATGGTGCTTTAGCATATCTCTCTTTAGTGCTGTTTGCCACTAAAACCTGGCACACCTATCATGACAACGTTTCATGCCATCAACTAACAGCTGCATGCCAACAATTTACATTCCAACCAGTTGACTGACTGGCAGTCATGTTTTACGCAGTTGGGAACTTTGTAGTATCAATAAAAATGCACTAAAAATAAGTTTTATCTAAATCCCTTATATTTTATTGATTTTAGAGCAAGACTAAAATGTCTTTTTATTTTTGGAATTTTATTAATTCCTTGGAGAACAAGACTTGCTATTATTTCATCAAGTTACTTAATTGCTGATAAGTTTATCCTCTGTAACAATTTCAAATCTTTTAAGTAGCTTGAAAACTTGCTGTTTTAATGTCAGTACCCAGTGCCCACCTATGATCTGAGCTCACTATTATTGTTGTTATTATTATGATGTGATGCGACAACAATTTACCATTACAACCGTAGTGCACCAGCAAGTGATGTTATTATTAGTTGGAAAGTATAGAAAGTGAGAGCTACATGCAGGCTGTAGTGACTGAAGCAAACAAGAAGACAACATTTGCATAACAACGTAAGCTACAGCGTACAAGCTACTACTAAGTAACTAACCACGAAAACAATTTTATAAAAAAAACACTGTTTTGTAAGCAATTCTGGTCTGGCGTCTAGAACGTGCACAAAATTGAGCTTTCAAAGGACAATTGCTAAACATATTAATACGCATTTTGAATATGTTTTAAGTAAACTTTAGTCCTACGTAAAATTATATATTTTAAATTAAAATTCCCTGGACAATTGGCAACAATTTCAAATTACACAAAAGGTTCGCTCAATCGTCCATTGAAACTGATGCTTTGTGTTCAAATGTTTGCTGTCTGGGTTGGCTGTGTGAAAAGCATACATTTTCTAGGTTCAGGCCTCAAACACATAAAGGTCGGTGTTGTGAGTTTTTCATTGTTATTGCACAAGCCAGACAAATTGGATATTTAATTCTCTGAATATGAAATTCTTCACTTTTGAAAAGTTCTTTTAGTAATCTCTCTCGTCAATCACATTGCCAATAAGTTTTTTGGTAGCTTTCGGAGACTTCAAATCAACATTCAATTGTGTATTTTGCGTTGTCAAGTTACTGATCTTTTTAGAAACTCAATTGGATAGCTGGTTGATTCCTCTTAGTTATTGAGATAAAAAAATATATTTCGGTTTTCACTTAACTTGCGGTACATCAGTAAGTCGACAGCTGGGTGGAAGCCACTCTACTTCGAAATATTTTTGAAATAACGCAGTACTTCCAAATGTTTCAAAACTTGGTTAAAGCATACCGTATTCCAGGTGAAAAGAAGAGTCTCAAAAATCACAACTAGAAAAAGCTTTATAAATTTCTTGTTTGTTTGCATGCAAAAATAATCGGCAGTATTAACATTTATAAAATAGCAGTGCCAATGAAATCTAAACGCCAGTCGTACTAACAACAATTGCAAATGCCTTATCTCTATTCCAAAATTTTCTAAGGTCGATTTGTTAAACGCTGACCAAATTGTTTGCTTGGAAGTCACTGTTTATACCTACATATATGTATGTATAGAAACATGTTACTTATATACAGGGTGGCACAAAAGTAAGCTTCCGATGTTTTTTGGCTGTAATTAAATCGGTTGTGGCACGTGCAGAGGATTACTTTTGCGCCACCTTGTATGTAAGCTTGCACTAATAAACTAAATAAGGAGTGCAGAGCAGCGCTGATGTCATGATGGGCAAATGGAGCTGAAGGTTGCAATTTTCTAATTTAGTAAATGTGCAGTGAATTGTCCAGAAAAAAGGATGACTTTCTTCAAAAGAGAAATTGAGAAAAATTTATATTTTTCGTGCAGTTTTAATATTTGGGGCAACAAGGCAGAATGAAAACGAAACGAGAATTTGTCGTTGTCTTTCGTTAAAAAAATGAATTTGGAAATATTTCGTTATTGGTAATGGTTTTTCTGTTTCCTATACGAATTCTTATGGAATTCTATTACAATTAATAGAGAAAAGTCTATCGAAAACGTAAAAATAAATTTTAAGATCTCTTAAATAATCAGTTTTTTTTTTTAAATTATAGTTTGCAGGGTTGTTTAGATCACATATGACAGGGACCGGGACTTTTATTCCTCCTCCTATTATTCTCGCCAGCTGTGAAAGTTATCTTTGCCCTTATATTTTTTAAGGACAAGATAAAAGTCCTTTCGAAAAATTACCAAGCCGCGTGCTAGGTAGACAAGTAAATAAGAGACTTCATTTCATACCTATCTACATATGTATATCTGAATAAATTTCAGCCTTGTTGGTGTATACATTTTTGAGTTTCATATATATATTATTTGTAGGCGTTTTCAATCCGTTGTGGAAGTCCTGTCATGACAGAAAACTTAGTAATTTTTTATGGTCCCGTGCTTTTGTGAGATCGAAAAAAAAACTTTCCTTCACCGTCCCTGCAGATGACACTGTTTTTTTTTTTTTCAAATTGCCAGTATCGAACATTTTAGTTTTTAATTAAAGCCCTCATCTTCAAACTCAGATGATAGTCGAAGAAACCGAATAAAAACCAAAACATGTTTAAACTAATCCGATTTCAAGAAATTCAATTGCAACCAGACTATTACGAGATACCAATAGTAATATCATCATCATATATATTATTTCTGTAAAGTCTTTTAGTGTTTGCTTCTAATTTTCTGCTCTCGTTTCGAACTAATATTAATAAACAAGGTATCGTTTAAAGGTGTGGGTTACCTCCACATGCGAAACCATATACAGCCGGGCCTCGATTATCCGTGATCCGGGTAACCGGTAACCGCCATTAAATTGTTTGCTTCGATTAACCGTGATTACCTCTATTATCCGTGATGGCAGCGAAAATTGTGTTCGTGTTAATATGTAGCACGTCATTGTTGGTGAATATGTACATATAATAAACAGGAAAACTATAATCAAAATTTTTATTCGATTAACCGGAATTCGGATAATCGAGGCCCGACTGTACTAATTACAGGAGGGTTTTTTTTAAGCGTATTTATTAAAAAGCTTAAATAAACCTTTGTGAATGCACAAAAAAATTAATTTGTACTGCAATGCCATTGTGAATCAGAGTCTTTATCTACTGGGTTGTAGATGTCGCTGATGGTAATGGTAAAAGTCTTTGATTAAACAGAACAGAGGATTACTTTTTAAAAAATAGTTATGTAAAGCACATGCATTACTTTCTAGGCAGAATATGATTCATATTGTATCAGATATTAAATTGATGTAGTATTTAAGTAACTTTGCGCTTATAATCCGATTTATTTTAATTATAGTAATTATAAATATAACTATTTCAAATATTAGATGCCCACAGAGTTCTGCTGCTTCTTCATATAAGAAAAATATTAATTCCTTAAAATCATAATAAGTTTTAATACCATCGCCTTGTATAAATGTGTGCAGTTTTACTTAAATCCTTTTAAAAGTTTTATTGTAATTTCCATAATACTCGACTTTAAGTGCTTTGTTGTTTTCATACACAAGTGGCCGTCTTAGTTCAACTCCCTGTTGTTACATTAAACTCACATTCGCATACCTATTTCCATTTGCTTACATATTCACTTACATGTGTACACACATACTTGCTCAAGTTACCGTTAACTGAGAGTAGAATTCCCTGAAACATTTTCATCAATACTAAATCAATTTGTCGGGAAGAATATGCATTTAAAATACTTTTTCAAATATGTACTAACATCGACCTATTTTATTACAGTTATTTTTGTATACTCAGTTGCAATTTTTCTGCTTAAAATTATAAATGTAGGCAGCTATAAATAAGTTGAAGAAATGCATATTTTTTTTTATCTAGCATCTATATGACGAATAAAAAACTACCATTTTTGCTTAGTAATGTTCACTTAACAGTGTCTTTTGTTAAGTTTGTTACAAAGACGATTCTTTAAGTATTTAGATAGCATTTTTGTGTTATCTTGAAAATTTTGCTCAGTTTGAATTTCCTTACTCGTATTTGTTGCACTTTATTGTTTTTTTTTCAGTTTCTCATTATTTCTTTGCTTCTTTACATTCTCGAATTGTTTAAAATTTTTTTTTTGCTTTCATTATTTTGTCTTATTTCACTTTGCGCACTTTTGCCATTTCCATTCAAATATGTTATAACACTCGATGACAGCTTTTTCTATGTTCCGCCATTTAGGGCCTCGAAGTGATGGCTGTAGTATTGTGCCGCCGGTGTTGAGGCATTGCCTTTCTACTCTCATTTTACGTATTCATTTAATATATAGAAATGGTATTTCAGTTGCATACATTTGCTCATTCATGCATTTAAGTTTATTTATACTTATGTACTTACATACAGATACGAGTATATGCCTAAGTACATAGATAGTTGGGTTGGGGTTGGGGTGCGCATGTAAACGCTTGCCTCTATGCGGATGCATACATTTTCATTCTAGTTGATGCACTGTATTGAATTTCAAAGTAGTTTGATGCAGTCATCTGTGAGACATAAACTAGAATGTTTGTTTTTGTAATTTAACGTATGTATACATATGTAACTTTGTATATGTATTTATGTGCCTACCTATATTTGCAGTGGAATCTGATATGTGTACACAATTGACGAATATTGAATGTGGAAACAATGCTTACAACCGATAACAATCTAAGTCTACTTAGCAAAGTTGTGAGGGACTTGACTTCCATGTGGATTTTTAATAAAAAGCGGTTCAGTAGCTGTACTTGAAATAACTGTAGTTTAAATGTGAGATGCCATACTCGGGAGACAGTTGATTTCGGTTCGGACAACAACTCAAGTACCATATACATATGTATGCATGTATTACACTAAACATATTAATATGAGTTTTATCACGGAATATTTCCGAGCACTAGGTTATCTACTATTTAAGTCGGGGGGACCACGGGGGTACGAAATGTATAAGAAAGTGTACCATGAATTGAGAAAAGAAGAAGAATACAAAGTGATAGAGCCCAAAAATGTATTTCTTTCGACACTAAAAATAAAGCGTGCTTACACCGATATCCTATGTTCTGCACTAGTTATAATGAGATGCCAGATGACAGAAGGTGTTGCCAACTTAACAGCTGAATCGAGGTCCATATTTTGGGAACAAATCAGGTAACATGGCACATCTTAACTGACTTGCTCAAAGACTTCAACATCAAAATGTCTGCTTATTGGGCTTGAAAATAATTTTTCTCGACTCTTTAAAGGAAAGCCTACTAGCTGTCACATCTTATTCCATTCCACCCAAACTTACTTGTTGGCTTATGTTTCCTTGAGCGTAGACACATATAGCAGAATACGCCAAATGCTTAACTTCTTTAAGCATTTTTAACTTTTCAATTGTGCAGTATTAAAGCAGTAATTTTTAGTTATATCCAATAAAATTCGAAGGTATCTCTTACATCAATAAAAATGTATTTGGTTGGTTTTTACATTGTGCTCGTCAAATCCTTTTCCATTCACTTACTTTAGCAAGTGTTCGCTTAGTTTTCATTAAATCCTCTGAATTTGCATTCATTTATTCTATGACAAGCGCGCTTGAGTACATCGCCTGCTCAGTGGAAATGGCGGCAACACCAATGAAACATGAATAAACTTTAGGTGCAACACAGCCACGCAGCTACTGCATTGCATTTACTCAAAAGCTCTTTTCGAAAAAGGAAAATAAAATGAAACAAACATATGCCAACTGAAGCATATGAGAGACTGCGGCAGCGTACGGAACTGGGCTAACACTTCCTCATGAGTCTGCAAATATTGACAAACCAGGATACAAAACAAACAAACACATTTTTGCATAATAATGAGGAGGTGATACATACATGCAAGATAAATGGGAACAAAGTAAAAGATTTTGAAAATGAAGTCACTTTATGAAGGGCCGTCTAAAGTTCGAGAAGAAATTGAAACATTCCAAAAAGTTTTCTTTAGAGTTCAGCGACCAGCGCGATTAGTTTTCATACAAACTAAGGACGATGCTTGACATAAGAAAATGATGCCTCTCTCTTTCACTTGATAGGACCTAGAAGGTTGCAATGGTAATACCAAATCGCTCCTACGACAGTCGGGCATTTATCGCAAGGGTTCGTGTCCGGCAAAGGACTGCAAGTTTCGACAATACTTCGCTGAAAACAAACAACAACAAAGCCCACCAAAGAATCTTTATGGCATACATATGTATATTATAGTCCACTTTGGATAGTAACAGAGAAGCCTAGAGTTTCGACTCTCACGTCTCAGAGCATTCCTATTTAATTATTGGTAAACTTTGCCGAGGATTATTTGAATGCCATATTTTCTGCTTACGAAATGAAAAAGAGCAAGGTCCAGACTGGCAGTTAGGCACTACTTCTGCGTTCCGGCGCTTCGCTTGTGTCTCTACCAAATTATATTGGACTGCGTTGTCCTTCTTCCACCTCAGCATTGGCCGAAGAAACGCCCTATTGTGCTTGGTTGTGGGAAACCATTCTCACATTACTCTCATACTGTGGATATATAATTATTCTAAGAAGCTTCGAGTTTGCAATTTTTTGGAAGTCTGATTTCTAGATTCTGACTAGTATTTTCCTCACCAACTCTTGGTTACACCGTGGGGTTAGCATGAATATTCTAAAGTACGCACAAATATCCCACATAAGTTTTTAGCAAACATAAAGTTTTCGCTTTGCTTTTACTAATTGCCACCGCTAAATGGGTAATAGTTTGCTACAACAACAACTCTACATACAAGCACACATGTCATAGAGGCAAGCACCCAACAACATTTAATCTAAATGACAGCGAATATGTCAAATGTTAAATATAGAAACACGAAAGTTGAAGAGGAATTCATTTTTGTTGTTTGGTTGTCGTTGGCATTCGTTTCTTTGGCTGCTGGCTCTGCTTGATGTCTTTCTGTTTCTTCACACTCCTTCTGCCATTCTAATATAAACCTATTGATTCAGGAAAGTTTTTGCGTGAAACTTGGTTAAATACACAATTATATGGTTAATGAAAATTATGTCTGAGACAACATTATCCAATGAGTTAAGGAAAAGTTCGATGCCAACCAATAAAAACAATGAGTTGGGGTATGCTTCGGAAGAATGTCGTAGCAACGCACTCGTAGTTGGTCTCCGTTTGACAGCTACATACAAGTTTGCGAGCCCAAATAAATTACTTTGTTTAGTAAGTGCAGGATAATCGATTTAATGGAAATGTGGAGTTGTAGAAATATTTTGAATCAATAAATTTTAGGAAATATTTTCACAACAGATCATAAAGAAGGCATAACATTGACTGCACTACGCAGTTGGTCCGTCAGTACACATTATAATTTGAGCGCGGGTTTCGCTTTAAAATTTCGTAATTAAGCTCTTTGGCACCCATCTTCTATAGCATATGGGTACTCAGTTCATAATACGCTTAGAAATGTTTTCACGCAGGTCTTGGATGATTATCGTGAAATTCTCGCTAAATATCAATGTTTTCAAGACTCGATCAGAGCTGTTACTGAGGAGACCAAATGTCATCTTAATCTTTCGCAGCTAAAAATAAACTAAGTTGATAGCAAGGACGGTGTATTATCTACGATCCCTGCCCTTCATTTGTCACCGGAAATACTGGATGCCGTCAAAACGGATCTATGACACTCTACAAAGAGCTAACTGGCGATGAGTTATAGTAGCAGTCTGGGTAGAGGTGTATGGGATCCAGTTTCTTTGCAGGCGATAAATCTGGGCTGAGACTTCGAGCTGCGCAATTGAAGTTCGAGGACATTCTGTCGTATAAACACTCAGATTTTTAAGGTTAATAAGATCAAAGAGAATACAGCCTACGTGATTTTTAATTATTAGACCCCCTCTATAACAATTTCGACTTTTTACTGCCTAGCTCTAAACGTCCAAAATATTGCTATTCAAAACACTTCTAGGTGTATCAGTCAAATTATTGCAAATATGTTTCACATCTTTGAGTACGTCTAACTTTAACATCAATGACTCCATTCGATACGAAACGAAGCTCTATTTGAAAGGTAAGAAGAAAATTTATTCAGTGTTATTGCATTTCCATAGTCCATCATCAAAGCATATTGCAACAATAAAATGTTTACTATGTGCAATAAAAAATATATTGAAATGTTGTACTCAAGCTCTGTGGTTTGAGTTTTATTAAAAATCGATATTTAAAAGCAAATTTTGCATGAATTTCAGCAATATTAACAAGTTTTATGAGGAATAAAATAAATATGAAAGAAAATGTTGTCATAAAATTGACTTCCACAGATGGGCTTAGGTTGTCCTTCACAGCTTTATATAATGCAAAATGTCGTCAGTAGATGTGTTTATACCTTGGCATGTATGTATATTTAGAAGTGGGTGTACACATTCTTGCTATATATTATGCTTAGAAGTATATAAGCAGCAGATACTACATAATCAGCTTGCAAAATATATGGAATATGTGCCTAAAAAATACAAAATTTAAAATCATACATACACACATCAATATGAATATATGTATGTATATCCAGCATGCATCTACCCAGCAAACATTCGGAGTCATGCTCATTTTGAAGTAAGAGAAGTTTGCTTTTCCTTATATCCGATGTCCTTTCTATATGAAGTTAATTTATTATGAAGCTGGATAGAAGCCATACGTGACGCAATATTAGATGAGTGGTGAGCTATTTATATGAATTGAGGTTTATATTGCACCCCCGCTTCAAGAAGTTAAGATTCAATATTTTATGTTTCATAAAAAACCATTCGTTCCATTGAATGAAATGAAAATGAAAATGCGCTCATAACACCTGTAAATGCTTCGACTCTGTTCCCTTGCTCGTCAAAATTATGCCTCTAAATCTTTATTGGGATATACATATGTATGTACGTAGGTATTATATTTTGTCTGCCCAGTCTTAAATGGCTTTCGCTTATGTTTTTCCATTATTGCGTTCTTAGAAAAGTATGCCTAGAGTTGTAGGTTAGTAAGTCCTAATTTGGTTGTGGTAATCGCCATCCCATCACACTGCAGTTGTGTGAACGTTTGTGTTTTCCCAAGAAGCTTGCAGGACGTGTCAAAGTTTTATGGCAATATTTACGCCTAAATGGTTTTCCAGTCTGTGGTTAACTTAGCTCAAATTTTCTATGTGGCAGACCATGTGGCATGAGTGTGAGTGTGTCGGATGGCAAGCGATAAGCCAAAGAACATGTTACTTTCTTAAAAGCATTTGGTACGCTTGACTGAAACTAGTTTTTGGAAAATAAAATGCAAAAAAGTAAACCGCTAAGTCCGGTAGTAAAAGAAAAAGAAAAACGTTAGGTTAAGGTAAAATGCTCATCACTGAAGTGAGTTCCCATTTCATAGGCAGAGTTTTATATAATCTTTGGGGACTTTTGATTCATCAACGTCACGCCCAATATTTTGGAGTAGTTCACTGTGAAGGTACTACATTTATGTATGCGACTAACTCTTGCCCCAGCTGCACATTCTACCTAGTAAGAAGGTTGTCGATATAGTCGGAGAAAGAGCGTGGTTTTACTGTAAGCAATCTGGAGACCCATTGATTCTAGTAAAAAGTTTGTAAATTTAGGTGGCCTTACCCGAAGCCGTATGCACACTGTAGTCAGCGTACAAAACAATGGAGACTCCTTCTGGTGAGGCAGGAAGCCCCGAACCCAAAGTTAAAAGTAGTTAATGGTTGAACTTTTTAGGTCGGCCAGGTGGGGTGACTCTTTCGGGTCTTTCAGCAGTGCGGCTTGATCGATCGTGTCGGCAGCGTTAGGAAGGTCAATACATGGTTAGACGTTATGGCGTTCAAAGCAGATGTTGTGCTATGTGATTTACTAGAGCCATGTTGTTGTGTGGCCTATAGTTTGTGGTGTTACATGGGAAAATGGTGGGCTCCAGACAGGGGAAATATCGCACGGTATGATTATTCTCGGCTCGCCAGTTTCCCTGGTTTTAGTAAGGGCACCACAATTGCACGTTACCGATTCTCAATAATGACTATAGTGGTTAGCGATTGGTTAGAAAGAGTCGCTAAATAACTGTCTCCTTTGTGGGCTAGGTACATTAATATCTTCATAGCATGAAGACTTGTCCTTTAATATGGCTTGCTTGAATTCGGCGACGAAGACAAGAATGGGCGCTGTGCTCTTTTTCCGTTTATGGTGGCTGGTCTCTTGAACATGGTGACTCTGTTAGCCTGCCATTATACAAATTTATCCTAAAATTGTGTCGCTGATCGTTCTGAATTTATTAAGACCTAGCCAGTAAAGACTGAAGTGCAAAGGACATTTTGTCATGAAAAACAACTCTTCCGGTACATCCATAATAATTTGCATAACATTTACCGATTCGGCAGCGGAGAATGGATTCAGTTTTTTTTTTTTTTTTTTTTTCAAAATATCGCAGGTATCGTACTTTTATTCGGCATTTAAATTGAAATCGAAAAATATTAAATACTAAAAAGGTTGTGATGTTGAGAAAGGGGCTTAAAATATACAAAGCTTTATTTGGGTATTAAATAGGACTAAAAAGAAACTTTTTGAATCAAAGTAAAGACTTCGAAATACTTTGGATGTATTTTAAAATGACTGTCAATTTATACTCTTACGACAACAAGTTTTTTATAAACAAAAGCAACTAGTTTACAGCTTTTAGGGTATAAATTACAATATGCGGGGGATTTGGGAGCTGCTAAAATTACAAACTAAACCTTTTGTGCTACATCAAATGACAAATAGGCGTGGCTGCTTTTGAGACCAACAACCTCATCACGTTCAACGCTAAACAAAGTTGTGAAGCAACAATTTAACTCTTTTTTGTAATAGCTATTTGTGATGTAGTTTATGTACCCGGTTCATTTGAGTTCGATTGAAAGTGGAGACGGGTGTTTGAATCATGTTGAGTTTTATTACGTAAATGAACTCTTATTAATGAATGCCTAAGTAGTTTTTAAGTAATCAGGTGAGGGGATTTTTTAGCTCAAGATAAATGGTGCAATCAAATCTTGTTCTTATTCTTAGAAATTTCTAATATTATATGTATCTTATCCAGGTCGAAGCTCACAAAAATACACCAAAGTAGGAATGTCGGATAGCGAAGTTATGGTTTTTGGGACGGTATTTTATGTTATATACATATATGTATGTTTATTTTTTTAAATTTATTTTTACCTTTAAAACTCATTATGAATAAACCAGAGATCAATTAGTTTGCTCGATACAAAAATTCAACACATAACTTAAACACATAACTTAAACTGAACAGGCTCATACAAAATGAGTAAAGCGAAAATAGTTAGATTTAAGATAACAAAGTTCGTGTCAAATGTAAAGCGTTAATAAAAAAAATTGATTTATCGGGTGCTTTTAAAAATTATACTATTGGGAAGGAGAAAAAGATAAAAAATCCAAAAATAAAATGCATTTTTGACGAAAAAAATTCTTATTTAAAAAGTCACCGAATTTCCATAACTAAAATTTGTCAAGATGGGCCAAGAAACTGGTTGGGTTATATCGATCAGTCGGGCGGGCTGTACTGTTAATTTTATTTAAAATTTAGACATTTTGGACACCATTTAAGATTGCTGCAGATTTTTTATAATATTCATATAAATCTCTCAAAAAGTACAATATTGTGCAGAGCTCTCTGATTCGGATTTAATTCTTCTATTCCTCGCATCACTGTCTAAGAGCGCCACACATAGAGAAACACATAATGAGACAGAGAGATGTTGCGAGAGGGAAAAGGAAACGTTCGTCACATGGAGAGTGTCTGTATTCTATTTTATACGCAAAACACTTACAAATATGTATATGAACGCGTGTAGATGTACTTTAAGTGGAATATAAAACTCGTGTAGTCACATTTGCTTCGATTCCCTTTATGCTCCATTAATTTTTCTCAAAGGTCTACTTATTTAACGTTTTACAAAAAATGTTTTTTATTTTGTTATTTTGTTTGTTTCTAGGAAAATATGAAAGGGTGAAACTTTTGTATTAAAGAAAGCACGCGAAAGCGATTTGAGAGCTTTGGTAATTGTTTGTGCGCCGTTTGACGAAGAAAGTGGTATTGCCTACTTTTAGGTTGCCAGCCATCATAATATTTTCCGACGTTTTACTTTTCATTTCTTTTCACTTTTTGACGCAATTTTCAAGATTTCACAACTTTTAATGCCTATTCTTCCATCATTCTTGTGAGGTGTTTCTGAGCGTGGATGTTTATATGTATTTGTGTGTGTGGTTGCGCATGTCACCACTTTACTTCCGCTTTTATTCACGCTGAATTAGCCGCAAATAAAAGCTTCAAAATTTACTGTTAGGGTGTAAGAGCGAGCGTGCATAGGTAGAACGTTGGATAGATTATTTTCAATGAAAGTGACGAACTGTCGGCAAACAATTCCTTTCATGTAATTGGTATTTCAACGCTTCTTTAAATCACGCAATACTTTGCCTGACTGTTTATAGCTGATGAGAGGCGTTGGTTTGCTTGTGTAGCTGTGTAATTTTAGGCACAAATAAGTAGATAATAATGAAAATGGCACAAGAGTTATTGTATAGGGCAAAGGTGCCCTCAAAAACTAGGCGACCTGAAAGTTAAATGAATAAAGATGGACAACTGAAAAGTCTAGCTATCCGTATCGCAACGACGCATTAAACAAAAATTGTCATCCCTGGAAAACACTACTTCAATGTTCGCCGTAAGAGTCTGGTATTCTAAATATGTTTCAACCACGTTACTCATACATATAGATTCTTCTCGATGAAAAGACGCCAAGTCCAGTACTAGATTATAATAATAGAGTCAGTAATATCTTCAGTAGCAGCTTAACCAATGAAAAGCTTCATTTCAATCGAAACAAAGTCGATACAATTGTACATGGAAATTTTATTAATAGCATTACATTTTTCGTCTGCTTAAATTCAAATCATATTAGCGTTAAGAATAATGTTGCTCATTTTGATGATAGGCATCTGCTTAAAGCTTTTGCCAAGAGTGAACATAAATCTTTGAATTGCTCATAAAATAATGATGGTATTATCAGAAGTTCTATCATTTCTCAAAAGGCAATCAAATCGCAAATATTATAGAATATTTTTTTTACTATCCAAAGCAATTTAAAACTGTCTACACTGTAGGCGTTACAAAGAGAAATATCAATGGGTGATATGAGTGTTAAGTCAGTGCTGAAATGTGACCCACAATCCATTCGTAAGCATACAGACAGTCATATAAATTACTGACTATTTACAATATAATATTCGGCAATTATTTATATCTTTATCTGCATCTCTTTTATCGTTCTTTACGGCTTAGCGTTGGGTTTTTTTTTTTTGTTTTAGCGCCTTTCAAAGTTTCTCATTTCCGCACAAATACACACACACATACGCAAACAAATGCACATACTATGCGTTAGAGATGTTGCGAAAGTGAGTTAATAGAAACCGGTGACAGGTTCTGATTATTCGTATGAGCGATCGGTATCTTAAGCGGAAACCCATGTAGGGTACAAGAGACACTTCTACACTTAAACCAAAAAATCCGGCCACGCTTCACTTCAAAGCGGAACTTATAATAGACCGGCCGGATTTTAATACATACATATATCTCTAAAACAAGTTGAGGTATGAAACACTGCTTATTGCAGCACTCTTTAGTACCACATTCAAACCGATAGATGTATCAAAGTAAGGGGTATTTTAAATTTTAAGGACAGAATAAAAGTCCGAGATAAAATCTACCAACCCGCCAATCTAAATTTAATGAGTGAGTCCGAGCTAAAATCTACCAACCCGCCAATGAATTTCTTATCATATGAAAGAGGATTGACGGTTAAGTATGTAGATTTTGGTTCGCACCTTTATTCTGTCCTTAAAAAATATAAGGATAAAGATAACTTTTATTGCTGGCGAGAAAAAATAAAAGTCCGGGGTTTTAAGTTATTATCGGACTTTTTTCAAAAAAGCCAAGAAAATTAATTTTGGCCAGGAAGTCCTGGGACAACAGAAAATTTACTAATTTTCTTCAGGGACACTATCTAACCCCGGAATTTTATGAGATCGAAAAAAAGAATAACTTTTATTTTCCGTCCCTGGTTATAAGTGATGCACGACCAAACTTATAGACAGACAGACGAACGAAAATTCTAAAAACTGGTGACTGAAATCTTTTGGCTTAGTAATGATAGTTCCTATAAATATCTATAATGTACAGAAATGTTAGAATTTTAACGATAAATAATACAAAAAATGTAAGTTCAAAAGTTTCGGAATAGTTAGAAAAGCTCCGTAACATCTCTAACATGCATATCCATATGTAGTTTGAAAGCACTTTTCAACGGCTTAGCGTCTATCTAACAATTCTAACAAGCTCACGGACGTCTGTACGAGATTTGCATATGCAATTTTTCGGCTGGCTGATTCGC
Organism: Sphenella marginata; assembly: GCA_951509765.1. Taxonomy (NCBI): domain Eukaryota; kingdom Metazoa; phylum Arthropoda; class Insecta; order Diptera; family Tephritidae; genus Sphenella; species Sphenella marginata. The sequence continues at coordinate 48,185,497 of OX608083.1, forward strand.
ATAGAGTAGAATGTGTATGTTCCTGAACTTTGTAGGTTTCTCATGATTACGTTTACATAGCAGAGTTTTCATATGTTTTTGCAAGTACTATATATGTATCTATGTACATTCATTCATATAGAAATACTCAGCAAACAATATTATATAAAAGCAAGTAAGGAGAGCGCTGTCTACAGCTGCGCCTAAGGCTTTTCTGGTTACTATAATGGTCCCACATTTACCACTTAGTATACCTCTACTTCTTCTCATACTTACTGACCTCTGAAATTTAAAAAGATCCCTGCCAAAAATGTTTTATGAGTTATATTCTATTTTTTATTTTATTTTCTTGAAAAGTAGTTCACTGCCATTTCATAAAAGCACATTTCAAACGTGCTTTTAAACTTTTTCGGTAACGCTTGCACGCTTATTTAAAAACCTTTACCAAATTGTTTGCTGGGTATCTGTATTGTCAGTAGATATGTGCAAACGTTGTTATATTTTGGCATACGATTTATTTTCTGATGCATAACCCGGTTTTATGTTTTTCTAACCAAAATTGTCAGTATTTACATAGTTTTTGATTGCAAAGAAAGCAAAAATCCCACATTTGCTTAGGACGACTGGGTCATCGGCACAATAAAAATGTTCACAAATGGACAAGTAGATGTACTTATTTGTATACATATTAACTCAGAGAGTATGGGTTGAACTATTTCAACTGAAAAAATTAACCCTGAGAAAATCTCTTCAAAAAACCAAACTGGGGATATGGTAAAAGAAATTTAAAATCTAATGATTTTATAGGTTACTTCTTTCTGTTTTGACAAGGTCGAAGTCTTAAGACTCCTAAAAATTTTGTTGATTTTGGAAATTTTTTTTTTTCTGAAAGAAAAGAAGTTAAAATACAGTCGGATGGAGTATCTTCAGCAGCCGACCTGGTCTAATGTGCGTCGAATCAGAGAAGTAATAAATCTCGTATTTAAATTTTTTCAAATATAAGGTACATATGTACATACGTATGTGCAACATATATGCACAAATAATTTACTAAAGGTGTTCATGGAAATCAATTTTTCAAAATCATATAAAATTCACTTTTATTTACTCATAAATTCTATCAGTTTCCAATTCATTCAAGACACTCTACTATGAATTATCAAATAAATCTCTGTAAAATGTCTAAATCTTTTTGCATATTTTACCATGGCAATATTAATAAACCAATTTAGTTGGCATATTTTCTGAGGAAATCTCACACAAAAGTAAATAATACACTCGAAAAGGGTATGTGATGTGTATGGGTGTGTATTGTGTCAGCGTGTGTGTAAGTAAAAGTGTAATTGGGTTTGCAGGCTACGACACCCTTGTGCATAATTTTGACAGATTTTCTTCAAACTTTCTTTTACTGACGCACACACAAACTCAAAGTCGAGCGCACACAACGCACATAAATATTTAGTGGACTACCAAATGGCAGGTAAAATAAATTGAATGTATTTACGAAGAAACCTGTTGGAAATATTAACGGAAATTTCCACACCGAAAGGTAAAAGTGAAGAATGGCTAAAGATGAAATTTCATTCAACGCCAATCAAAAAGTAAAATGAAATGTGAATAATATTTATAACAAGCAACAATTGGCATCTGCTGCTGCTATTCAAATATGTTTGGAAGTGTGTGTGTGTTGGTGTAGAAAGAAACGAAAGACTTGAAGGAAGCACGTTCTACAAGCTCATATTATTTTTGACTATGTGATAGACATATGTAGCAGCAACTCAGGTGCAGATGTTTTACAGTAAATGGCGCAACCTTTTGTAGCACAGCTTATGCTTCCTACACGCAATATTATTGATTTCAATATACTCGCCAGTGTCGTTTTCGAGCAGATACCCAGTCAACGTATGTGATCCTTACGCCTACAATTACCATCAATCCCTTTATGACCACGAATCCAGCTCAAAAGGATGGTTTTCCGATCGACTCCTTTCACCTAGATCGTTTCAGAGTTATGTATGACTGCAAAAAAACTTCCTGCTTAAACATCTGTCTGAAAACTACTCTCCAACTGTCCCAGTGCTAAGGACACATTCGTGCTGTGAACTAAGATTCTTGAACCTCATTTGAAGAAGCGATTTACATAAATTATGAAACGTACATATGTCATTTTCTTCAATGTGTGGTCATTTGCGTTCCAGTATATCCATATCCTTGCTGGACTCGTATATGCAATTTTAAACATTGAGCTGGACTTAGAAGACACAATAGATTGAATGTTTTGATATCACAAAAATTTTGATTTTGATCTTGAGCGCAACATTTAGAATCATTAAAACTTCCAACAAAACTTATGAACTTATTCATTTCTCAACCTTTACTGGCGCCAAGACGATAGTAGCGATATTAAATTGGAGTTCTTGTGATGGAATAAAATACTTTGTCTAATTGTTAAAGAAATGCACTGCTTCCTTATGTGTGTGTGTGTGTGTGTGTGTGCGTCACTTTGCACAAGAAAGCGCAATATTTCAACAAGTCGTCGCCTTCAATTTCTTTTTGTTTAATCGAATCCTTGGCATAGCTTTCGTTTTCTGTGTCTTCTTTTATGTCAAAAGGCATTTCTAAGTATCCGAGATCTTTTCCAAAAGTCATACTGTCTTTTTGGCTTTACGCTGTGTTTGATATGCTGTTGTGCAGTCGACGCGGCGCAGATTCTTTTATGTTTCCTTCATTTTCGTTTTTCTCATCGCATTTTATATCTATTTTTGATTTGCTAATATTATTGTCAGCATAGCTCTTGGTATTGTTGAAGTTGCTCCTTTTTATTTTTGTATCCCTTTATCTTGGGGCATTGTTGTTCTTTATTTATCCATTCACCCGTTCATCCGTTTGCCTCTTTACTTGTCCATAAAAGTGACGGTTCAACTGTCTGTTTAACTGTATGAACTTGCCATTTGTGAAATTGTGAGAAATTATTTGCCGAAGGCACCATGTCAGACAAAAAGATATCTCTAACAAGGTATGTGTGTATGTATATACGGGGGTATATACGGGGGTATTGGGTTGCTTAGTTAGTGACTTCAAAATACCTTTAAAATATATTACTCAAAACATATTTTGGAAATATTTTGTACAACATTTTTGAAAGTTGCATTCTTCCCTCAACGAAAGCACATCCCACCTGCAGGTCTAAGTATCGGAATGGCGCGGTATTTTTCCAACAAGGGCCTATCAATTCAATATAACTAGGGTTGAACTTTTACTACATAAAAAATTATTTAAGTTAATATCAGTAATATGCCCAAAGACCATGGGTTTGAGTTTATTTAAGCTCCCAGGATTATTCTCTGATGAGACTAAATTTTTAACGAAATAAGCTGTTTTGAACCAGATTCATAAGACTATTATGGGAAGGCAATGCATTAAAAAAATTTTCGATTATCTGAAGAACAAACAATATAGAGCTTAAAACCAAACAAATAAAAAAGATTTTGAAATGCGAATTTTGATTAAACCCCTCAAATGTCTGTATGTATGTGTAACATTGAGATCGAGTGAATTGTGTATTGTGCGCTGGACAGCATGTGCTGTTGCACAAATGAAATTACGATAAAAGCGTCAAAGTCAAAGGGTTAGCAAGACGCAGCCGTTGTTGCTCGTTCGCACGCACTGACACACCAACTGGCACTTGTACGATACACACTTTGCCGCTCAACTTCTGCTTTTCGTACTGACTGGATTTGATTGGGCATGTAATCTTGTTATAGATGCTGTGGATATTCGAGTAAATATATACATATGTATGTGCAAAATATTTTTATATATCTACATATATATATATATATATATATATGTGTACAATGTAACTTGAAAGAGGCTAAGTAACTTTGAAATTTATTTGAAAGCTTTTTGTGCTGATTTTAAATTTTCTGTAAGCCATTGAATTGCAAGAAAATAGAATAAAATGCGAATGAGAATGACAGCGTGCTTGTTGCTTTTACTCAAACAACAACAAAGTTGCCAAGGAAAAGTGATAATGAAATGCAAATTACTCTAGCACATTTCTTTTCTAAGTAACATAATAAAATCGTTAAATGCGTAAAATCATGATGACGGAAAAGCTAACAAGACGAGCTTTTGAAACTTTGTCTAGATATGAAACTTTGTATTCGTGTGCAAGACATTTTAGGAATATTTTCGCAACAAGCATTGAGCAATCTGGAATACATACATATATGTAAAAGAATCAGGCCACGGTGAGGAGTGTGTTGCAAAAGGGTGACGGATGTGACGATCAAATTACCACTTTTTGTTTAAAGTTTTAAAGTATTGTGACGAATTCGAGTCGGGGTTTGACGAGTGAAGAAATTAAATTAGCCACCACTGTCTTAGTATGGAGGACAGATGAAATATTTTGAACAGAAATATAATAGTCTCGAACTAGTTCAAAATATACTAGTGAAAATTACAGGTCCTTTTTGATAGAAATAAATGTAAATTATTCCAGGAACGGCGGAAAGTTCTAATTATCTCAAAAAAATGTTCCCATATATTCGTTTGTTTCAGATTAAAAAGATTGATATTGAAACTAAAACTATGCGCAGAGATCTATCAACCGTGGTCTATAAAAATTATCTAAAAGGATTTGTCTAAGCTATGAGGGAGCGAGAAGTTTTTTTTAATTTTAATTGATTTTTATATGAGATTTTTATTATATTATTTTTTGGGGTGGAAAAGGGGGCGTGCAGAGCACATATTTACTAGGGAGCCCTTTTCATATTTCTTTGTTATTATTTTATTATTTAATTTATTTGTTCTATATAGAACTGGGAGGAGGCAGAGCACCTGTTACCCCTTGTATGTATTCATTGCTAGCACTGTTGGCTCTGAGGCATTGCACCAGATTGGCTTCCTCATTTTCGTTTGGAAAACCCCCATTTGGGTTAGGCAGCCAAAAACAATATCTTCAGAATATTTCATAATCTGGGTGAGAATTATAAAAAGGGTTGCAAATGAAATAAACGAAGAAAATTGTTTAAGTCGCTTAAACACTCCACGCTAATCTGTAAGCTCTTAAATTGTTTTCAGCTTTGTGTCCTTTTAACAGAAAAATGAACTGCAGCTCTTTAAAATGCCAAAGCGACTTTCTCCTTCACCGTTGAAATACAAACCATGTAATTCATGAATATTTTATAAAACTACTCTTTGTGCACTACAGTCGAAAGTATTTCAATTTTTTTTTTTTTTTCAGATCATATTTTCGTTGTTTCCATGTGAGTATTCGCATGTTAGTAAATCTGAAATAGTTATGCATTACCTAGCAAATGTAGATTGAAATTAAATAAAAAGTGCATAGTTTCAATACAGTGTTATGTGAATGCCAACAACAAAGCTGGCAAATGAAAAATTGTAAACATGCATTTATTTTATTTATACAAAAGCAATGGTGTTGCACAATAGAAAATGTAAATTACAAAGAACTTTTGTTCTACTAAATAAACTAAAAATAAAAAATTCGCACTGCATTATTTGTCATGGAAAAAAATTCTTTTGTTTAGAGCAAATTAGAACTGGGTAACCATTGCTAACAATATCATTTGGAATCATTTCTAATACAACTTTTTATGTTTAGTTTGTTTCAATGAAATTCCTGTTTTGCTTTATTTCAATTTTGTTGGACAGTCTTTTTGATTTTTGTTAGAGAGATGCCGCATATATTGTTATGGTAAATACATACTCTCTTGTACTAAAAAATTATTGTGTGAAAAATTGTTAAGTTCTAACAATTTTTGTATATTAAAGTTTATTCGCATGCTCATATGTATGTGTAACTAATATGATAGAAACCGGAATTGAATTTCGTATTAAAATTTAACTTGAGTTCCGAAATTTATTTTTCGCTCGATTTTATTTATTTACGTTGTGTGATTGTAATAATTGCGGTTTGGTTACTTTTGTCATTTAAATAAATTTATTTATAAAAATATAATATCTAAAACCTGTGCTAAGTTTATTAGTTAATAAATACAAATGCTGCTGTGAATATATATAAAAGCTTGCGCTATAAGATTGTGAATCTTAAATTATGCAAATAATTTATTGAGTTTACAAACAGTTGGTTATTTTTGTAAAAATTATTCATTTCAAATTTCTATCTAAACGTTTTACTATGAATATATTTTGAATATGGTTTTAATTTAGGAGTAGAATAAATGTGTACTAACAAAAACTAATTACTAAATAATTGATTTAAAAATGCCTGAAGTCAAAACAGAGTTAAATCTCATTCAAAACTAGCAAGGCACAGTGAAGAGCATTCTACAATTCAAGGATTTATGCTGTTGCAAAAATCAAAATTATTTACCTTGACAGCTAGGCGATTCTCGGGGTACTTGGCATGGCTTCACGCTCACTAACGTTTGTATAAGAGGAACCTGATTTGCTTCTTGTGAAAAAAGAAACAGATAATGTGCAAAAAGCTACATAACACACAATTAAAGATTGGGTAGTTAATACCTCTTCACCCAGTATTGCAAATGCGGAAATGATATTTACATCCGACTGATTTCTGATCAATTAATAACAAGGTTTCATACTAGGCAAAAAAGCAACAGGTACATGATGGAACTTGACGTGAATAACGAGGCAGATGTCACGATGAGCTGATAAGTAAATTAAAACCCAACGAAACGAAATCTTATCGGGATCAACCAGTCGAAGAGAAAGATTATCACCAAAAGGAAATCAATTTGACAATCTTAATTGTTGGCGGTGCGGTGATTATTATAGTAGATATTTATCGTTAAAGGACAAAAGGTAGTTAAAACAAATCTACATAATAGCACTGATCAGCAAAGAATGTCGCTTACCCTTAAATTTTCACTAACTACACAGAATTATGAGCATATAAAACAGCGCTCAGCAAATATCAAAGTTAGTCACATCTCATTTCATATGATTCTACGGAATTTTCTATTTAAAATTCGCTTCAACACCATGATTTTTGCCACTAAAACCTGCCTCAGCTTCTTTTAATGCTCCACATGAAAAGTCAAAACTTGCAGAAACTATAAGTTTATTGAAAAAAAGAATCAACAATACATGTTAGACTGCTTGTTCGAATTGAGAGGAAAACAACAACAACACATACATACATACATTGCCTGCACGTGCTACACGGCGTATGAATGTCGTGAATGCAAAGCAAAAGACGTAAGTGAATCTGACATCGGTCGTTTCGGATTATTATACACCCAGTTGTAGGATTTAGTAGAAAAAGTTGGAGTTAATTTTTTAGAAGTGAAGGTGTTGATTTTTTAAACATGGCCCATTTGAAGAAGCTTTGTATAAAAGTTCGCATGGTCCTTCGACCTATTTCTCCAATGTTTCTTTGACCTGAAAAAAACTCTCACCTGAACCACAAATTTATTCGATCTAAGCGTTATTCAAATAACTTTAAACTAGGGCGTTTTTTCAAAAACATTATATTCCTCGTCGACTGGTGATACAATAATGTATTTGCAAACTACCATAAGTAGAATAAGATTAATATACTCTGTGAGCTATGTTCAGCTGACTATAAAAATTCAAAGCAACGGAAATCAAAGTGAGGTAATAAAAGCGCGCCGCAACAAATAACAATAAAAACTAATGTTATGGCGACAAATGTGAACGAGAATAGCTAAGGCTTAATTTAACGGCAAAGAGAGACGGCGATAGGCTGATAAAATAAACTCAGTGGTTTTCAAACGAACTTGCCGCAAGGACACAACGCTTCCACGTACGTGCATGCGGCATGATAGTTATTCAAATACAATAAAATAAAGCGAATAATGCGCGAAAAGAGAAAAAAAAAACAAAACACGGCTCCAAATAAACAAACAAGCAACCGGCAGTCAGATAGACAAGCAAACAATGCAGCAGCTGATGTGTGGTATTCAAACGTTGTTGTTGTCGTTGGTGTTGTTTGCGCAACAACACAACGTGTGCATGTACTCTTGGTTAAACAAGTTTATGGGGCGTGTGAGCACGATGACAGGTCCACAATTGTTGCCGTGTTTTATATTTCGTTTTGTTTTGTGATCATTGTTGGTGCACAATTGCCTCAAAACAGTTATGCCATTTTCTTATTGTTGTTATTTTGCATTTTACTGCCGTCAGCGAAAAAAAAAACCTAAAATCGCTATAAAAGCAGCGAGGCGTTTTTTTTTTTTCTTTTCACAAATAAAAATGCGCACACTCGCTTCTTATCGGCCATCGTTTCACTGCACAGCAAAACAGTAACGAGTAACAGTAAAAGCAAAAAAGCGCCAACAACTTTATAAATGGAGTACTCGTTAACACACTTGCCTTTCATATTTATGACACAATTTACAAATGCGCAAATACGTGAAACGCCAAAAAATGCAAAAAAAATCTATGAACAAATATGCAGCACATATGAAAATGAAAATATTTATACCCCGGTGCGCTAGAGTACAATGCTTGGCGACAACTTGTTGTGGTTCCAAAGCTTACAGGAATTCCCTTCAACTACATACAAGCGTCCCCGCACAACCCTCTTCAAAGTGCGCACTTTAGATATATCATTGAGAACATCGTACTTACAACACTTCTGAACCCATCCTCAAAGTTACATAGAGATCGACCGAAAACTTTGGACATTATTGTAGCACAAAGAAAATACACATAACGTGGGCGTGGCATCACCCACATTCCAAAAAAAATCACCAAAGGACACACATATCCAAAAATCATTTATTTAGACCAAATACATTTAGAGTTATCTCGAATTGAAATTTCATATAGCCTAGGGGCATTGCACCGCCCACTTTTCCAAAAATATATATTTCCTATGCTTTAGCTCGTGAACGCAAGAATATACTATAAAGTTTTATGAAAATCGGTTGAGTACTTTGGACTACTATAAAGGACACACAGATTCATTCATTTTTATTTATTAGATAGAAAAATATTCGAGGTTGCCATATCATTTATTTTGTTGTATATAATTATCAGTAATCCCGTTTCTTGCCATTTTTAAATAGTTTCCTTTAACAATCATGTGTATTAACTAATTCGTTTAACTAGTTTTCGAGAAACATTTTTGTTGACGTCTTTTCATGTTGACGTCTTTTCATGGCTAGCCAGGAAGAGAGTGGAAAATATTCAACCAAGAATCAAAATCTTAGCTACAAACATACAACACTTGTCTGGAGCTCGGTTTCCTACACTTGCAGCTGTGTATTTTAAACTTGTTTTAGCCCATACTAAGATTTCCTTACTACCTACTTTTTTCACTTTTATACAATCATGTTGCTGCTGTCAACGCGGCTTATGAGCATTTGTTAGTTGGCAACTCTATCAACTTAACCTGAAAACGTAAATACTTACTACCCCATAAAATATATATATACAACTACCCTTGTACACACATATGTATGTATGTACATAAATTTTCTATAACATTTGTGCATTCACCTTCAAATTGTTTTGGTTTTTAGTAATTATGAATGTTTATTTACTTTTCGCTAATTTAAACTTCGACCCTCCCAGCGCCCCTGTGCCAGTCTATTTGTTTATTTCTCTATTGTTTGAGTTTAAACTTACTTGGTTTAGTGAAAATCCTTCGACATAATGAAAATCGCATGCGACAACACAAAGTCGTAATAATAGAAATGAGGCACATATACCCTACATGTAAAATTTCTGGTTCTGTACTGGTGTGCGTCTAGTGCATTCGGAAGCTATAAAAATCACACGCAGTTAACTGGCGTTTAAAATTCAAAAATTTATTACTAACAAGATTGGTCAATTTCTTTTTTTTTTACAATTTAATACTATAAAAATCATTACTTATTTTATGAGAATCAATGAAAAAACTCCTCATAGGTACAAGTTTAAAAATTATTCGAAATAAATCATTTAAAGGCTTCTTAACTAATCAATTAAACACTAAATGATTAAAAACACTAAACTCAATCTATTACTTTTAAACTGGGTAAAATAGTAGTTCAAATTAAACAAATAATATTATTCCTTGAGGGATATTGTAATAAGAATGAATTTTTTAAATAATGCTTAGAAGTATATTCTTGATATATATGTAGTTTTGTGTACACACTTCAAATACAATGGCCCTGTACAAAACCTATGACATAACTATTTTAACTACGAAATCCCATCGAGAGTTTCATCAGTGACACTATTCGTCATTTTGAACACAAAACACACATACCAACGCACTTATATAAATTACTTTGCTAACCCCATAGAAAAAGGGCTATGTCTTAAAACCACGCCGCTTATATGTTCTTCTGATTTTTTTCTTGTTTAATATTATTCACTTCCAATAAATGTGTTTATAACTAGTTTTAAGTTGGGCATATTTGGTTTTAAATTTAGAATGGTTCTAAGAAACCTTCTCTAAATTGGGTAGACCATCTGCAGTAGACGGGAATCCTTCGAGTGCGTCTCTGTATTATTAAACTTTGGTAATCCATTGACTTTTGCTCTATCTGTAATAGAGTATTATTCTACATGAGGAATACAAAAATTAATAATAATATCAAATTCACATTCCCTGTGAACCCAAGGATACCGTCTATATCAGTGTGGGACTTACAAAAGAGTATAGACAAAATCATCTTGAATGTAATTTGTTACTAAACGAGTTTTCTCCTCGAGTGCCACTAGAAAGTAGTTGACCAATAGATCCAAGAAAAATGCAACAACAAAAAGATATTTTAGAGGATTCATTTTATCAAATAATAAATGATTTTCGGGACAAGCAAGAGATAAGGGTTTCGACTTTAAAGTAACAGGAAATGGAAAAAATTAATAAAAAAAACCAGTTATTTTGGCAGAGATTTCGTCTACTACATACTTTTGAAAATGTTTTAAATGAAAAAGGGCATGGTTATTTAAGAATCCGAAGTTTTGTTTGCTATGTACCTTCAAAGATTGATTCATGATTAATCTTTCCATGAAAGTTAAATTTTTAACCGGCTCCACGGGGTATCAAGCGAGAGGTAATTTAAGCGGTATTTAGACAAAAATATATCTGGGTGAGGGTACCATCCCGAGTTAAAAGCTTATCTTATTGTGGTTGTCTTTTCTATATACGCTTTATCTAGAAAATAACGTAAACCATTTGAATGAACCTTTTCGTTTTAACCTATATTTTCAGTTCTTTCAAGTTTAATTTCCACTTCACCAAACTAAGGGCTGACACTGGTTATACCGGGTTGTCATTCTATGTCAATAGGGATATTTATTATTAAAACTATCATCTAGTCTATACTATTATATAATTTCTTTTTCAATATCCCCAAAACGACTTGACCAATTTGGATGTACCGACGCTAAATCTATTTCGTTTTTTGTTTACTATTTGAAACCCAAGTCATGTTAATGCCGTTTTATAAAGCTGTGTGCTAGTGCTACTGGGTATAAAATCGCTGCCAAAAACATACATTTCCACCGTTGCGTGTTAAACTTGCATCGAGTGGTCATACGGTGATTTCATCAGAGTGTAAATTACGCTTCTCAATTAACATAAACACGCTTCGCTCCACATCGCTTAAGCACCGCTGGCAATGCGAATTTATAGCTAATTTTATGAATACAATTTTTTTGTGTTTGCTGGTGCGGCATTATTTTAATTACGACAATTCATTAACTGGTAGTAATGTGCAAATTGAAAAAAAGTGTGTGCAAATTCTTTATTATTGATTTTTTTTGATGCAAACATTTCTATATTAAATCATTGTGAATTGAATTTTAATTTATCAAAGTGGTAAAAAGTTTGAAAAGAAAAGCTTAGAAGAGGAAAAAATGATTCAAGCTCCCCGCTAATGTGTTTTTTGGGGAAAAGGTAAAACATATTTTTTTTTTTCATTTATTTATAACTTTTAAAACCTTTTTTGATTTGCTAAAAATAATTTTTTTTTCGCACCAATAATTTGTCTCTACAAGAACATTAATGCATTTTTATTTAACAGCACACACACTCAGCTTATCAAAAGCTTTCTTCGAATGGCGTAACCGATAACAACTTTTTAATGGCTTCACGTAGCTATAAAGACATCGCAATTGAGGCAAGTGATGGCATTGATGTGTTGCTGTTTTTTCCGCAATTGACAGATATTGATGTTTGCTGTTAAGCTGACAAGCAGCATGACCAAGCAGGAGCAGAGAAATGACATTGACAGAAAAGTTAGGAGTGAAAGGACCATTTATGTGTATGATAAACAAATCGAGAAAAGAAAGGAAAACTTATCAAAGCAGAGTATGGGTTTAAACTAATTTTTATGCTGGATACGTAGCCGCTGAACTTAGACAGTAAACAAGTAACCTTCTTGGGGTTTCATGAAATGAATTATTGCATTCAATTTAATCATTGGGGTCTCGAAAACACCCAGCGCTATCTCAAACACGTCGAATGCGTAAGTCGGGGATTTAAAAATTGCATCCACCGGCGGTCAAAATACCAATTTCTATTTGTTTCTGTCGTGGAATCGCGTTGGTGGTGGCGCTTTGACTATACACAACCTATATATAGGGATACTTTTTTTAAAAACTTTTCTGTTGTGTCTTTTTAGATCAGAATATGAACCGTCAGCCGAGGAAGACCAATCATTTCAATAAACTTCCAGAGTGTCTTAAGACCCGCTGCTTGCGGGTACATTCTAAGTTGTGAACCGCTTAGGGTCATCACATTCACTTGATTGTTAAGGCTAATGTTAACATTTTGAGTGTTAGTAGGTGTTTATTCATTTAGTTTAAGTCATTTCTTTTCTTTTCTTTTTATTTTATTTTATTTTATTTTATTTTATTTTATTTTATTTTATTTTATTTTATTTTATTTTATTTTATTTTACTTTATTTTATTTTATTGCATTTTATTTAATTTTATTTTATTTTATTTTATTTTATTTTATTGCATTTCATTCCATTTCATTTCATTTTATTTTATTTTATTTTATTTTATTTTATTTTATTTTATTTTATTTTATTTTATTTTATTTTATCTTATTTCAAAAGGTATAAAAGCTTTAAAAGTTTTCTTTTTGGTTTCAATAAACCATTTGATTATACTCGTTCATTCTGATAGTATTGATGCTAACATTTTTTTTTTTCATAAGTTTATAACATTAGTAATAATGGCGGAAGCTTCAAAGGAGAAAAGTGGTTACATATGCAGAAGCAATGGTTCAATACCAACAGCAAGTTGAAGAGAAAAGCTATTTTTAAATTCCCTACAAATCAGTTGCTTCTTGTATGTCTAACAAAACGCAGATATTCATCGAACATATTGACAAATATAATTTAATCAATTCTGTTCAAGCATTCACAAAGACGCTACGACTTTTCTTGCACATCACGGAAATTACATATTTATTTAGGACATCTTTTTCAAATTCACTTGTGAAAGAACTTCTGCAATTACAGGTAGATACATCTATTGGGCACAACTTTGGAAAAGTCTCTGTACAATGTGAGTACATTAGGCCGTTTCGGTTTAGCATATGAGTACTGACTATCGTGTTGACTATCTTCTCTTTTTACAGAACTTTGAAAAGTGAAAAAATTTGAAAAATTACCGCTTTTACAAGTGATACTATTAATTTTCTTTTTGGTATTTGTTCTAAAAAAATTTGAGGCATCAATGTATCGCTTTTACCAGGTTGTAGTTTTTGAGACGAAGATTCTAAAAATGTCAGCAGTGTTTATTTATTTATTATTATTTACTTTATTTTTATATTTTTTTTATTTTATTTATTACTTTATTTTTGGCTATTTTCAGTATTTGTGAATTTGTGAATCTTAATATCCTTAATTACTTTTCCACCAATGAAAATTTTGACGGTTTAATATTTGTACCCTTGGGTGTCATTCAACCATACATATTTAATTATTATATACATTTCTATGCTACTTAGAGCCGCTTTGAAATCAACTCAAAAGGAGGAAAATGTGAGCGCTAACAGGATTTGGGGAGGAAAATGAAGCACCTTCTGAGAAGTATAAAAAATAGAGACAGAATAATGAAGAGTTCGAAGCTTTGGCCAGGACTAAAATAATTTTTCGAATTTAACCAAAATTTCAGATGAGAATTCTTCTTTCTACTGGCGACCACAGAATTGTGTAAGAGCATTTAATATGCGCCCCCCCTTAGTGAAGGTTTCGCATACCTGCTAGTTGAATTCGGCTCTATTGACTTGGCGTCAATTATCACTAAAAGTTATGACTGCCAATAAGTAAATGAGAAACTAAATTACGTGCTGCCATAAATTTAAGCATTATATTTTTGATCAGATGCTATAAGTAATTCAGTATTAAATGCTTTTTGTGTAATAAAAAAGAGAATAAATTAATTGATGCCGAATATAAGTTAATGAATTGTTTAACATTTAAAATATTGCTGCTGTACTTAATAGATCTCTGTAACCATTCACGCAGTATATAACTTTAAATAATAGCTCTTGAAAAGTTTTTAATAAAGAGTACATACATTTAGACGCAAAGCTTGCAAATTGGCGCAGATGTTGGTAGATACAGAGAAAACCCAGCAAACATTTCTATAAATATTTTTTGAATTGAAAAAAAAGAGAGTAAAATTAAAATTTTGTTAATTTGAGTGTGCATAAATGACAAAAACATAAAAACATACACCGGAAACAGTAACACGACTGCGAAAGAAGTGGAAATGCGAAGAAAACGCAAGTTGAATTTATGAGATCGTCAAATGCTACCGCAAGACTCTAATCAATAAGTTATAATTTTTTTCAGCGTGAGTTGAAATGACTTCTGGTATACCACATGCATGTGGGTATATGCATATGTATGCAAATTTGTGCAGTTGTATGTGCTTATGTGTTACGTGCTTCTTGCGTTTGATACTTTAGCTGTTGTGTTTTTGCTCCGTTTTTTGTTTTTGGTCATTGAATTCTACGAATGTAAGTTCACAAGTGATTTTGGCAGATTTTTTCTGTTACATACATACGTTTGAATCCACACAAATTCGTAGATAAATGCATATGAATATTAGGATGGAGCGAGATGTAAAAATTACTTTTTTATCTTTAATATAATTGGGTCAATTACAAAAATGTATCTCTTATAGCCGAAATCTGAGCTTGCTCAAAGATTTTCAATTTTTATTGCACAGGCTGTTCAAAATTTTCTTTCATACAAATTTAAACTTTGTTCATGCGTTGAATGGCAGAAATCACAGAACCACTCGACTTAAAAATTTTTGATGATTCTGGCAACCTTTTGATATATGCTGACTAGCTTACTTTAAGCATTGGTGTTAATGTGTGTCCTCTGCAAGTGCTCAAATGTGCCGGTGAGTGCTTTTTCGTAGCTACTTGAGTTGACATTCACTCATGCTTTGACACTTTTCACATGCTCGCACACACACACACTTATGCACATGCCAATTTGTTTTACTCTACAAGCTCAAGTGTAAATTTCCTTCATCTTTTCCCGACGTTTAATTCCTTTTTTCGGCATTTTGAAGTACGAATTTTGAAGTGATTTTTGAGCTTAAGTGGAATATAGTATGTAGATGGATGCATAGTTTGCAATATCAAAAGCAAGCACATGTGAATGACTTTCAATGTATGTATGTATGTATGTATATAAAGATGTTCACTGACAGGTATTTAGGCAAATACCTAGGTAAAACAAAAAGATGGGCTAGGTGTGTGGACGAAGAGCAGCATGAGTGGAAGCAATTGACAAATATAGAAATGTGCAACAACAAAAAATACAAGTGAGTACATACATATATGTAGATACATACATATGTATGCAGAAAAAATTAACTCAAATTGGTAATATGCATTGTTGCTGGGAGCATATAGCCTGCAGGGAAATTGAATCATCAAAACGATAGACCGCCAACTAAGGAAGTGTGGTCTTGGTGCATTGCTGACTCTTGATCACTTCAACGAAATTTCAAGCACCTACTTTTCAGAAAAAATACTTAGGACTTTTCAATTAGTTTAACGCTCGAATAATCATGGATCCTATACACAGAATTGAAACCACCGAAAGAACTTATTTCTTGGTCGGACACTACAAAATTACATTTAAAAAAAATCGAAATGCGAAACCAATTAAAAGAGACGATACTTTTAATAGCCAACTTCTCTTCCTGCAGGGTATCTGCCACAATTTGAAAGTATGCTTTGCATGCATACTTTTGAAGTTCTTAGAATATTCCTCTACAATTTCCGACATACATACACCGATTCTACTATTAAAAAACAAAGAGAGGTAGACTGAGACAGGCCAATACAGCAAATAAGGGGGACAAACAGCAGGCAAATAAAGGCAGGTGAAACAAGTGAGCTGTTAGCATTACAAAAATTACTTGATAGTCAACGTAAAAGGAGTAAGGCTATGTGTGTGTTTTTGCACAAGCCCAGCTGCCGTAAATTGTTTGAATTTTTTTGAAATTTTCCAAACATACATACGAACACTCTTGGTAACGCTGCAACTAGCATTTAAGCCCAGTTATCGAAGCACTTGAACAGAGCACTTGTCACAAACAGATCTATTAAGGCACACAGCTAATAGTACTTTATACATCGACATTTAATTTGATACACATTTTTAAGGCACAAGCGGTTTAAATTTAAGCCAAACATCGTGTCAATTAAAAATCGTTAAAAAATTCTAAACATTCCAAAAACATTTAAATTACGTGTGGTCAAAGTAGAATTGTCAATAGCAATTTCAAAACTGCAGGACCATTTGCACGCAACAGAATCGTTGCAGCCCCCCCCCCCCCTCTCTCTCTGCAAGCACTGTACTGCAATAAAATCGTCGAAATTGAACTCTTATGTTGTTAAATCTACACAAACATAGACTTCTTTTCAGATTATTCATCATTGCTCGTACTTACATAATATATTCGTGAGTCATAGCAAACATTCATGCACTTTAGTACACCATTCATATGAAGCACTTACCTGAAATAAGAAAAAGAAAACAGAATTTATTTAAATTAGTTAGTTTTTTGAAATTTTTTAAAAAGCATTTATAAAGCTACATAAATGCTTTGTCATTTTAAAATAATCTTAATTTTGATATATATTTAAGTTAATAATAGCGTTCTTCCAGCAAAAAGGTACATAAAAAATTTTTTTAGAAGCTAAAGGAGAAAAGTGCCTCCGAACTTGATATCAAGAATCTTTAAGAAAATCTGCTGTGAAAATAATTATAGAAATTGCCCTGGAACTTAACATGGAGCAAATATTAGAAATATTCAATCTCTTCTATAGCTTCGAATGACATTAGCATTATTTGTGTGCTCTCTCAAGAATTTCATAGAGATTAATAATCTGTGCATGCACTACCCATACAATTATTGTCTGGATGTTTCAAAGTCTAGACAGAAGTCACTGTCTATCAGAAACCGTTGGAAAAGATGCAAAAGCTCTGTTGATTAAGTAGAAGACAATCGGGCAACTGGTTCCGGTCCAAACCCCACTATCATAGAAGGCAACTGCTTGAAGTTGACTCTCCATGACTAATAAAAATATATGGCAGTAGGTACTACAATCAGATCATATAATACATGAGACGAGCATTGAACCAAAGCTGCCTAGTTGTTGACCAATGTCACACATAGTTGTCAGCCACGCCCAGTTCTTAGATATTCAGACTAAGTCCTGAGATAACAAATGTATGTATGCCTGACATTTCATTCACTTCTCAATGGAACAAAAAATTCTAGCCGCAAGCTTACTATGATCCAACTTTAAAGAGACTGTTGGTTTGATAGATCTGTAGATATTTTGTTTAATTGCATACTGCCGAATGCCGTGATGTGGTGGTAGTGTTCTATTTTAAGTTCCGGGACAGTTTACATTAAAAGATTTTGAGATTTAAAAACGCTGCTGGTGGGAAGCTTTAGAATGGGAAAAATTAGAATAGAAGCTCGGCCCTACTCTCCTCTGAGGTATATTGTATAAATTACTTTTGTTATTTATCATGTGTTTTCGGGATATGCAATTTGTAGCTAAACATTAACATAACATAAAAATTAATACAAATTAAAAAATCATTATAAATCTTTTTAAGGAATTATGTATAAAAATGTTTGATTGGTTTATGAGTAATATCCGATTTATTAGCTTTAGGCCGGGTTTTTTTCAATGTTCCCTTTTTTTGTTGCTGAGTGTGTTATATTCTTAAAATATCAGCAGACTTCTTAGAAATTCACTCGTAATCGTAGTTTTGCCTGACCAAACATTTACGAGCTTAGATTTGTTTATTTACAAAAGCGACGTTTGAATTTATCGGCGTAGTAAAGAAAACATTTCTTTTAATAATTTCTTGAAAAACATAAAAAAAATTGCTAAGAATTAGAAATATTTGCTTAAAAAAGTATTTTGAAAAGATTTGTGGTTTGGAACTAATGAAATCACTTTCGTTTTCAATAAAAGAAATTGTTCTAGTTTTTAATTATGTATCTGTTTTATATGTGTATTAAAGTTAGCTAGTTAAGTTCGGGGAAACATATTTTCTCTAAGCTAAAATGGTGGAGACCAGCGAATAGCCAAAAAATTAATAAAATTTCTGTTCCTAGTGTTAATATGAATTTGTATGTATGTAGCATACTTTTAAACTTTAATACAGACAAACTAAGTGGGTATTACTTTTAAACGGCAACACTTGGCATTTAATTAAAAATCTGTAATTCGCTAAGGGAAAGTGGGATGTTGAAAAAGAAAATGCAGCAAGCTGTTGACTCAATGCAGCAGCCATGCCATTTGTGGTTGAGATTCAGTTGTGATGCGCCACTCGAGCTTTGTTGACCACCACATCTCATGCTGGACGTTAATAACTTGAGTCAGATATATCTACTACTGCCTGTTGTGTATTAAGTGCAGGCATGCGCTATTTATATTTTTCGAAAAATACATACATACATACAAACTTACATGCACACGTACACAATGAGTGAGTGCAGCTGCAATGCACTGCACGCCTGCGAATGATTGTCTTTATGTGAGCCAATAAGATAGTGCACGATTTTAATTAAGTTTCTTGTACGTAACTGACCTATTAAGTGTCGATTGAAGCAAATGGAAAAATGGCGCAAAATATCACCATGCAATGTCTGCTGTGCGTGTGTGTGTGTGCGTGTGCACAAGAAAACAATGCGCTGTTGTATGGCATGCTTTTAGGCGTTAAAGCAAAGAAACAAACGCAACTCTCATACAAATGAAAGTGGCCACTTAACTGGCACGAATTCACTTAAAACTTAACCGCGACCGAAGCAGCTATGGTCAATGAAAGTTGAATGCATCTACACGTACACGCAACCACTTTCACACAACCAAATGAATACATAAGCAAACGTTCCTTCAGAGTGAAGAACATAAAATTTATGAAGTGTTGGTGTTCCGTTGGCAAAGTGAGAAACCAGCCGGCGACGTAGAACAGAAACAAGGGGGAGAAATAATTGTGACGAAAGCGTGAAATATGTGCCTTAGTGCATGAAGGTTTTCGAACTTCGGTTCGAGTTGCAGTGTATGTACACTGCTCCAGGTTGTGACAATATCTGACGTAGAAGCAGGTTGTTTTTCTCGAGTTCTTGGATTTGTCCCACCACTCTGTTTTATTTCTCTCTATTTCCAACTTTTTCAAATCTTCCCATTCAAAATCATTTCCCATTTTGCGAAAGTGTTCCAATTTTGCCTGAGTTTCCAAAAAAAAAATTCCCATTTCAGGCGTGTCGGCTCCGGTTTTGTAATCGAATTTTCGATGGGTTCTGATGGTACCAGTTTCAAAATCTCTTTTAAGGGAATGTGTTAGCATATTTCAATCGTTTCACGCTTTGCATAGGCAAACTATTGTCGCGAGACATTACACTTAAAAGTAAGTATCCCTAGAGCAAATCGATTTACGCATTCAAACTGAGTGTTTATGGAAGTCTATTTTTTTTTTTTCTATAAGCAAGTTGGGTATAGAAATATGTTTCAGTATACGGTCAATAGACACATAATTTTTCCGCGCTCAACTCACTCTTTATTGTTCTGCCTTCGGGTGCTTTTTACTGCGCCATTTTCTATCATATTTTCGTAAAGCTCATTTTTATACCTTTCTTGGATATAGAAATTGTATTATAACTTTGGTCCGATGTTTGTAAGTATGAAAAGAAGAAGAGATAGACCCACTATTAATTATACCGAAATGGTCAGCGCGATCAGCTTAGTCGATTTAGGCATGGCCGTCTGTCTGTCCGTCTGTCTAGTTGTAGATATCTCTATGAATTTTGATAACGGGCCGCCATTTTGTTTTATATTAATAACTTGTCGGAACCAATCTGATCGGACCAATACAACGCATAGCTCCCATATAAATGGATCTTCCGATAAATGAGTTTTTGCTAATAAAATTTGTTATTACGTAGCTAAGAACGTACGAATATGCATATATGGCTCATATTTTATATGTAATGTATCTAGTAGTAACGGGTTTCGAGCTATTTATCTTTATACATATTAACAGTTTTGCAGAGTTTTTACTAATTGTAAGTCAGAATGGGACACTTAAACAACGTTCCACGATCTTGCTAAAGGTATGTATATAGCCTCCGAAAACGAGCCTTTTCTCAATTGTTATTATTCAAATTCGCGAATATTTTGGATTTGTTGAATTGTTTTTTTTTTTTTGTTTTTGTTTTGTTTTTGAGTTACTTCATCTCTATTTGACTTGCCATCTGCGCGCCTCTCATTTGCTTTTCTCTTCGGCGACAATTTCTTTTAAATATGCACCTCACTTAAATGCGGCAAAAGTTCAAAAGTTCAAATCTCCATGTCTCATGCACTCGTTTGCCCTACTCTACTGTGTATAGTGTTCGTCGTTATGGCGTGTCAGTTCTGTTGCCTGTTCGCTTCCGCTGTCCGCTCTCATTTCCCGTGCGCGTTTCATAATCGCTTAGAATCGCAGTCGTACGTTTGTTACTTTCATTCTTGCCGTTTGCAATTTTTGGTTTTTTTTTCGCTTTTTTTGCCTGCTGACTGGCTACATCCTTTCCGCCCTACTAACTTTAACATGCTGCTCAACATGAGTTGACAAATTTTTTTTATTTTGGTAAGTAAAAGTGATAAAAAACAAGAACCGACTGCAAAAGCAACTAGAAATTCACCCAATTCCCTATTGCGCTTTGGAGGCATCCCACAACCAAACTGTAGCAAACCCTTTCTAGTTCAACAGAAGCTAAGCAATTTTTACTACTCATTTGTCAGTGTAGCGGCGACGTTTTTAAGTTTTCATCCGCCTTTTTCGTTGTACGTGATCCTCATCCCTGGCTGCGCATTGTGCTTGCACTTTAAGTTCGTTATGTGGCATGGACTTGCAAATTACGTGGTTGAGCATTTGCAATGCGGATAAAGTGAACGCGGAAAGATTGACAAATCCTCCGATATCATTTCCTTTCCCTCGCTCTTCTTTGAATTTAAATACCACTGGAAATGCTTACACCGGGGAATGTCTGCCTTAGGTGAATTTATGGAGTGGAAGACCCTTAAAAAAATAGAGATAATCCTCCGCAAGGCACTAGCAATCAGAGCTATTAAGGAGACCCATGTAACAGTTTATCGAAAGAGATGGACTTACTTACGTTATAGTGTGCCTCAGCTTAAGAGTACAAGAGCAACAATAAAAAAGCGACTTTTTTCTCGAGAAGACTAGTTTTGGATAAGAGCAATTGTTTATCGATCAATCAATCTCTTAATGTAATCCCAAACTTGTGGTACATAGCTGTATAGATGACTTATTTGAAGTTCCCACCCACAGCTGATGAATCAAGATGAGAGTCTCTCGAAAATTTCGAGGACTTGTGTTGGGTCCCTATACAGCTATCTAAATAGCTACCATGTCATGATATAACCATGGCTACTTGTCATAAAACTGAAATAGCTGGTCGAAACTTATGGAGGGACAACTCCTGCCTTCTCATACCTTTTGGCCCGTTGATACTTAAAATCATTCTTAGAAACCCAAACCAACACCATGCGAAGTGATTTGTTCATACTGCCAGCAAGTCAAAATTCTCAACTAGTTACTCGGCGCTTTTTGAAATACTCGTAACTACAGAGCTGGAATTACCATCTGCCCTAGCGGATGATAGCCACTTTTTGAAGAATGGCGTAGCCTCGTTTTTTTGCGAATGTGCGGTCATCTTGAGAAGACTTTCAGCACACATTTTCTTCGGATTTAAATCTGTAGTCTGTAGAAGGGAGGGCTAGACTTAAATAGAGAGTCAGATGCGACGTCTTTTCGAATAAAAATAAATTATTGAAATGAGTAGCAGGGGAGACATATTCGTATTCATTAAGGACTTCTAATCTTTTGCACCACTTATCTATCTTATTTTCCAACACATCAAACGATCAAAGCTAAGAAAGGTTGTATTGTTTTGTGAGACCCCTTTGTTTGCTGCCGGAGTTGGAAGGAGATTACTCTGAGCTGAGATATTAGCAGTTTTTTTGCGCACCTAATATGAGAAATATCTAGAATGCCTTCTTCAGCAAAATAGATCTTTAGCGTTCGACTGCTAAGTATTTATTACTAGATGTTTAGAGTAGTTCTTGACGTCCACTATGAAGCAGCCACTTCTTTTCCGCCAGTTTTAAGAGCAAAAGAAGCAGATGATATGTATTTGGTTTATAGTTTCTCATCATACCTGAGAAGAAACTAATCTATATAAAGGTAATCAACATTTTTGAAACTTCTTCTGATTGCAAGTTTTATCTTGATGCGGTGAAAGTCAAAAGCCTTTTTAATAATCCTAAAATGTTCTCCTTGATATAAATCATGGATTGCTTGAACCCGGCGGAAGTCAATCTTATCAAAAATGTTTAAATTTCATTCTCGTTTAGATCCATATCCAACGGCATTTTTGTTTTATTAATTTCCTTTTTGTTAGTTTATATTATTTCATTTGATGATAAAAGGAACAAACAAAGCCGAAAGCAATTTCTCTATGTCATTGTTCCAAAAACCAAACTAAAATTTTAATATAGTTTACCAAGCTCATTCGATCGCCGGCGTTTTGCTTTGTCTCTTTTTCGGTCTATGTATGTATGTGTATATGAGCGCTTGTGCGGCTGGTTGCGACGCTAGTGTTTAATTTTAAATAACTTAAGCCAATTCCAAAAAACTCATTTCCCAATGCTGCCAATTGCAGTGGCAGCAGCATTCTTTCTTCCATCGATTTGCCAGACAGTTTCGTTGGTGGGTTTTTTGGTTTTTTGGTATTTCAGTTTTTTGATTTTTTGTAAATGCTTTTTGTGTGCGGTCATACTTCAGCAATTCCCACAGAGAATTCCCAAAACGAGTCTTGGTAGCAGCTGGCTCTGTCGTCGCATTCGTTAGAGTTGTTACCCATTTTGCGCGCAATGACATCATCCCTTTGTGTGCGCTCGTTTACAGCAATTTTCAACGTTCCCTCCACTTTTCACTAATTTTATGTTTTTGTACTCGCCATTTATTGCGGTTTTTCTGATTTTATTTTTCTAGCTTATTTTCTATTTTGTTGTTGACAATTTCGTTTATTATTTCGCTCTTTGTTGGTGTTTTGCTAAGTTTCGTGTTTTCGCTCGTGTAAATACCGTTTCTACATCATACTTACTGCCTTTTCATACACAGGGTGTTTCATTTTTGATTTTTTTAATATTCTCATTTTTTAGTGGGACAACTATTTCTGGAAGTCTTAACTGAAAGTGGTAAAAACAGAGATTGCCACAGTTCAGTCAAACAGCTCTAGTATCATACCAGCAGCACCCTAATAAGTTGTTGGATCCTGCAGCAAGTACATTCAAACGACGACCGAGCGGCGCAGAAAACAAGCAACCATATCTTAAATTAAACAATTCAAATTTCCAACAAAAAGACAATATGGAGTCAAAATGTAAAGCACCTAGGCAGTAAAAGACCCTTTCGGGACACCGATTTTGAAGGTTTTCTGTTCTAAGTTCTCGCTGAAGTAAACCCGTTTCAAGCCTCAAATTAGAAATCACTGTGGATCTCGAAGTTAAACTTTAAAGGTCTATGAATTATTCTGAAACACGGTACGGAGGCCATGGAGAAGTATGCTATTGAGACGACTGCTCTATGTGTAATTTGTCTTTTTACTCGTGTACGAGAAATACCATACGGCCCACTCTGTTCTTTGTTTTTGTATTTTAATAGCATTGCCACTGCTAATGTTTTGCTTGTAGTACAATTGTTCTGTGAATTAAAACTTCAAGCAATTGAGTTCATTCAACGACAAGCACTCACTATTACAGTGCCGTTTTAGAGTATAAAATCTCTGTCGTGTTGCGAAATGGGCGACATTGGCGCAGCGAAGCCGGGCTGTCGAGCTGTATGCTGTCGCGTCACTATGCACTGAGCTTTGGCATTACACAACGCAAGGAGATGACAAGCGCATGTAGAGCAATGGCCGCCACCAACTGTGACAGCTGCAATACAATTCTAAGTACGCATAGACGATGTCGCAGAGCTCCCCGTAGTGTTGCAATTTTTTTGTTGAGCTTTTGCTCTGCATAACGAATAATCCTCAAATCAGCTTTATCTGCGGGCGATTTAATTATATGATTTTTTTTTCTTTACTATTCGGCGCTATTTTTGTACTCGTATTTATTACTCATGGCTTACTTTGGAAAATGAAGTAAACTAATGTGGAATTCGAGGAAAAACTGGCGGGAATACATTAAGCAAAATCGAAAGATATTTTGTATACTTGCACATTTCTAGCGATGTAACGAATATGTAGTTTTAAATAAACGCAGAGCTTGAAGGTCGATTTTATCTAAGTTCGATTCGTACCTGAAAAAGTTCACATTTTTAGAAGACAAGATACCGATATCTATGGTTATTTCAAAATTAATATATGGAAAATGTATGTACATATGTGTTCGTGCTTTCAGTCATTCATACATAGCATACATGGCATAGTTTCCCCGGAAAGGTATTTAGTATGATATATAGAAAGAACATTATCCGCACTGGGCATTTTTTTCCTTCAATTCCCTACAAATCACTCCACTTTAATGTATCGCATATATGTATGTACAATACTAATAAGGATATGACAAATTAATAGCACATGTTCCTGATTATTTTCTACGAATTTCACTGCAATTGGCTTTAATTGAATCAAATACCTGAGAATTGTAGCTGGAGAAGCGTTTATCACTTAAACTGTGAGTAATATCAATTTGAATCGTCCTTTGCTAAAGCTCTTTCTGTAAATTAAATTGTGTAATAAATACTCCTTTCTCAGGAAATTTCACATGTTAGATTTTGCGAGCATAGCCTCATTTTCGCGAAGCTGCTTAAGTTCAGTTGCAAAAGACTATCTATACGAGCACAAGTCCAAGACTAATCTTGTTATATATACAATTCTCGTGTCACAGTTTTCGTTCCCATACTCCTCCGAAACGGCTTGACCGATTCTCATGAAATTTTGTGAGCGCGTTTAGAAGGTCTGAGAATCGGCTATTATTTATTTTTCATTATTCCGGGAAGCGGACCAGGGACCGAAATATTCCAAACTTTTTTATTTATCATGCTATTTTTTCCCTAAGTTTGGGCAGAACAATGTCTGCCGGGTCCTTCTGGTATATGTTTATAAAAAAGGAGTCTGTAATATTGGTTTGTTGATAGTGGAAATGTATGAAATTTTCGTTGTGATTGGGCGTTGTTGAAGCAAATTTTAAAATAGGGTGCTATTGAAAAAAAAAATCTGTGACAGGGTGTTCATCAAAAAACAAGTTGAATCGGAACAGAAGCATGGAAGTCTCTATACGAACTGAACTAATCTTACTCAATGTTACAAAAGATATTTGTTTCCGCTGGTATTAGTATAATATCCTTTACACATCGGTATCATCACACTTGACTGCGTAAGTGCTGCAACTGAAATGGTAAAAACTTATTTCAAGATTTATAAGGGCTTGATTTCCTCCTTGATGTTTGACAATAACTACCATTATTTTCATTTTCTTCAATTTATTGATAAATACAAATATCTTTTTTAATAACTATTCTAAGTTTAAAAATATTCTACAAGCACAAAGAAAATGCATTCAGAAGTCCACTTATTTTGTTTGAATGAAAAATCAAATATTTTCTCAATGAAACTACAAAATGCAATTTCGTAAAAATATGTTTCTTAAATTGGCGGTTAATTGTTCTGTTAAAATTTCTAGGAAAATATCATACCATAACCAAAGACCATTTTAATATGAAATTTTACTTGCAACATTCCTGAATCTTAAAATATTAAAATTCTTAATTATGACACCACAGAATTCACAAAAAACGATTTTGCAATTTTGCAAGTATAAATATTTATGAAAACAATAACATCTGTGTGGAAAAATCTCTGAACATAGATTGTGGTACAATAGGCAGGTTCACAAAATAATTTTGTTGAAAATTCAGCTAAGCGAGCTACATGGTACTAAAAATGCTTTATTGCCTATGTAGGGAGTGTCCGAATGAAGAAAATGTTGAAAATCTTTGAAGGAAACGGTCTACTGCTCACACACACATACATACATGCGCATGTGGGTTTATTTGTATGAACGAAATTCCACAAGAGTAACTCTCAATAGATGGTCAGTTCTTACGTAGGATATTTGAGCTATTTAGATGTGTATGCTTTTACGAGTATTCTTGCCATGTTGGAAAAAAGTTAAATCAAAGTTAAGGCGCTACTGGCGCATTCAAAACTCTACTATTGCAGTATAAAATGTCTGCTTCCTTTTCCTCCTTTAAACGGCATTTAGTAGTAATAAAAAAAAATAGTTCCCTTGAAAAAATTAAACTTTGCCTTACATTTTTGTTATTATACCCCTGATGTATGTATATATCTTGAAATATTTTAAAATTTGTAGAAGAGTTTTTTTTTATATTAAAATATGGATTTTTGTGTGTTTTCTAAACAATTTTCTTGGAATTTTTTGCTTTCTAGTTGACTTTAATTAGTTAACTACAAAATTACCCAATTTCGATCACTAATTTTTTGTTTGTGGTAGTTAAGTATAAAAGATATCGTAAAATTGACAAAACACGATTGAAGCTCGTTTCGAAACAATTACAAAAGTAATTCAAAGGAAAGCATGGCAAATCAAACCACTGCTGTATTCTCATGTCAAAGATATTGGTCAGTAATCATTGTTTTTCCTGCAGGGCATTCCCTTAACTATATCTGTATGAGTAGATATATACACATTCACTCATAAATCTGGTCGTACATGAATTTAAATATTTAAATTTTTATTTAAAAAAAAACAACAAAATATTCAAATACATTATACTAACATACCGATTGTTATTATTATATATAGGCATCACTACACTCGGTATTGTTATATCGGGTGGTACAATGGATGTTATCCTCAACCTGAATTAAAGTATAGAAACGATCTTCTTTGGGATATTTTAACGTATTTTATTCAAACACATACGGATTAGTTGCAGGAATTTCCGGAATTGGTATGTCCCTAAATAAACTTACTTTTCACAATCAGAAGGTTTACTTTTTTTCAGTGTATTTTTTAGGATTTTGGTAAAGTGCTTAACTGCCATCTCTAGCAATCAAACCATAGTTGATAAAATTTTCTTTTGATTTAGAAAAATGACTTTTTGCATACTTTAGTAAATGATAAATGAGAAGATTCAATGACTCTTGATTAATTCATATATCTGAGAAAAACAGAAAAATTAATTTGTATAGAAAAATTTTACAAATATTTCTCAGAATTTCTGACTGTGAAGTAATCATAAAATTATATTTGGCATTAGGCTTCACTCTGTGTGATAAACAGATTTTCTCCATCATATGTTACCGAGACTCTTCACTTGCCCCCATATAGTCGTACCGCTGTGCGCCTCGGCGTATGAGTAACATATTTATTTACATATGTACAGTGCGTTTCATATATCTATACAACACACACAGTATTCAATTTTTTTAATAAGTTGAATATCGAAGCCCTTTTGCCAGCCGCATGTTTGGAAATACAGTTAAGCCTACAAATTCATAAAAAGGAAGTAAAGTTGTAGTTGGAAAATCCGAAAGACTGATATATGATGATTTTAATACCAAACTCAATATGCATTGAACCCGACCCACTCAGAATTTGGTGAAATTTTGCATAGAGGTACAGCTTACCGACACAAACACAATCTCATTGGGGCGTGGCAAGGTATCGAAATATTCGGAAATATTCGAAAAATGGCGATAATAAGTACTTTTAAAGTGTGATTACTACGGAATGGCTTTAAGGGTTTCGAAGGTCTTCCTACCATTAAAAAGGTATTGAAATTTGATTTCAAATAAAAATACAGTTCAACTTTTCTAGTACACTGAAAAAATTTTTTTTCCGAAATAAAATTTTTAACTGAAAAAACATTTCAAAGATCAAGCGATTTTGAAAAATAAAATTTTTTTTAGTAAGGTATATTTAATATATATAGCATATCTAAAAAGTAGAATGTCTTTTTTTTTCTGTTCTTTTTAAAAAAATTTTAAGTAAAACCATCTCTTGCTAATTTTTTTTTTTTGATATCTATTATTCGTTATAGTCGACTTTTGTTCATTTCCAGGTAACCAGCCTGCAGTGAAAAAACAAACTAGTTAGCAAACATACCAGAATATATGTGGAACTTCTTTATAGTGAACTTCCCTACAATGAATCTCTCCCTATAATGAAGTCATTTTGAAGACACAGCTTTTTGGTTCTACTTTAGGTGCATTTTTTTCTCCTTATAATGAATTTCTATATAGTGAAGTTTTCTATATAATGAACAAATTTTACTGCTTGAAAATCAAGCTTCATACGTTTTTGTCTCCGTATAGTGAATTTTTTCAGTTACACTCAATTATTTGTAACTGCGTATTCTCAGAAATAAACGAAATGTAGAATTGTAATACGGGGAATCCCAAAATGAAAATACATACATACCTACATATGTACATTGTAGTAGGAGTTCAGTTGTGTTAAGAAATTGAAGTAAAAATGACGTTTCTATATAATGAAGTCTCCATATAGTGAAGCGATTTTCAGGTCCCCTGCGAATTCACTATAAGGAAGTTCCACTGTACCACTAAAAATTCAAACTAATGCAAAGCAGAAATATCCGAGTGAAGCTCCTAATTTCTAAAAATTTCCCTAAAGTTGATTCGGAAAACTTGAATGCCCCCAGATAAAGATGTCAACTTCTGAAAACCTCTGCTTAATACACAACTGACATGAATTTAAATTTTGTTTCCAAATTATATTTGACTTTTTTGTGCTAACTCTATGCACAATTTTTATTTTTATTTATTTTTATCTTAATTTTTTTTTTTTTAATTTATGTATGTTTTCAGTGCAAAGTTAGAGCACAAAGCAAAATGGATGTAAAAGTAGTTTAAAACAGAAATTACCAAATGGAGCCAGACAAAAAGTCCTTATATAACTATGAAATATTAAACAAACATAAGTATTAGTGTTCATAAAATATGAGAGTACATCACCAGATGAGCCCAAAGAACATAAAACAAAAAATCAGGTCACCAAAATATCATAATTAACACACTACAGTCATATAAAAAGATTAAATATGCACTTACACATACTCAAACATGGCTGAGTGCGTACAAATCTTGCATGTGATGAGGCTATATATGGATTTACTTACATACATACATTGCTATATGTTAGCATGGAAGTGTTCGAAATTATTTAGTATGTCAGCAGCGAGAGTAAGGGCGGTGACAACTTTTCAGTGAAACAACAAACGATTTAGCCAAGAAAATATAATGGGACTAGAATTGAAACCTATTCGTAAATATCAGAAAGGCTTTAAGTCGAACACTGTATTTGCTTCTTTCAAGGAATTTTCAGCAAAATTAGGTGTGGAAATGTCGTGTCGATGGAAAGTTGGTATCGAAAACAACTGCCTAAATTTTAAGTTCTTTGATGATCTTGAAAATTAATAAATGTATTATGATCATCTTCACTATCGTGAGTGGATTCACAGTGGATTTACGTGGTAAGAAAAATTTGGCCTATATAGACTTTAAGAATTTAACAAATTTTAGAGACATCGTTGCTTTTTGCACATATCTTTTTTTGGGATTGCTCTCGAAACTTTTTCGGCGTCACTTTGGGATTATTTTGAAAGCTTTTCAGGACTGTTTTGTGGGTTGTTTTATACCCCTCATGAACATGAAATGGTATTATAACTTTGTTCCGATGTGTTATTGTTAATAATTAAAACAACTTAATAATGTCTGATCAGGGAACCTCAGCTCTGTCCCTGTCATTAATAGCTTTAATGGAACAACCTCAGTCATGCTGCACTTAGAAAAAGACCAGCATATCACTTTTTTATCAATTAAAAAAAATTTATGTGAGCTAGTCTTTCAATTTAGTCTCGGTACTTTTAAAAATTTACTGGAATTAAGACTGCACACAATACTACAAATAATGATATGAGGGCTGACTAGTTTTGCGCAAGGGTCGTAATGTATATGAAGTACTTTACAATTAGTTGACTTGCCTGCCGGGAACAACAACAATATCAACAACATTAACAAAAGCAAATGTCGAGCCACTGAAAACAAGTAATGAAAAGTAAGCCACCTCAAAAAAAAGCCCCAACCAAACCATACATACACAAATACACATACACACACAAATTCATAAACACATACATAAAACAAGTTTTATGCGCTTTGACTCCAATGTTTGTTGCTAGTTTTCGTTACAACTTTTCGTAATATTTTTGCTGCTCAGCATGCATTTTATGCAACGCACAAAGCCAAATATGCGTATGTACTACTTATAAGTAAGCATTAGAACTTGTTTACCCCCACTTGAATGTTGTAAATAATATAAAAAATTATTATCGCAGGACACAGCAACAAATGCATGGTGGTAAATATGTTTAGCTGTATAAGCTGCAAACTTCAACTACAACAAGTAGTACATCAACTGTACCTAATGACTGGCCATTGACTTTGACGTTTGTGGCAAGTAGCGAGCACCAATGGAAGCGGAAGAAATGTGCAACTTTAACAACAAACAAACAAACAACAACAAAAAAAGAGAACAACACAAAAAATGCAAAAAGTTCCAAGCAATTTAAAAAGCAGTGAAATATCTTTTAACCTTTAGTGCACTGCAAACGACCGAATGAATAGGGTAATTACGTCAAGTGGTTGGCAATATGGAAAGGTGACAGTGGGAAGCTGAAAGAAGACTAATCGCAAACAAACCCATATAGATGTGTTGACGGAAAATGAGTGAGTTGTTGTTTTTCTTTCTTTCTTTTTGAAACTTAGGGTGATCATGAATAGCAAATAAATGAATCACTTAGTGGAAATATGTTGCATCGTTAAGTTTACCAAAAAATGTTTTTACTTAGAAAATTGCAAGTTATTTGTAGAGCAGTGACCTGTAACTACCTCCCTTTCGAATCACGTTGGGTTTTCAAATATTCATAGTCGGTCATTTAGAAGTACGTGTCCAACAAAAGTTCAATTCATACATAGATCTTATACAGAACTAAACCAATTTTTTTTTATTTATTTATTTACTAGCAGGGTACCCGGCGTTGCTCGGAATGTAAGTTGTTAATAAATTTCTGCTACCCCAATTGAGAAGGCAATTTAAAGGGTGAGAAGGTTTAGAACAATATATCGACAGCCACACTGCAAAACCCTGTATGTTCAAAACCAAAAAGTTTTCAGGAGAGGGAAAAAACTGTGATATTTATAACGTATGTATATGAGCGACGGTTATTACATTTCACCACTGGAAAGAAACGGGAAGTTGTAACCCGATTTTGACCACATTTCAATGCGCGCAATATCAGGATCTATTGAAAAGGCTCAGAACCTTATTTTTGGAAAAATAGTGACTTACGGGGTTTTGCAGTGTGGCTGTCGATATATCCTCCCACATTATATCCCGTTTATGTCTACGGCAACCAACTAAAGTAAAGGCGTTTATTAATAGTCTAACTTCTATATTTTGTCATCTAACTTCCATTTGTGTCTCAAGCTGTGCCTAAACATTCCCCAAGTCATCCCCAGAAATTTTCAATATTCAGACACAACTTTCGTAGAGTTTTATTATAGTATAGATAAACTGCAATATTGAAAAATTAAAATGAAAGATGTGGCCATGGCCTTTCGTTTGACACATATATTGACCGATAACTCAGTTATCGATAAATTTATCGAAATATATCGAACTTTAATGAAACCTGGGGACTTCCCCTTTTGTCTGATACCAAAATTGTAGCATAGTTTTGAGGTTTTTGGGCAAACACAGTTTTCCGATAAGTCAGTTATCGATAAAATTATCGAAATATATCAAAGTCCAAATGAAACCTGGAGATTTCCTCTTTTGTTTGATACCCATATTGCATGTAAATTTTGGGGATTTAGGGCAACCTTATTTTCGCCGATAACTCTATTATCGATTAATTTATCGAAAAAAGTCATCTCTGTAAACCCTTCCAGATCACATAAAATATGTGTACAAAGTTTCATACTGCTAGGTGCATTGGTTTTTGCGTGAAAACCTAACAAACATTGTTACTTTCACATTTACTAGCAGACCCGACAGACGTTTTTCTGCCTAACCCGTGACTTCCCTAGAAATATATTTTCAAATATTTTTGAATTAATTTTTAACATTCCATTTATTGCAGTGCTTTAGGATATACAATGTTTCTGGTTTTTAATTTAAATTATATCATCGATTTGGAATAAGTTAAATCTATATCAAGAAAATTTGAGAAAAAGTTATATTCAGAAAGTGTTCTACTCAACAGGGCGTTAGCACCGTATACGGTTCTATGAATACCAACCCGGAACACTGCAAAATTTCGGAAATTTCTGCGAGAAACATTAAAATTAATTAACCCTGGAAGAGATGGACAATCCACCTTACCAGAAATTAAGTCGAAAACAAACGAAATTAACAAAAGCGAATTCCTATCTGATAATGATGGCAAACGACTCCGAGCAAGGTAAGATGGAATCGGATCTGAAAAATTTAAGGAGCGCAGAGGAAATGTCGTTGTCGTTAATAAACAACACAAAGAGTAATGGACCTAAAATGCTTCCTTATGGAACGCCAGAGCTGGCAATGAATGACTTCGAGAACTCACCGTCTACAGAAACCATGCAGCTTTGGTTATATAAATTTGATTTAATCCACTTAAAAATACTTGAATGGAACCCCATACAAGAAAGTTCGAATATGAGAATCTCATATGAAATTTTGTAGAACACCTCTGTATAGATCGTACCAATTCGTAGGCTATTACGAAAGCAAGACAAACAATCGCCAGTAAAGACTGAAAGATTAGAAAACACAGTTAGATTTTTGTTTAATTTGCTTAGTGAAAATATTTCAAATGACTCCGCGTCTATATGCACCGGCTGAAGTTCTCTGCTCAGGCCACTATAGTCT
Source organism: Sphenella marginata (assembly GCA_951509765.1). Classification (NCBI taxonomy): domain Eukaryota; kingdom Metazoa; phylum Arthropoda; class Insecta; order Diptera; family Tephritidae; genus Sphenella; species Sphenella marginata. The sequence goes on from OX608083.1 coordinate 48,218,991, forward strand.
GCTTTTAAAAATTGTACTGTTTGGATAGAGCTGTGGATAGAATTTATTAGGGTTGTTTGATATGCGTCTGAAAATGCTGCATCTAAAATACTAAAGGCGAATGATACAACATTCAACACACTGAAGAAGACACTCTCTTCACCTTAAGATGGGATATTGTTATAGTTTTCCAAACATGTCCATCGTCAGTCTATTACTATTTAACAGCATCCTAGACCAATAGCATTTTTGCAAGGAAATTATAAATATATAAACATTCATCAAATTCGTAATGTCAAAGTTCGAAAACAAAGCTACTTTTACATTTTTTTTATTGAAAACAATGCTATCGACTATTCTTGACAAAATTATCGATAAAAGGAGCCCTCTTTGGTGAAAGCGTAAAAGTTTCTAATTACTGGAATTGTGGAGAAGCATTCCAGTAAATAGTTTCTGCTTGTTTAATTTCTTGTTTCTTGCTATTAAACCACTTCTTGCGCAAACAGGTAAACGCAAAAGAGTTTCGAAATTGGACATAAAATACAACCAAAGTTGTAAGAGACCGGAAGAGATTCGATTCCTCACCATACCTCCTTCCTCCGAAAGAGCTAAGCGGCGAGCTATCAGCAAGCGGATAAAATGGAGATCAGATATGAACAGATTGCCATCACTAACGCACAGCTTCAGAAACCTCCAGAAAGATAAAACTGCAATAAAAATCTCGCCCTCATTTCAAGATTTTACATAATTACTTTATCAACTCTCATCTCTTCATGATTGCTGTAATTTAAATCTGAATTGCAATTAGTTCGAGTGCGATGAAAATCAAAGCAAATTTGTTGATATTACAAACAAACAAACAAACAAATTAACACACAAACATATGTATGCGCATGCACAAGTTTTAATCACTACCACACAAAGTGCATTTATCTGCAACCGGAATCAGTGTAATTAAATTATGAAGGTCCTATTATACTCGCAATCATGTGCGGTGCTTTCACAGTGTCATTGTCGGGCAAAAGCAGTAAGCATCAGACAGGTGATTCGGCTGTATAGCGTGCGGAAGTGAATGGAAAGTGTTTGTGTCGAAATTGTGCTTACAAACGCGACTTTTAAGTTTTTATCTGACTCTTTTATTGAGTTTGAGTTTTTACCGCATTCAATTGTAAGCGCACGCAACAACAACACAAAAGTTCTAAGTTCAGTTAAACCGAAAATTGTATACCCAGTTGTGGTAGGGGACGTGATAGTATTGATGTTCATATGATCTGCTGGCTCGGCTTGGATCTTCTCTTGAAGCAAAAGGAGGTGCTTGCATCACGCTGACTGGGCTATAGGGCCTGGCTACACGAATGCCTCTGGAACATAATATCTTCTTTGTATAGCATCTGCAATCAGCAACAACAAGTACATTGAGATTCTCGTATTTTTATTCTCTTAACGAAAATTTTCTTCTTACAACATCTTCCTCATTAGTTGGTATTATTGCCATATTTCCATTTACTCCGTAGCACATCTCTACACCTTTTGCAAGTGTACTTCAGAATGCGTAAAATGATTTTCAGAAACCGTAAAATGTACTTCAGAATAATCAATTGTACTTCAGAAATGGTAAAATGAATTTCAGAATAGTCAATTGTATTTCAGAAACTGTAAAATGAATTTCAGAATAGTCATTTGTACTTTAGAAATGGTAAATTGTACTTCAGAATTGGTAAAATGTACTTCAGAGATATGAGGCCTCTCACTCACATTCAATACCTATCTTACCTTCCTTAAGATCCTAGAATGTTTCACTGCTCATTAAGCCAGTCGGGCAGTACTGGGGCGAACCGGGTTCATATCCAGCTAAGGACGGTCCCTGAAGTACATTTGCCTATTTTAAAGAACATTTTACAGCTTCTGAAATTCATTTTACCATTTCTGAAGTACAATTGACTATTCTGAAATTCATTTTACCATTTCTGAAGTACATTTTACTGTTTCTGAAGTACTCTTGGAAAAGGTGTAGTTAGCGTGGTCTCACTTATGTGGTAGCTTTTGTAATCGATGCTCGACATGAAATCACAACAGGGTATATAAAATAGTTAGCTGCAGGCAGCAAACGACAAGCGGCAAGCGGCTAGGAACACAATATCGAATCAAAACTTTTCGCATATAAAAATTTGCAGCGGCGTCAAAAGTTTTTCATTAGTGCAAAAATTTTTCGCTGTTCGGTTAACTGTGAAACAAAAAACGCTTTTAGTACGAGTGGCGGTAGTAAGCGCAGTTTTGCAATTTTTTTCGACACTGATTTTTATTTAACTTTTTCGTTCATTGAATTTGTGCAAAAGTTGTAAAAATTTTTTTGTTTTCTATTTGAACTTGTTGAGGATATCACAATTTGAATACGCAAGAGTGAGAAAAATGGCAAACATTGGTATTAGGAGTAAAGGGGGCATGCAGAGATTACCTTCTTTAACTTGGCTGACGTTGTTCGTGGTTGGAATGTTTTGTGCATTGCCAACACCAAACTCAGCAACTGTAAGATATATAAAATTGAACTCCATGGCTACACTTTTAGGCCCACCTGTAGAACGGCATTTTCTCTTTCTCACTCGAATTTAATTTGAAATACCGCAAGTGGGCCTGGGACGTAGAAATAAAATAGCGGTAAAACTAGTGGAGATTTAGAACACCTGAGAACTCCAAAGTATAAGTCATGGAGTTCACTTTTAAAGCACCTAAACTAAATATCCGTTTCGAAAATAAATCTCACTCAAAAATTATTTTAACTTTAACTACAGACGCCTACCGCGCCGACTAAAGATTTCGCGACTGCATGTCAAGTACAGTTTAATGTTACTGAAGATGAACTGCGTGAATTTCCCGAAGAACCAAATCCGGACGAAGTTGATTTAAAGTTTAAATGCTATGCCAATTGCCTATTGCAAAATATGGGCTTAGTGGATGACAGAGGTAGACTAGATGCTGAAGCAATGCACGAATCGGGCATACTTACTGAAGATAGTTATGAGAGCGTATTAGAGTGTAAGGCTGCTATCGAAATGGAGGATGATTTGTGCGAGTATAGTTTTGGATTGATGTTATGTGTACGAATGATACATCAGAGGCCTGAGGAGGACGCAAGCGGGGAGGTTGAATCGATCGAAGAGGAGCGCAGGAAGTAAAAATTTTGTGAGAAGTTTAAAGAATACAGATTGCTACAGAATAGAACTAGAAGAAAGCTTGAATAGGTCAACAAGCTCTTTATGTACCAAATAATAATAATAAAAAAAATATTTCCAAAATTAAAAAAAAAATAATCTTAAATATATAAACAACGTACGCTCAAACTAAATACTTTACATTTAAGATTAAAATATAGTCCAGGTTCCGTTGTGGTAGTTTTTCGTTTCTTAATGTTTTTGGTTTGTAGAATTCTTCTTGTGGTAAGGATAAAATATTTAAAAGTCATCAAAGAATAAAAATCGCAATTTAATTATTATGCTATTTTATTTTGTTTAGTTTAATTTTAAATATTAAGGGACCTGTTGATGAGTTTGGACACTCTAAAACATGTAATCCTAACCATCGCCGTGATTTAACTTTGTAATTTTTCTCTAATATCAATTTTTACACAAAAATCTAAAATAATAACCAACCAAAAAGCTCGCAAAACTTACAAATATATAAATTAAAGAGACCGTAAAAACCAACAACAAAATTTATTTTATTTTATTTTATTTTGTTTTATTTCATTTTATTTTGTTTTATTTTGTTTTATTTTATTTTATCTTATTTTATTTTATTTTATTTTACTTTATTTTATTTTATTATATTTTATTTTATTTTATTTTATTTTATTTTATTTTATTTTATTTTATTTTATTTTATTTTATTTTATTTTATTTTATTTTATTTTATTTTATTTTATTTTACTTTATTTTATTTTATTTTATTTTATTTTATTTTATTTTATTTTATTTTATTTTATTTTATTTTATTTTATTTTATTTTATTTTATTTTATTTTATTTTATTTTATTTCATTTTATTTTATTTTATTTCATTTTATTTTATTTTATTTTGTTTTGTTTTGTTTTATTTTATTTTATTTTATTTTATTTTATTTTATTTTATTTTATTTTATTTTATTTTATTTTATTTTATTTTCTTTTCTTTTCTTTTCTTTTCTTTTCTTTTATTTTATTTTATATTGTTTTATTTTATTTTATTTTATGTTATTTTATTTTATTTTATTTTATTTTATTTTATTTTATTTTATTTTATTTTATTTTATTTTATTTTATTTTATTTTATTTTATTTTATTTTATTTTATTTTATTTTATTTTATTTTATTTTATTTTATTTTATTTTATTTTATTTTATTTTATTTTATTTTATTCAATTAAAATTTTTTTTTAGATACTCAATCTTCTAATCACATAGCACTTGTTGGCTGCCCGAAAGCACCCATTCAATGCTGCCTTATTGCCAATTTGTTATAATAAATGATCATCGATCAAAAATACAAGCAGACTAAAAAACATGCCCGAAATTATGTCATGATATAGCGAAAAGCACCAGTTCCACTACTAAAATGGATTTTCGCCGCTTGAATAGATCGTCATTGAAACAAGATGCAAATTATAAAAGGAAGAAAGAGTAACTGAGCGAGGAGGCCTTTGGGGCTATGTTGCAGTACACTTATTTTCTTAGGGAAAAAAACGGAAGTGAAACGAACAAAAAACTTTACTTAAACAAAAGCCAACATCAAAATCGCCAACGCATATTAGCTTAGATGTCAATCCTCGAGTGTAACTACGTTAATACTACGCAAAATGAAAAACGTGTGCTTCTTCGTGGGAGTCTTCAATGACATAAAACAATGAGATTGACTAGCTTTTACCGTATAAATAAAACAAAACCAAAACAGGACATCAAAGCTGATTGTATCAGGGACAGCAACTTTGCTAAGCCAGAGAGCACATAGCGCCATCGATGCGGTAAAAATCCAAATGAGCACATGGCTATTTAAATACATACATATAGACCCACGCAAATAAAGCAGAAGACGAATGTGTTAGTGGGTGACAAGTCCACAGGCGGGCCAGATGTCTTGGCGTATCCTGAGTGTTTCACAAGTAATGGCAAGCTACTAAGCCGATTAGCAGCAGCGCATAAATAAATTGTTGTCGCCGTACATGGTCTTAAATATTTTTTTTTTTTTGTTCTGCAGCTTGACGTAGATGTGAAATGCCTGAAGAACTCTTAGCCCACTATATCTCATCATTTTTCATAGTCTGGCTTTTTTGCTTACACTTGGCTTAGCTGCTTTTTGTTCATGCACGCCGCCTTAAGCTTCGTTTGTTTAACAAAGCGTAAACAGCATTTTTATGCAGACATGGACGTATACCAAAGGGGGGGAAACGGTACAGTAGGGCTTACGTTGCTATGGAAAGCTGGGAAAATGGTAACAATTTCGAAGAAGGACTTTGAAGTTGTAAGGATCAGATAATTTTTCTTGCAACTAATTACAGATCGTTATTTCTGAGAAAGACATGGTAGGAGTATCAAATTTAGACTGATACCGGCCTATGTGAGCATTGCCATTCGTGTATTCAACTTTGGATACCTTCTCAAAGAGTCAAATATTCAACAGCGAGCTTAACCCCCATACATTCGAAACTCTTCTTGGCATTATGGATACTGTGATAATACTCACAGGCATGGAGCTTATCTACACTACCTGACTACTGATAGAAATAGTATGTGACTATTTTTTGCAGCAACAAAAAAAAGTGAGGAAAATTTTGTATATGGTAAACATCATCGGGGCTCTGGATAATAGCGAATACAAGAGACCCAAATTGGACTAAAAATATTCGTCCAGAATTACTTTTTCTCGTTGTTAACATCATTGCGTACAGTGGTTAAGGATATAGGGAGTGTTTGCCGAGCTGGCCACCTTACGTTTCGATACTATTTTTTATCTAATACTATCCTACTGGCGTAAGTTTGAACGCTGTCACAACTCCCTTAGCATAACTACGCCACGTTTTGCATGAATGTGTTTGTATAATATCTCAGATTGATGTCGCATTCCTGCTCGCTGATGGAATTTTTTGTTTTCTTTATTTTTTTCGTCCACAGAATTTGTTGTTGGCTTATACTTTTGTGTTTTTATTGTTGTTGCTATTTGTTTTGTATTCCGTTGTCTTTGGAGTCATATCAGCTGTGTATTGTTCGCATTTTAACATGAGATACAATCTTTTGCAACTGACCCTCACTTCGAACTATGGTGTTTGGCATGTGGCATATTCTGTCATTGTTGGTTTCGTTAATGAGCAGAGCGCTTTTTCTCATTGTACGTCCTTAACACAGCTAGCAATCAGATCTATGAATTAAGCTTTCTTGTTATGTTAACGTTTTTTTTTTTTAATGTTGACTTAATACTTACAAGATTTATTAATGTTCAAAATTAATAAACGAACACGAGCACAACAAATAAAGCTGATCTACAGAGATTTTCGTATTCCAGAGTAGGATTTTTCTTTTTTTGTTTGTGGTTGTAAATAGAACAAATGAGGCTTCAATTAATGACTTTTAATTATCTAAATAAAAGCTTAGAAGGCATAAAAGTAAGTGCCAGCCCAGACAATCAGTGGTTGAAGCAAGTTGTGAAATTAGCAATCGCTGTGGCGCGTGCTCTTAGAGGTGAAGGAAGTATAAGAAAAGGAAATCTTAAGTCCTCGATTTTGAAAACTTTTTGTTTATTGTTTCATATCACGGAATTTAAAGGCATTTTATCTCGAAAGGTATGTTGTGTAGTTGTAACTGTAAGCTTATTTAAAGTTTACTAACGTTAACGAAATTAATTTGAAAATTCGTGAAGAGTAATCGCCTTAAACGGTTCTTGAGGTTCCTTTATCCCTTTTTACAAAACGAGTCTGTATTCTAAAATTGTAAACATTTTGTGAAGTTGGAAGGAAATAGTCTCATAAAACTCCCCCAGAGCTTGATTATTCCAAGATAAACACTTCAATAGGAGGTGCCACGCCTTCCTTTCGATTACTGTAAAGCTCTATGACTCTCATTAATAAAACTGTGTAAAATCTGACGAACCCCTCCTAATACTACTTTCCTTGATAAAGGTCCTTATTTATTAAATACTAGCTGACCCGGCAAACTTCGTTCTGCCCAAAATAGATTTTTTAATTAATTTCATTTCAAAAATTGTTATTTGTATTTGTATTTTTTTTAATAGAAAATTAACGATTTTTCACTTCATACATATATATGTATAGTGAAATATGCTGTTTATTTGTTGGCAAAGAGATCCCAGTCATTTCGGACACTGTAGTGCCATCTAATTCCCATACAATAAACCCCCAACCCAGATTTTACATAGCATTTTCAAAAGGCAGTAAACTTTCAACTTGAATACCTCAAATCAATTTCGGAGTCACTTAGATCCATTTGGTTCTAAACCCTTCATATATAATTTTAGTATTCAGTTTAAGGCTGCACGATACACAAAATTTTTAGTTGTCTGTCCCGGAGCATAAATAAATAGCGAGGACGGTTTTCCTGCACGAGAACACGCCACATAGAGCTATTGATATCGTTAATCTCCTGATCAATTTTCAGGTCCCAACCTTAAATGCTTTTCAGCTTGAAAAATTAAGTTTGTATGGGAGGTGCAACGACCCCTTTTCCGATAACCCCCAATTTTATGCTCAAAAATTGTTTTGATAGTATATAGCTCTGTACCAATTTCCAGGTCCCTGCCTTAAGTCCCTTTAGAGATATTCAGCTTGAAAAATTAAGTTTGTATTGGAGGTGCCACGCACCCTTTTCCGATAACCCCCACTTTTATGCTCAAAAACTGTTTTGATAGCATATAGCTCTGTACCAATTTCCAGGTCCCTGCCTTAAGTCCCTTTAGAGATACTCAGCTTGAACAATGATGTTTGTATTGCAGGTGCCACGCCCACTTTGTCAACAAGTTTCAATGCTCTAACAAAAATAATTGCAGAGATATCGACTGACAAGTATTGCATTCGTATGGGAGGTGCCACGCCCACTTTTTCGTTATCCCCAGTTGTTTTGGAGGTGGTAGGGATCGATCCCATACAACCCCTCACCGAGTTTCAATGGTCTAACATAAATACTTCCAGAGATACGGACAATGAACAATTCCATTTGTATGGGAGGTGCCACGCCCCCTATATCTATAAAAATATTTTTTAGCCTGTGACCATCCCTGGAAGATATCCAGTGGGTGTGTAAAATTTGGTTACGATCGGCTTATTCGTTTAGGAGCCAAGTGTGTCCATGTATAGATACATACATACATATGTAGATAGATAGATACATAATTTGAATTTTATGCATATAGATTTCTATGCATTTCCCCCGTTCTGTCATGCTTTCTATAAATTTCAAGACATCCATTAAAGCGCGGACTTCAGGATGTCAGTACTTTGAATATTCATAAGTCTTAAACACCGGTTTATTAGACTTTTTCGGGATTAAAAAGCACTAGTCTATATATTTTTATTTATGAAGCTTTGCATTAGACCGCTGAAATGTTAAAATAAAAAAGTGGTCAAAAGTGCTTAAAGAGGAAATCACAAATATAAAAAACGAATGACGGCAGACAAGAATTATTTTTGGTTTGCTTGAAATGAGAGCGTACATTTGCATACTAGTTCATGACCTTTTCGAGAGTATTGTTAAATAATTTTTTTTTGTTTGCTACTGACTTAATTTAAATTTTTTCCACCACAAGTTATGTTATTGTTCTGCTTAACAGCTTTTTGATGATATAATAAAAATCCTTGAAAAGCAATGAAATGAATAAATATATGATGTTTATGGAACCATTGCACATACATACATACAAGAACACTGACTTAGCATAAACGAATGTAGCTTTTTTGGCGTTTAAGTTATGAGCTCTCCCACATAAATGCCCAAAAGCAATAATAAACAAAAGTAATGAGGCGCACATACTACCTCTTGAACATGTTGAATACAATGCCATGAATAAAAAACTAAGAAAAAAATCGAAGCAAAAGTTTTCAAACAATTGTTACATATGTATGTAAGATTGGATGGGGTGGTGAAAAGATGAATGAATCCAGAGAAAAAATGCTCAGAAGTGCGAAGATAGGCTATGCCTTCTCAGTTGTAGACAAATTAAAAATCGGATCGAATTCTGAAGTCAAGTTATTGTTTGCATTTTACATATGTAAAATAAGTAGTAGTAATATATGTATGTACATGAGTAAGGACTTTCATTTCAACCTATTTCGATACATAATCTAGAAGTTTAGATGATAAATACTAGGCCGGGTCGATTTGTGGGGATCAAAATAAGAAACTTTTGCCGAACTAACCATACCTCTAAAACGAATTCTGATGTCCCCCAATTTGACTCGAACTTTTGGGTAGGAGCCATGGCGTATGAGTGATATTACATTGACTACAAATGATACCCAAAAGTTCGACCCAAATTGGGGGACATCAGAATTCGTTTTAGAGGTAAAGTGTCTTATTTTGATCCCTAGAATACGATTTTCACAGAGCAATGAGCGATTTTTAAATCGATCCACCTTAATAAATATGTATTAATTCGCAAATTCGTATGTGATTAAGAGAAGGTAAATATTTTTAGGCATACATATATTTGTAAATAGACTTTTTATTGTCATACAATTTTGTCTAAGTATGTTTATATTTTTACGAGTGTTGTTGTTTTTTTCAAGCAATTTTCACTTTAGTGACACAAGCAGCAAAAGCTTCTTGAATCGATATTTTTAATAATCACTTAATGAGGCACATAAACAATTATTTTTTGAAAATTTTTAAGAATCAGAGACACCTTTTCGAATAGATATTACTGACTGCTATAAAGTTATGCTACTTGAAAGTTGAATGTTTAGGTGCTTCAGAAGTTTTTATCACAACTAAAGCAACCTTAAAATTGGAAAACTTCGTAGTGCTCGGATTATTACCCCAACTACCTGGCGGCGCTTCACAATAAAGCTGATTTTGCAGATAGTGCCGTTTTATTTACTCATACCCAACAATAGTAAACAAATACGATCGAGAGAGAGCTGAAAAAATAAAAAGAGCTTTAAAAACCTTTTTCTAGAAAAGTAATTGCCATTTAATGGAGTAACTAGGTAAAATAAAAACTTCACTTTTAAGCAAAATGAAACAAGTTCAGAAGGTCCTAATTATATCTTAGCAGCTATCAGAGTCAGCATCCAAAAAAAATATCTATTAAAGTAGAGTAAGGAACAAAGGCTTCAGAAGTGCTTTGTTATGTTCTGCTTGCCAACTGCCATTGCCAAGCTAAATTTGAAAAAAAAAGACCTTCCCCGAATGTATCAGTGCGCCTTTAACGTAAAAAACACATCAATCGACTAAACAAAAGGAATATAAATCCGTTTGCCGTAAGTACAAATTGCCATTAAAGCCGACCTAAATTACGGCAATGTTCCGCTTTTTAAATATTCAAAGAATTTATTAAATTCAATGCTTAAAACTTTCCATTTGAATTATTTCAGTTTGGTGTGCAGCGACCATTTCTCTTTCTAAGCTGCTTTTCAAAAGGGTTGTACAGATTCGTTTTTTTCTTTGCTTTGTCCTTCATTATCCTGGCCGTTGAATTAGTTAATTTTAATGGCATTTCAAGCGTAATCTATTGTCCATTATTTTTGTAAGGTCAGATTTTTGGAAAACATGTTGTGCTAAACAGTCTCTTACTACCTTTTTGTATACATTCTCTATTTCTATTTCACAAATAAATTACATAAAAGGCGCACACAATCCTGAGAATAAAAGAAAAACGAATGGGGATATTTTTGGAAGCAGAAGATATTTACCTAACCATTTTTGCTTAAAGAAAAGGACATTGGCTATACTGATTGACAGTTATGTTGAATAAATTGACAGTCAGATAAAAGGATACAAAAATAATTTCAGAACCGAAATTATTATATAAATATCATGCGGACTTCTAAAAGTAGAAAATTCTTTGATGTGAGTTATATTCGTGAAAAAATATGATAAGAGAAATGCAGAAATTCTTATACAGAACATCGAGGATGGACTTTACATAGGAATTTAATTTATTCTGTGTGTTATATATATAATATATATAAAAAGTATATAAGTAAATCATCGTATATTGTCTGCACATATGTACGTCAAATACTCGTAGTCCCGAATCCCTGATTTTGCCTGTAATGTCTTCAGAGCTTTAGACTTTCTTTGGTGTATTTTGTTTCCAAGCGTTATGTGACAGGAAGACCTGTTTTTTTTTTCGTAGGAGGTGGTAATATCTGAAAATATATTTTCAAAGTGCCTTTCTTGCCACGAGTTTAAGATTAGACACATTGAATGTCCAGCATGTTCGTAGCGTCCAAGGGAATGCCTCACGATTGTGTCTTCAACTTGAGTGCAAAAATTCAAAATCAGCATATCATACAAAAAAAAAATGTTCAACAAAAATGAACAAAAACAATGACGAAAACGCCTCTAAAAAAGGTTGCAAAAAATCTGAACGAATTGATGCCACGCACACGGAAATGTCGCTCATACGCCACGTACGCCCAGTGCTGCTTGCAGTCTTGCGTCGCACTTCTCATGTCTGGGCTTAGCTTGGCAAAATTCTCTAGATATTCCACGGATTCAAAAAATGTTCAGAAGAAATCTGCTAGCTAAAGCAAGCAAATCAGCGCTAAAGCAAATCTGCTAAATAAGCGTAGCCATAAAAAATGTTCGCGTGTGCATAGTTTCGTTGGCGCCACCTTGAGTAGTTGCTTGCGTAGTATGTAAATCAGTGTTGATTAATGAATTCCAAACTATGCTGAGAGTTTTTCATTTAGCTGTTGGAGTAGCCTCAAGCTTTTTGGGTTCAGCTGACTTAGATATAGAAACTGCCAAGGAGATGGAAGCAATGTCTTTTCTATCCGAATTCAACTCTGGAAGCAAGCGCGGTAGATCTAACGCTTCAAATAGTGTCCCCGTAGAAAGTTTTGGAATCGTGAGAAACACATAGCAAATTTAAAGAATGAAATATGCAATTTGATTACATCCAGAGACGAATGCAGAGACAAATAAAACACTTAAATAAGTGACGAAAGCTAGATCAGTAGTGTTTAGTAATCTTCCTGGGACTCATTAGACTTCGGTTTTCTCAACGCTGACTTAGCTAGCATAATGATAGGTGGAAGCGTTTCCAGTACTGCAGACTAGCAGGGTCTGTGAATATGTAATCGTTCTAGAAGCAAGCGCGCTTCTTTACCATTGGGGAGAGCTTAGCCCCTGTGAAGAATTTTTCTTAGCGCTAATAGCCTAATTTCAAAGCATTTTTCAGGAACACCCTGTTTAAGAAGTACCTTCCATTTTATTTTTCAACTGACAGTTCGACTTTCCAACACTCACTTTCTCCATTTTAATCGATTTCAGCATCCACTGACGCGGATTGAGGCGACTCACAAGCAAATTACTTAATATATTCTCAGCAAAAATAAAATAAAATAAAAAACTTACTTAAACTTAAAAAACCTAAATAAATACATACATACATATGTCTAGTTACTATATACATATTTATTTAGTAAATACAGAACCATCGGGCGGAGTAATCCACACTGTTCAAACAAGCCTTGAAACTGCTAAGGTTGGACAGTGAAATTGGATCGATGTCACACGCCTATTGACTGCAACCACAACACTCACTTGAGCGCCGCAAACGTTATGTTGCCTTAAGCCAACTGTATAAGCCGCTCCCTTCATTTCATATTGTATTTGACCTACGATGTCAAATGACATTTTTTGTTTGTTTGTTTGCCTTTTCAGAAATTTACTTCTTGTTCTCCCTTACAGCTTAGCGCGCCTTCCAGAACTTTCGCTTAAATGTAAAGTTTTAATCCGCTCCGCTTATCGATACATACTTTGACTATCATGTGTGCTAACTGCTCATGACATATATCCAAGTACATATGTATATGTACATATGTATGTATGTATGTAAACAAATACATGATAAAATCACTGCAATAAATAACTAAACTAGTAGAAATATGTTCTAGTTCTAAGAGTAGTTTATCCTATTCTGTGAGAACTGAAGCTAAGAAAATCTTTGTATAAATCTACAAGATTTTTCAAGTTTTTACTAAACACCAATGCCTATTTCACTCCCATCTTGACTTACTAAAATTTGCCACCAACGTCGTAGACATTTAATATTGATGGTATCTTGCTGCTCACAGTCAACTACGCCAAGATTTGCAGAGTTATCATCGAAGGTCTTTCCAAATTCTTGTTTTAAAAGGCTAAATTATAGAGACGCTCACTATTATCTCTTCTTAGCTGGACCTGGAACTGACCAAAGTGTACTTCGCATCAGAAGCGACAGCTTGAGCCACAGCGCAATACAGAAAAAGACAATAAATTATTTATTCTGGCCATAGCCGTTGCGCGTTTATTGGCTTCCTGGTAGAACCATATTAAACTTTCCGTGTGCTTATTCATTTAGACTTTTAATTTAAGCTGAATTAAATGAAGGGTCGCAATACTACCAAAAAGAATATAAATATGCATAGATATGTTGATTTTACAAAAAAGTAATTACAGTGAATATCATTGAAGATACTATACATCAAAAAAATTATCAAGTGACTGATTTCATATTTCATTAATTCAGATTCGAATAATTAACTCCTAATACGTATTTAGTCATAACAAAAAAAACTATGCAATTGTTCCGTTTCAAATGTATAAATATGTACATCACTAGAAATTAATATGAATTATTGTTATCTCAATTGAAAATATATAATTTTTAATAGTTGACAAAATTAACAATTAAATTAATTGATGAGCATCAAATTCAATAAAGCGGAAATCATTCGGTATTAGAGCAAAAAAAAAAATTCAACAATTTTTTCCTTTTACTCTGAGTTGAAATAATAAACACGAAATAAATAATTACCAGAAATGTTCACCTAACATTTGGCTAGAATCAGGACTAAATTAAAGTTATGAAGTGGTTGATTCGAAGAAGGGGCGCATTCCATTAAGTGATTATTTCAAATTTGCATTCGTAATTTGTCAATCAAGGATTCAAAACCGTCTGCTAACTTCAACCATAAATGACGCTTGACACTCTCTACACAAGAGACTATTGCGAACCCATAGTGCCAATTTTAGGTAGAGAAAAAGCATGACCGCAAACTAGTTGAGCTAAACGTCTAACTACTGTTGAGCTATTTAAGTAATAGTTGTTTTCACAGCAGGGCTAATATATGTATGCATTCAACTGTTAGTTAAGTTTCTAATACGTTTTTCGTTTCGCTTTTCAATTCTTTTACACGTTTTGTTGCTTGTCTCAGATTTTCTCGGTAGATTTTGGGGGCTTTTTGACTTTTGTAACTTTTCTCTTTCCAGCTGTTTATTTGTTCATTTATTTGTTTGTTTGTTCATTTGTTCGTTTGTTTGTTTGTTTGGTTACTTTTGTAACATAGTAAGTACCTTGTCGGCCATGTGGATGGTGGTTTACATTTGACTTCATTTCTGTTGGCTTAAAAAGTTTGTTTGACAACGGTTCACAAGCAGGAAATCTAACTAAACCGGAATAGGTTTTTCATTTGTCAACAATTTTATGAAAATATGCCACATTGTACATTATAAATATGTATTTATGCAAATAAATATCAACTTACTTTCTTCATATAGTTAAAGAATTTTTGATAAACTTAAATATGTAAATTTTTGAGTCAACGAATGGGCTTTGTTTATGTTGCTAAAGGGACGGTGTTTTAGAGATTACCTTCCAAAAGATATCGAACTGAAAATAAAAGAAAAAACGAAACGAAAATAAATTCAAATAAGCATATTAACAAATTAAAGAGAACTAAATAAAGAAATATGGAAATGCTTAAATAATGATGTATGTATGTAAAAAAAATAATTCTCTTTAAAATTAACTTAAATTTTAATGCAAATAAATAAAAATATTACTTTTGCTTCAAGTTTCGTCAAGTGTGACCAATTGCTGGCTGACTTGTGCGCGTATGTTTGTATGTATGTACATACATATTTGAAATGCAGCAATAGGATCTTGATAGCATATTTAATGGCAATGCGCTCACTAAATTCTTACCAGCATTTCCGTAAAAATAAAAATTTTTATGATTAATAAAAATTATTGAAAATCAATAAAATAATAGTTTCCTAAAGAATGATGCTAGGGGTTGAGTTCATTGCTAGCGTTGAAAATTTTGTACTACTACTACAGTAACTGATAATATTCGCCACAATATTTTCTTCAGTCTAAGCGCCTTAGCTCGTTGTGTAGAAAAGCTGGTATTTGAAATCTCCCTATCATGCTCTTTACACCTCTAAATGTTTGATCCCGGATCATAGCAACGTCGCAAAATATTATAAAAGCTTTCAGCCATGCGATATGGACTAATTTAGTAACAAAAGATAAAGAAATATAAAATAAAGAAATATTCTTTGATAAAAACATAAAATATGTAGCTGCCAATCCAAAGCAAATAAAATTAGTCATTGTTTTATTGTTTTGGAAAGAAATCAGCATAACATGTAACATTTGTAGAATTCATAACGCATTTATGGCAAAACTTTTTAATTACAACAAAAACAAACAATTTCTCTCTAAGTTATATCCTTCTTACAAAAGAATTAAAAGAACAAAGTTTAAAAAGTTTTGAAAAAGCAAAATCGCGATTTTATTATCGATTCTTTTTGTCTTTTGTTAATATTTTTAAACCATAAAATGTTAGCTTCGTGCTTTTTATTCAAATAATAATGACTAAGCAGTTTATAAGTTTAGATTCGCTTTTGACTATAGCACATTTTAATGCCAGCAAATGTAAACTTTGTGAAGTAAGTCAAATGACTAGCTACTCTTAAAGATAGAATATGTATATAAATTCGACTTTTTGAAAGTATGTATATTACTTTTGATTGACGATACGCTTATAGATAATGCTGACAAGCAATGAGTTTTACCTTTAAACTTCTTTATTTAAAAAATACAAATTGATAACAAATATTTATTAATTTTTTAACGAGAAATTTATCAATTTACTTGAAATGTAAATAATGTCAGATTCATATTGGAACGAATTTCCGTCGTCCCTTGCCAATTTTGGTTTTGTAGCAAACCGGTTTCGTCGATGCGACATCTTCAATGCTTTATTTCGTTCTGATTTTTGTCTATCCGTTGTCATGTATTTATAGTCTGGACACTGTATCAGGTAGTGTTAGTCTGCGTGTACATGGGTCGTGTCCCACGACCGTACCCGAATGGGTACCTGCAATGAGGGTTGTTTCTGACGATCGTTCATTAGTTGTATATGTTAGGTCAGGTAATTAGTTTGTGTGTGTTAGGTCAGGTTAGTTTCGACGCTCGTTAGTAATGTAGAAGTCGGTTATTTTTGTCTTCTGATTCGTTTTGTGTGTCTGTTTGTTTATTGTTGGTCGTTTTTTTATAGTACCTGCGGTGTTGTCTGGTTTGCTGTATATTAGTTTCAGGGGTTCAAATATTGCGTCAGAAATGGTGTTAGTTTGTTCGTTTATTACCCTCCCGTCAAATGTCTTAAGTTTGTATATTTCCATGTTTTCGAGCACATTTAGGCGTCGCCCCTTTCTTTCTACGTGCAGTGTTCTGGCTGTAGTTTTGATGTTGGCGGGGGTGCATTTGTTTTCGAACATGTGATTTGCGAAGTTCGACTCTGGTGTGATAGTGGGTTTTCGTGTTTTCCTGTTGTAGTCCCTTATGTGCTCTCGGAAACGTGTACTTATTTTCCGTCCGGTTTGTCCTATGTAGCTGTGCTGGCATTCGCAGGTAAGCTTATATATTCCATGTTCGCTGAATGGCTCTTCCGAGTTAGTATTGGTTCTTAGTTTTCGCCCTAAGTTGTTTGATGTTCTGAACGCTATGTTCATGTTGTGTTTCTTGAAGAAGTTTGCCAGTTTGTATGTCGTTTTTCCAGTGTATGTCATTGTCGTCCAGATCTTGGGTTTTTCTTCTGCGTTATGTCTTTTCTGGGATCCATGCTTCCTTCGGAGCGTGTCTACTAGGCCTTTTTTGTATCCGTTGCTTGTAGCTATGTCGTATATGGTGGTAAGCTCTTTCTTGTATGATTCTTGAGTGAGGGGTGTTCTCTGAAGCCTGTTCACTAGGTGTCTTAATGCCGCATTTTTGTGCTGTTGGGGATGGTTTGATGTGGAATGAATTATGGTGTCCGTTGTTGTTGGTTTTCTGTAGATGTCGTATTTAAATTTGTTTGTGGTTTTGTCAATCTTTATCGTTAGGTCCAGGTAGTTCAGTTCTCCTTCTTTCTCGGTCTCCATAGTGAATTTTATATTGTCATGTTGTTTGTTTAAAAACTCTAGTATTCGTTCTTCATTGTTAGTGTCCAATATACAGATAATGTCGTCGACGTACCTTGCGTAAAATGTCACTCCTAGTTCAGTTTTTAGTTCCTGCATGTATTTTGTTTCCAAATTCTGCATGAATGCTTCCATGAGAATGGATGATGTTGGGTTCCCCATTCCCAGTCCGTTTGTTTGTCTGTATATCTTATTGTTGAACATGAAGTAATTTTGCTGTAAAGTTGTTCTTAGTGTGTTCGTAATCTGTGCTGTTCTGACCGTATCTTTGGTTTTATCACGTAGTGTTTTGTGTACTATGTCCAATGTCTCTGGAAGCGGTATAGAAGGGTACAGGTCTTTTATGTCAAATGAGACGATTGTGCTTTTTTCTGAGAGTTTGACGTTTTCAAGTCTTTCTATTAGTTCGCTTGTATTCTTTATCGTATACTTATGGTCGAGTTCAAACGTGTCATTTAGTATCGTCTTTAGATGTTTTGATAGTTTGTAACCCGGCGCTGACTTGAAATTTATTATTGGCCGCATTGGCGTATCCTGCTTATGAATTTTTGGTAGCGCTATTAGTGGGGGAGCCGATGGGTTCATTTGTGTCAGACTATGTCCCGTCCTCTCGTCTATTATTTTTGTAGCATTTTTTATAGCCCCTTTGATTTCCATCTGGTATTTATCGGTGGGGTTTTGGTTGATTACGCGGCATTTCATTTGTTTGATTAATTCCTCGGTTTTTGTTATATATTTGTCCTTGTCCATGAGCACTGTCGTGTTTCCTTTGTCGGCCTTTGTTGTAACAACGTTGTTTGCTACAAAACCAAAATTGACAAGGGACGACGGAAATTCGTTCCAATATGAATCTAATATCCACCCTGTCGGAAAACACAACAACCAAACAAACGCAGTAAATAATGTCATTTAAAAAGGTAAAGGCAATGATTTATAATTGAAGGAATTGGTCGGGAATACTTAAATGAGTGCTAGAGAACGGATCCAGATAGATTTGATAAACAGAACGCTCTCAAACAAAACAGGGCATAGTTCTTAATCAAGACATTTTTCGGATTCTATTTTATATCAAAACGCTTTTGTGAACCACCATTGGAACCCAGGTAGAAAGTGTGATAAATTTCGCTTCGGGCCTGGGCAGATTTTTTCTTGTAAAGTCATGGGCTAGTCATAGAAGGCATACACACTTTAAGACAGAGCCTGGGTAGTAATGTAGAATTTTCAAAGCAAAGCCAATTTAAGGATAAACATGTGATTGCTTTTGAGGCAGCATCGAGACCGGCTGATTATCAGTTATATTGCGGATTAACGTCAGAAAATTGTCCAATGATTAACTGACAGTAGCTGCACCATTTTAATGATTATTATAGAATTAGCTAAACAAATTTTTTAATTTATAAACTTAAATTGCATAATTAATATAAAAATGTCTGATAATTTCTGATTGTTTTAATGTCGTTAAATTGCATTTTTTATATGATTATGTGAATAATGTCATTTATTTTTGATTATTTGCTGTATTTTGAATATTTATACTCTTTAATATTGTGCATTCATATTGTTAAAGAAATAATCTGTACTAATAGTAACATACTATTTGCTCTATATCATTGGCCGTCAGTGTCTATCATTGATCAAAGACTTCATTGCAATTTTTTGTTACGTTATTTAATGTTTTTACTTCTCTAAATGGCATATTACGGATCGTCACGGAGCAGATAATAGATTTATTGACACGCGTACATAACAATTCTTAAATTCTGACTTGTATAAAATAGTACGAGTATGTAAGTACCAAGAGCATTGATTTCATTTATTTCATATTTATATTTAAAATTAATATTGCAAATGATTCTGTTTGAAAATTATCAAATAATTAAATGATTAATTAATCCTAATTCCTTGATTTATTTTAAATACTTGACATTGATGCACATTTTTTAAATTACTTTATATTTTTTATTATTTTTTAATTAGTTAATTTATAATTTTTTATTATCAATCATTAAAATTAAAAAAAGCCAAAGGTATTAATCATAATTATTGTTAATGGGAATTTAATAAGTCTGACTGAAGGGATTCGAAGTTAATGTTTACTAATTCACTAGGTCCCAAATACCAAAATCAAATAATGTAAGCCAATTTCTGCTACACAATTAAACAAGCCACCATCGGTTAAGTCAACTCAAGTATCATTCAAGATTTAGAACGCAGCTATAGAAACCTGAAAGCCATAGATATATTACCTTACTTAACGGACGCTGGTGACGACGCAGTGGGAATGTGTAAAACTTTAATATTAAAAAAAATCCCATAATATCAATAGTGTAACAGCAAATATCAGGCGACTCAAAGAAATTTATTTTGAGTAAGAGTTTATCTATTTTAAGGTTCCAATCAGCGATTCCAGTATAGCCTCAGAAACACTCAAATACAACTTTACCTCAGCCTTAACTCTGGTCTAATCAGTAATTCCGACATTAGTTTCGGCATATTCCTCAATATAGTATAACAGTGACTTAACTACGCTTTCTACCATTATCCCTGCAATTGGTGGAATTTCCGAGTATTACTCATGCCAGCCATAAATTTATTTTATCCGGGACCCACACATTGACCGAAAATGGCGTAACAAATCGCCAGCTTGTCAATTTATAACTGTATAAGCTTTAGAGAAGGCGAGTTGTTTTTTAAGTTATTATTATATTTTATATTATTTTATTATGTGACCGTTTTGCTCAAATTGTATTTATTCATTTGGATCAGGTTCTGACGACCGTGTTTGCCTAAATATTCAAAATTGTTCTTTGGAGAACGAGAGGGCATGTATTATTGGTGGCGAGCACTGTTGGCTCTGAGGCATGGCGCGATTGGCTTCCCTCATTTTCGCTATGAAAAACCACCCTTTGATTTTCCAAAACATAAACTATATCTTCGAAATATTTTATAAGGTGATTGCGAATTACAATAGCATACAATGCAAATAAAATAAACGAATGAAATGACCGTAGCTTATGTCGCTTAAACAATAACGATGATGATTACGAGAAAAAATAGATGTGTTGCATAGTATTTTCCTTTTTGAAACTTTAATGACACCTTTTTCAATGCTCTGACGACATGGGGCGCGTTTTCGATGTGTGCGCTTGACCAAAGTGGAGAAAGAACAAGTTTCATTCACGCTGTTCAGCTCAGTTAGTCTGTCCGCGTAATCCACTTCCCTAAGACCGTATAAATGAGAGTACGCGTGGGAGCGATAATAAATAATGAAAGCAAGTAACTGTGTGAAATCAAGCAGCTTTCACGAGAGAAGTTAAGCGTGTAAGTGAATACGTGTAAGCGTGTATCACATGTAAGTCCACCCGGCAGTATAATAACGTAGTACAAGGTTGCAAACTTAGAAAAATAAGTGGAATACGGATCTTAAAAACCAGTAAAAAGAATATTTGAATATTATGACAGCTTTTGCTTTGTAGTCTCAACGAGTATGTTCGCTTTCTTACAAGTTCTTTGGCATTGTTTCAAACAGTCAGTTTTTCTTATTATTTCGCTATTTCACTGCTGGGTATACACACGCTAAGATATATGTATGTATGCGTTTATAAAACCGTGCTTTGTGTGTGTGGGAATTGCCAAAGTAAAGTAATAAAGTGTACAAAATTTCAGTTTCAAGTTCAAAACTTCCGAACTAACTTTTTTGAGCTGACCCCTGCCAGCTAGGTATCGTTTAAGGCAACTATTGTCCGGTGGCAAGCAAAAAAATACCATAATCGTAAAAAAAGAGAGGAAAATATATATAACGATATGGACGAGTATATGTATATATAAAATAATAACATAAGCTACAAGACCAGGGAAATGCGCAACTTTTGCTGGCATTTTTTGTGTAGTTTGCTACGAGTTAAGCACATTTCTTGTTTACAAAACTTTTTTTTCGATAATAATTTTTGTATGTATGTGTATGGTTTTTGTATACCCAGTTGTGTGGTATTAAAAATTTAGTAGCTAACATTATTGGATCTACACGTGTCTACACTACATACTCTTGGAATTCTTTGGATGAAATTCTCGACTTTGATTGAAATATATGTACATATGTTATTATCTATAGCATATGTTCCCAAAAGAAGTATAATCTGTAAGATTTCTGTAATCCATAGACTTAAATAAGTAAATTGTGTACTCGATATTGATCTAAGTGAATGATAATAAGCTGTCCTGACATTTGAAATAATCTTTGTTCTGAGTGTACAACTCCAAAGCAAAGTACTCTCTCGACGGACTAATATCTTTAAGTCTGTCATCACCAATGTCCTGATGTATCGCTCCGAGTGGAGACCAGTTTCGAAAGAAGAAGGACTGACTTTTAAGTAAGGTCCTTTCAGCCATGGTGTTTTTTGATGGAAATTTCGCTACACTTAGAGCTCAAGTCAAGATATCTGCGATCATATGACATAATAGCTTGAGTTCAACATATCACACTATTTCTTAAAGCCTGGATTAAATAAATACATCGTTTCAGGAACTCCAAATACTTCAAACGTTGCTTCACTATAAAGTTTTCACTTGAACATGTGCTCTTTCGTAAATATATCCCTAGATAATACAGAGGATAGTGTACTTATAAAAAAGTACGTGATAGTAAAGGACTTTGTTCACCTAGGATCCAGCATTAACACCAACAGTAATGTCAGCCTATAGATACACGACGGAAGTACTGTTGCAAATAAATTGTACTTCGGATTGAGTAAGCAATTGAAAAGTAAAGTCGATGGTAAATAACACACACATGGTCACTCATCGCACCCATCTTTATATATGGTGCAGAAGAATGGACACTCAGAACATCTGATGAGGTGGCGCTGGGAGTATTCGAGAGAAAAATTCTTCGAAGGAATTATAGACCTATACGAATACCGAAGAAGATTTAATGGCGAGTTGTATGACCTTTACGCAGGCCACGTTGTGCGAATGAACGAATACGCTTCTTCCCTCCAGAAGGTTATCGACACAAGCCTTTGGAAACAGAGGAAGAGGGAGACCACCACTCCGATGGAAGGACCAAGTGGAGACCGATTTGCAAATTTAAAGAAATCTCTGTACGTGCTGAATACTACAAACGCTACGAAGCCGGCTAAACAGATTTTCGCACCCAACTCCTCAATTGTTCAATCTCATTAATAAATGCAGCTAAAGGAATAACACAAATGTACAGCTGGGTATAAAATATACGCTTGATTTAGCGACTTGGTTTTTCCTCTTTCTTTGCAGAGAAATCTTTCACGACTGCAGCATGTTGCATTTATTTTGTTTGCTGGTCAAACTAGAAAGTATCTACTTGGAAATTCAGCTGCTTTACACTAACCGCCACCGAACTTTTGGGTATTTTTATTCACATTTCGCTTGCGTTATTTGGCCACCGTCCCTTTTTTATGTTGCCACAGCATTTTACCATAACTCACATCCCACCACCCTCAAGTGGATCGTTCTTATTAATTTGCCATACATTAACTCCCAGCACGCGTACTAAAAGTTTACTTTGGTATAAAGAATACTTAATCCTGTCGCCTGTGAACGTCTCTTATTTCCTAGCATTTTGCGACGCTTCATCGGCTTGCTTTTATTGCCATGGCTACTGTGAGATGCTGCTTGTGTTGTTGCTATTGCTACATAACAAACTTTGTTGCGTCTTTTGTGTGTTTTCAATCAATAACGATTTTGACCTATTTTGGGTGGTTAATTTTCGGTCGGCTAACTGATTTCGGCATCTATAATATTTTCGTACAAAAGCTGTGCCAACAGATTTTAAAACTTTTCCATAAATTTGCTTGAAAGTTTAAATAATATTTTTTTTTTGTTTTTCATATTTTTCTTGCAATTATGGCTTTTAAGTCAATTTAGACGCTATTAATGTGCTCGTTGTATACGCACATACAGAAACTTTAAATTGTCTATATAATCTTCCGTTGAGTTTCTCTGGTTTGTTTAGGATTTAGATATGTATGTATGATTGTAGAACGGTTTGTCGATCTTAAGCTCGCATGGCACTCAGCACAGACTCATTTCACTTTCGACATTTCATATTGAACTACTTCCCACTCTTTTGGCCACTAATTTACGCCAGCATATCTAATCGAGGAGCGTCGAAGGTGGGTGCTGTAGAATCACATAAAGGTTTTACCAAATCAATCAGTGGTAACAGAAATCCGTGTCGCTGTCGCAACTCGTACAATATTTTTCTTAATATAGAACGCGGACTTGTTTTTGTTATTGTGGGAGCCATTCGCTCGATATCCCAATTCTGTTACTGGAAGCCTTATCATTGATACTGCTCAAGTAGAGGTCACGTCTATTCTTAAATTTTGAGGGCGAAACATTAAAAAATCTTAAAGCAACAATAACCAGCTCCGTTACAACACAAACACAACAAAAGTTAACCTGAGTCTCTTTGAGGATAGTATATGAGAAAGCTAAAGATCATTAGGAGAAATGGGTACCAGGAAGGTTTATGGTTCTTGGTGGGCACTATCGAATACTCCTACTGCTTAACTTATAAAGGACTCAAATTTATGATTATTCCATGAATCAAAGAAACCTACAACAAATTCACAACCATTTTGGATACTATGGAAACCCGATGCTAAGTCCTCAATAAGTAACTAACTTCAAAAATCGGTTATACCAAGTTAGTTCTCAAGTTCAAATATACCAAAGACAACACTACTTTAGAGAGGCATTTGGTCGTCTTACTCTCTGAATGCCCAAAATTATGAAATCTTACCGCACATTCTCTTTCTCTTTTATGCAATAGTGAGGGTATTGATCGTCATTTGATACTTTTACCGCTCCCCAATGCATAGATTCGCCACAACCTCCATGAACTTTTCCTACTTCAACGGCATATTTATTTTATGTGCTTTGAATTTGAATTTACTTTGGGCTAAAACTTTTCGTCTTTACGTAGGAACTCATACTGTGAGTTGGCCATTCATTACGCAATAAGCTTCTTAGCCTCAGTTTATTGTTTTTGTATACATTTTACTTTAATTTGTAAGCTTCTTCTGCGGTTTTCGGTGTTTTTTTTTTTGTTTTAAGTTATTCAACAACAACAAAAATATCCAAACTCTTCGTTACACAAAAGTAGTGAAATTTCAAGGATTTTCTTATTGTTGTTATCTGCCTTCATTGTATCTCAACTCCTCCCGCTTCATTCCCTTTTTATTTTTTCCGCTTCCCATATTACTCTTGTTGTGTCTTGTTTAGAGTGAGTTTTGTAACCGCCAATTAGAATCAGTTGATGAGTTTAACTTGTTGGGTAAATTGCATTTTGCCATATGCGGAACATTCCCTTTACAAGATTTATTAAACATGCTCTAAATTGCAATGCGAAAGCCAAATTAGACGCGTATAAGAATTTGCGGGGATGTGCGGAGGATAAGGTTGACTGATTGCAAGAAAGCGACTGAAAATGGGCGAACATTTTCACTAATTTCTTTCGTTTGAGAATATCGAACACAAACCTAATACAAAACGTGAAGAAATTTGAGAATTTATGCGAAATCTGTACAAACAAAATGTGAAATTTGTCTTTGTCGAAACTTTTCTGTGACATTTTGAGGTGGTTGAGAAATTGACTTTATTGTAATGAATGTGTGTTTTGAGTTTTAAACTTGACATTGTTGAAGTAGATATAGCCCACAAATTATGTAATTGCAGACAAATTTAATTACGCTGAGGAGTTGTAACAGTCATTATCGTTGAAGCGCTAACATTGTGTGCTCCTCAAAGTATGCAATGTTAAGCTGAGCCTTTGTATTTTGTAATCGATTAGACATTGTTTAAGCTACATACATACATAAGCTACGGTTATTGCATTCGTTTATTTTATTTGCATTGCATGCTATTGTAATTCGCAATCAGCTTATAAAATATTTCGAAGATATAGTTTATGTTTTGGAAAGCCAAAGTGTGGTTTTTCACACCGAAAATGAGGAAGCCAATCGCGCCATGCCTCAGAGCCAACAGTGCTCGCCACCAACAAATACATATAGGGTATCACAGGTGTACCGCACCTCCCGTTCTATAAAGGACAAAATGTTTTTAACATTTGCGCAACACGGTCATCAGAACCTGAGCCAAATGATTTAATAAATACCTTTTGAGCAAGACGGTCGACTAGGCCTGAGCCAAAAGGTGGTTTTTCATACAGAAAATGAGGAAGCCAGTCGCGCCATACCTCAGAGCCAACAGTGCTCGCCACCAATAATACATATATACTCTCTCGTTCTCCAAAGAACATTTTAGGCAAACATGGTCTTCAGAACCTGAGCCAACTGAATACATACAATTTGAGCAAAACGGTCACATAGCACCTGAGCCAAATAATAAAATAAAATAAAAAAAATAATTACTAAATGATGTAGGTTTTCAGGTGCGCTTAAGGTTATTTGGCAATCTAGGCTACTATTGGTGGGCTTAGGCGTTTTCTACCAACCAGAGTGGAAACGAAGTAAGATCCTCGTGCCTTAAGTTCAAGTAATAATTTGTTTTATCCTGGTTCGGTATGAGCTTGAGACCTATTAAAAATTTTTTCTGCAGCGAAAAATTATTGTTGTTTAGGGTTTTTTTAATAATTTTTTCACCAGAGAAGTTTTGGCACGCATTGCTAACTATTAAGCTAACAATACGTTGGGTTTTGGTTAATTTGAAGCAGGGCTTTGGTTAATTTGAGGCAGGATTTTATTAATTCCATTCTCTGAGGTCATAAATTGACTTTCGATCTGAGCAGATTACTGTTACAACAAAAACAACAACAGCAACAACAAAATATTCTAAAGAAGTTTTGGTATTTCGTTTACCGTAAAATTATAGGTAGCCTTTTGAAACATAACGGTCTTTCGGTAGCACTTCTTAACAATCAAAGCCGAGCCTAATAAAAAAACTATACCGCAAAAAAGAAAATTTGGGCATATATGTAAGCATTGGACGAGAGTACTGAACTAAAGCCTTACTTTTGACTCGCTTTTTAAATCACATGTTTGAACTGCAGGTATGTACATATATTCGGTGATAGCATAATACATATAAAAATATGGCATTCATTTTTCTTTCATAACTTAGTTATGTGAAATGCCATCCGTCAGATATTTTGAATAAATTCTTTAATAATTAACTTAGCTTAGGTCTCAAAGCGGATGAAGCAAGGCACTGAGCATTTTTATTTTCCGACACGGAACAAGAATATTATTATCAACCAAAATTTTAAAACTATATGTCAGTGAAATCTTAATTGATTGATGATTGTTGCTCGTGATTATCTCTGTTTCATATGGCTCAAGTTTGAGTTCACTGTATGTCTGAATACTGTGTGAGCAGATGTGTGCCTAAACTAGCTCGAATTTTGGAGATGGTCTACCAATTAAATTATTAAAAATCCTATTATTATGTACAAATCGTTGGTACACTTACACATAGTTATAATTAACCGTGGCATCACAACGTCCCTGCCAACCATAATCGGATAAAAATCTGGATAATCATTGAGTCGTGCTTACCAAAAAAGAGGATAAAAAAGTGGGTAATTTTGTTCAGAGAGGTTCACTTTTTACCCATGTTGAAAAGATTTTTGCGTGTAAGTGTGAGAGCATACTTTTAGGCACTTGTCGTTTTCCATACAAATTCTAAAAATATGCCTTGGTGTTAGTAAAAATTTGTGAATTTTTGGAATCAGAGTTTCACCATGGTTAGCCATGGTTGGTAGGGGTATTGTCTCCCTAGCGTTTGGAAGGTTGCCACACTGTGCTACTTATTTGACCAAAAAACTAGGACTGTTCTACCTCAAACTTTATCTACATAAATATACTCACTGGAACGGATTATTTTTTAAAAAATGAAAATGATTACTTCAAATCTGGGACTTGACGAAGGTCTAAAGTTTTTGAAATGCTAATTACCTACTCTCTGTGTAGTCAGGTTTTAGGAAGAACCATCGCTGAAATTTAGATGATATTACCATATCGATAAAAATAGACTAACCTCGAAAGCCTTTGATTTAGTTATCTTCATACGAAGTTAGTTTTTTTTTGGCGCTAGCGAGGTCAGCGCACTTCGAACTTAGGACTTTATGCTTGATAACGGAAGGGGTAGTTTCAACAAACCAAGTTTGAAAAATTATAATAATCGTTGTTGATTTTTTAATTGTTTCTGTAATCTAGTTGTATGGTTAGTTAGTTTCTTTTACCTAAACTTAATTTAGTACTATGCATAAGAGACGTACAATATTCAAATTGAAATACCTTAAACTTTTTATGTACATATATTTATGTAAATAATTTGTAATTACCATTTTCTTCTTCTATGTTGCGTGTCATCGTTGAAGGACTGGTGCGTGCACGCGATGCATGCGTGCAGTGATTGTTGAGAACGCAGATCAGCGCAATTAGGATTAACCAAGCAGAATGGGATATTTGTAAACACATTTTGGTGATTTGGAAATTTGGTGGATTTTTTTCATTCAATCAAGTGAAATTGTGCGTTTTATTTATTTAGCTGTTTTTTTATGTTTATCCGTTAATTTATACGACAGAAAAAGTTATGACAGATTTATGTGTTTTTCTGTTTTGTTGTTTTCTCTTTTTGTTTCGTGATTTGCATAATTTTTGTATTTTTTCACACAAATACTTTTATTATCTTTCATTAACCGTTTCCACATTATCGCATTTATACTTTATACGTTGTCAGCTTTCACCATGCTTTACAGCGCTACGCCATGCCAACGAGATAATGCGCCAGGATCAAGTTAGTATACTGGTTGAATGCTGTTTTTTATTGGCGTTTTGCGTAAAAAACTGTAAACAAAAACAAATATACAGTTATCAATTGGAACATTTGCAGGGATGTTTTTAATTCTGTTAATATTATATCTCTAAATTTGTTTAAAATATAATATCTATTATAATTCTGTTTGGTTTTTTTTAATTTATTATAAGTAGCAGCCACACCAACAATTTCTAAAATGTTTCTGAATAATTGGTTTTATGCATAAGCTCGTCCCTCATAAAGCAGCATAAATTAAATTTTTCTCAATTATATTAAAGTGTATCGGCTTGTGAACTGTAAATTATTAAATTGGCTTATTCGAGTTTTGTTTTATTTTTACAAAGTTTTTATGTGCATATTATTATAAATAGAAAATTTTAAACAAAAACAAGAACCAGTCCTGAAATTGAAAAATCAATTGAATAGCTTATAATTCATAGACCGATAAACTTTTATATCTCAGTGTACAGGGAAGTTGATGATGAAGCTCCAAAAGCATAGCTGAAGGTTAAATGCTTAGAAAGGTGCAGAAATAGTCATTTAAATAATGCGCAAAAAGGTCCGGAATTTATTAAACCAGCTAAATACATATATAAACAAATAATAAATAACAATCGTTATCTAAAAAATTTATATTCTAGAAAAATGTATATCTACCTTTCAGAATGCAACCTCTGAACTGGCTTAAATCACTTGAAAAAATTTGGAAATAACACTTCAAGTTCGAAATAAAAACAAATATGAAATTTCCTCTAATTTATTGTTAGAAGTTTTTTCTCAATTTATGGAAACTTTCCTTGATTTTGAGAAGTTTTTTTAGAAATGTTTTTTTTTTTTCAATCAGAACATCATCTACAGAGGAAAAATAAATATAAAAGAAAAAGCATTTTAAGTAAGATTTCCTAAATTTAATTGGAATCACCACCTTGAAGTGTCACACAGCTGACGCACGCACGTTCGCAAATATTAGTCGTGACCAGAATTTAAAAGTCTGAAATTTCGTTCAGTTTTGCATTATTTTTATTTTTGGGACAGCATAAATAAATCAAAGTACTTCATATGAAGTGCTAAATAAAATTATGCATTGGTTTTCCTCAGATTTGTAAGGAAATATCCATTTAAAAAAGGAAATTCAGGTTGCACGATAACTGAGCTAGGACTAGTATCCGACATCCTTAGGCACTTTGGCTCAAGTTTCAAGGTCACTAAGGATAAAAATTAGTATCATTTCACAATTTCTTTACCATAAGCAATTTTTATGGGAACCAAACAACTAGAAAAATCTTGAACTGCCAACAAATTTAATATTTCCTATTTGACCTGAGAAATAAGAAAATATAGCTGATTTTTGAGTATAAACAAATGCTGTATTTTAAAATTATTTTATAGTGAAAAATTTGTTAAATTCTGCTCTCGAAACTTCACTGGACACAATGATGTAGGGTCAAAATTTAGTAAAATTCTACATTCGTGATTCACTTCCACTTAATTTAAAATCCTTTTCACATTTTCCACTTAATTTTCTCTTCAATGTTTCTGGTGCAAATAACACAGCCCTCGGAGTAAAACACCACCGCATATTACTAATATTTTAATTTGAGTTTATTCTCATTTGAAGCTTATTTTATACACTCCAGTGTGCAAACAAATGTTTTGTAAAGCAAAATTTGCAAAAAAAAAATTGTATTTTCATTATTTTCACTTGCACTGCATTTACAATGTTCAATGCGTTTTGATTTAAACTTTTACTTCATACACATGTAAATATTTATTAATGTTCGGTGAAATTTTGGTGAACAGAAAAAAGTTTATTTAAGTTTAATTTTCAAGCGAATACTAAAAAAAATATGCTACAATACACACTAGGGATGGTAGTTTTTTAGATTTTAACATTTACGGGATTTTCGCGATCTTGTCTAATTAAAAAGAAGAAATTTGTTGAAATATTATTAAAATGTATAACAAAAAATTTGATTTTTAAAACTTTTTTGAATTGGGTACAAACTTTTAATTTTAGAAACAAAATTTTAGAGTTTAATTGGATATTTTCATTCAACTTTTAAAATCCGAAGAAGATGCTAGTTAATAATAAAAGATTGGAATATTGAACAAATGAATTGAAAATTTTCAATAGTGCTTGCGGTAGTCATACATTTTTTTCTAAGTTCCTGAGTTCCAATTGATTCAAAAAGAAAATTCAAGTATTCAAAAATATGGCACATCAACAAAAAATTAAGAAAATTTTTCTTAATCACTGAAAACCTGGGCACGCTTCGCTGCCCCTCAGAACTTACAACATATTGAATCCGGAGGCTTTATCATCATATCTACCAAAGCAGTTGAGATAAGAATCTGTATCACATCGTTTACATTAGCACCTTTGGTTTGATACAAATATCGTTAAAATACATTTTGGGTAGACAACTCAGAAACCGATGGAAGTTGTAACGAATTCCTAGTACCGAAAAGTAATAGACTGCGAGAAAACACCGTACCCTAAAATCTACCCAGCAGTTGGTTTTGTGGACAAATGGACCAATAGACACTACGAATATTTCAATTCTAGAATAATTGCTTAGTATGTTTTATGTAAGTAACTTAGTCACTTAGTTGAATAATATAATTGCTTGACCTTGCAAATCGAAGAACTTATTTTGAATTTTTGAGTAGGAGGACATTTTCCATATAAAAGGCACTAAATTTATCTTGTCGTTCTTCTTAGGAAACTTAACAGACAATTTGATTTTATAGGAATTACTGAAACGAAGTTAAGCCGAAGATAGCATAAAAGAATATTTGTAGCAATAAGCGAGGAAAGCCGAACTTAAAATAGCACAAAAACGATACATTAAAACAACTGTGTCTAAGCTTTAGAGAAGGCGAGTTGTTTTTTAAGTTATTATTATTTTTATTTTTATTTTATTATTTGGCTCAGGTGCTATGTGACCGTTTTGCTCAAATTGTATTTATTCATTTGGCTCAGGTTCTGACGACCATGTTTGCCTAAATGTTCAAAATTGTTCTTTAGAGAACGAGAGGGTATGTATGTATTATTGGTGGCGAGCACTGTTGGCTCTGAGGCATGGCGTGATTGGCTTCCTCATTTTCGCTTGGAAAAACCACACTTTGGCTTTCCAAAACATAAACTATATCTTCGAAATATTTTATAAGCTGATTGCGAATTACAATAGCATGCAATGCAAATAAAATAAACGAATGAAATAACCGTAGCTTATGTATGTATGTATGTCGCTTAAACAAACTGTCTTCCTCATACACAAATCTCTTAGCACACAAATTTGAACAGATTTTGGCTTGTTTGACTTATTTTCACAGACATATCCCAAAAAAAATTTAATTATGCATAATTCAGTACTAGAACCTTTTGCTGCAGGGTAGTGATTAACACTCTTTAGCAAATATGGTAACAATTTTAATTTAATTAACTACAAAAATTTGTTAATTTATTAGTTTTATAAAGTTGGAAAATTCGCAGCCATCGTTTATATTACAAAATGTATCAAAATAATTGTTAAGCTGCATTTCGTGAGCATTTTGGTTTTAAATCAGCTTATTAACGTGCTATGAATTTTTGTTAGTGAATAAAATTTGTTAGTGTTTTTTCCAAGCTCAAATCTTTATTTGGTAGTAAGGTACCCGGAGAGTGAAATATCAATCGAATGAGCAATGAACAGGGAGTATCGCTGTAAATAAAAGAGATAAATCTTCTAAAATAAAATTAGTATGTGTTTACTTGTCCCCAGGTTTCAATTAGCGATTCCTAGATAAATGCTCCTTAAGTTTTTTCTCATCTTCTTCTCTATATATATAAAATTCTCCTGTCACGGTGTACTACGCCATACTCCTCCGAAACGGCTTGACCGATTTTAATGAAATTTTGTATGTACATATATTCGTTAGGTCTGCGCGATGGTTGTTATCTATTTTTTATGTTCCTAAGTGCTACCGGGACCGACCTATTCTAAACTATTTCATATGTGGCTCGATTAGCTTGAAATTTGGTATGTGGGTAGCGGTATGCCCACGTTAAAATATGGGATAATTTTTCTTCTGAGAAGTGGACTCAGGACCGACCTATTAAAAACTATTTCAAATGTGGCCCGATTTGTTGAAATTTGGTATGTGGGCTGCGCTATACCCAAGTTAAAATATGAAAATAAATAAAATTTGTATGTATAAAGACTAATAAATTCTACATAATGAAGCCCATATCCGTATCGTTCCTAGTAGGGCTGTGCGATTAATTGATTAATCAAAATTTTGATTATTCATAAATTCGATTACTCAATTAATCGATTAATTATGATTTTTGATTAATCAAAAAAGGTGTTGGTCAAGATTTTGATTAATCAAAATGAAATTTAATTGATTAATCGCCTTTTTGATTAATCGTTTTTTGAATAAAATGATTAATCATATATTAAAACGGCTCAAATTTAGAAGTTCCTTAATACTTCAACCATTTGTTGCATCTTCGCCATTTTGCCCATTCGCCATTGGACAACATCTCAAAATTTTCTAAAATTTTGTTATTTTTTAATATTTTGAAGTATGTTTGGTTTTTAATTTTTCTTATTTTCAACTATTTCAAGGCAAACTTTCACATAAAAAATGAGTAAATTAATCGGTTAGTGATTAACCATTTTTGAAAATACTCGAGTAACACTCGTTTTGATTATTCAGAATTTTGATTAATCAAGTAATCGATTAATTGAAAATTTGATTAATCAACTTACTCGATTAATCGAATAAAGGCACAGCCCTAGTTCCTAGTACTACTTTTTATATTCTACAACCTTTGAAAAGTACAAACATTTAACGAAATTTCAAATTAAATTCTTTTCTATTTCAAATGCGCCTGTCAATTATACTCGAGTATGAGTAATTCTAACACTGCGTTGACGCTAATTGCAGCAGCTGTTGATTGGACTAATTTGAGATGTGATGCTCATGCATCTATGTACATGGTTACGCACACTCTTACAAACATTTGTAAGTACATTCGAAAACACACATTTAATGATCAGAAACGCGCATAGTAAATAAATTTCCCATGCATATGTTGTAAATGTTAGAACACTTTCCCATAAAGAAATTTGAAAAGCTCGACACATTGCAGCACATTTGTTTGTGTTGTTTGTGCTATTTGATAAGCCTTAAATGAGATTGGGGTGCATGTGATGCGAAACGAATTTGTATGTGCGAGTATTTGAAATATTTTGTTAATTACTGCATACTTGAAATTATTTTAATATTTGCTTATTAGTTGAAATCAATACTTTTCTATGCTAATGTGCCAGTAACAGACAACTCATTTCTTTGATCTACTGAAGTGAGCCTCACAGTTTCAATTTAATTATTAATTATTACGACGCCAAATAATATTTTGATTTCGAAATTTATGTACTAAAACACAT
This sequence comes from Sphenella marginata, assembly GCA_951509765.1. Classification (NCBI taxonomy): domain Eukaryota; kingdom Metazoa; phylum Arthropoda; class Insecta; order Diptera; family Tephritidae; genus Sphenella; species Sphenella marginata. The sequence goes on from OX608083.1 coordinate 48,252,656, forward strand.
CTTGATTCGTAAACCTCAGAGTCTCTCTTTACAATTTACATATGTATGTAGCTTTTTAAATTTGAGGATTATGTTTAAATATTTGGCCTACAAACTTTATTCAGTTTTAATATTCAAAGCTTAAGCACTAACAAGCTGTCAAATAGTATTTATAATTTTGTCACATTTAATAACTATTGTGGCTATTTTTTAAATGTAACTATTGTATTTCTACGCATTGTTATACATCATAGTATGTAGGTATGTATGTATATTAGGGTGGGCCACGCGCTAGAATCTCAACGACTTTTTGCGATTAGGGCTTGCGCAAGCAAAATTTGTAAGAAGAGCAACAATTAAGTATCATTTCACAAAGTATCATTAGAAAACAAATAAACGAAGCTGGGCACTCGTGTTAGCTAGCTTAACTAGATCACATCCTTAGAGCTTTTACGTATGTTACTAAAGCATTATTAAAACAAAACTTTTGATTTTTAATCTTATTTTTTTCAGTGTGCAATAAAAAGGTGTGCCATATTCATTTATTTTGCTCGTAAAATTTGGCCCATCCTAATATAAATGCATAAATGAAAACCCACATGCATATGTGTGTAACATGTCATGGCGTCAAGCTGTGAACTAACATTGTTTCTAGTTATGTCACACACTCACTTAGATTTATTTATTTGTTCATAGATGTCAAAGTACCGTTCTATTAACATTTATTATTTACGCAACTAAAAATTCAACAACAAAATCTGCTTTAGTGCTATGTTTCAGTGAGCGCGAATAAAGATTTATAGAGCTTTTATTTACGCTTTAGTTCAAACGCGAAAATAAAAATAGTAATGAAAATAAAATCAACCATAAAGATAAATGGTCATAAAAAAATTTCGAAATGCGAAAAAAGTCCTCTAAATTTGTTGTGAAAAATGTCTAATTCACAGTCATATACATATCTACACATCACGGATGAGAGTGCAAAACCGCATATAGCACTTTAGGAAATCGCATTCACAACATTGAGGTAGAAGTTAAACGGCCAATTAATTAATTCAAATGCAATGTATCAAACTTCATAAGAATTCTTTCTAATAAATAAATAACTAATGGCTTTATATTTTATTAACTTTTAGTCAAAACAAGATATCCGCACTTGAAATCCATTGTAAAGGTTGAATAGGCGGTTTTGCACTTTCAATGTGTGTACCGTACAGAGCACGAGCGTCATTAGGGTGCAGCAAGAGGTAATCGGAATACATAATTTTGATGAAGTGGCCTTGACAGCCACTTTTCGATGGCACTTTCACATGCACACAGTTTTTGGGGTAATGTCATTTGCATTAATGAAGCGTGATTTAATGTGAGGCGATTTAAAGCTTGCGTTAATGCGACCCACCATTCGAACTAGCTGCCATCACACGCACACCGAGGATGTACAAACATATATGTAGTATACTATACTATTTTCGTTGATTTTATTTAACGATTTGAGTCTGATTTTCGTTGATTTTATTTAACAATTTTAGTCTGAATGTCTGCTCATCAGACAATATTAGACCTCACCCTTGGCTTTGTTTTACTCACCTTATTATACCTAGTAGTGCTTCGCACTCAAGGTATATTAACTTCATTCGCCTAACGGTAGTATGTAACGGCATAAACGAATCGAGATAGATATTGACTTATATATATCAAAATGCTCAGGAGGAAAAGAGAAATTGATTGAGCCATGTCCGCCCGTCCATCCGTCTGTGAACACGATAACTTGAGTAAATTTTGAGATATCTCAATGAAATTTGGTATGCAGGTTCCTTTTTACTTATCTCGGAGCGCTATTGAAAATAGGCAAAATCGGTTAAAAGCCACGCCCACTTTCTATATATGTATATAATATTTTCGAAAATACAAAAAGAGTGATTATTCAGTACATAATACACCTATAAGGATAAAATTTGGTGTGTACTTTAGCGTTAAGGCAAAAAATAAATTTTTGAAGAAATTTTGAAAAAGGGGCGTGGCACCGCCCACTTTTGAATAAGTCAAATTTGGAAATATTATTAATCATAAATCAAAAACCGCTCAAGATAGGAAAATAAAATTCAGCACACATATGTATGTATTTATATTAATACAGGCAATATTTCGAAAAAAAATTAACGAAATCCACGCCCACTTTTATACGAAAGATTTTGAAAAGAAGCACAGATATATTGAATATGCTATAACTTTGCTTAAACTAGCTGTATATCATTTCTATTTCACCTCTAAAGTGTTCGTGCGCCAAGAAAGCCGAAAGCACAACATTTTTGTAAAATGGGCGTGGCCCCGCCCCTTTATGGGGGATTATTCCATGCCATAACTCAGGTAAAAATTGATTTATTGAAACGATATTTAGAGAAAGTGTTCAACATATAAAGCTAACTCTTTGCTGTAAAAATAAACAAAATCGGTGAACGGACACGCCCACTTTTTGTACACAGTTCTAAAAAATTTCTTCGTAAAATTAAAATCGCGATATTTCCATAATTGTATAAGTTATATAAATAAGATTTTACACACATAATAAGCTTTTTAAGCAAAACTAAACTGGATAAAAATTGTGTGGATTTTGGTGAAGTAGGTCTGTTATTTTCAAAAGCGATTGCTTGGAATTTTAAGAATGTATTTCAATGAAATTTTGTGAGATACTTCCCAATATTATGTAGTACACTCCTGCCAAAAATAACGCAAATCGAATAACAAACAAGCAAGATTTACGGGAAAGTAGTCAACACCCTATTGCCTTTTTTTGATTATTTTTTTTATTTTCATACCTTTCATAAGCATGGGGAAAACTATTTATATTTTATTATTTAGTGATAATTTCATTTACCACTCACAACAGAAGTGTTTTTAATCGAAAACAATCAGTTGCCTTTATAACAACTTTTCAGGTATTAAAATAGACCTGAGTAAATTGGGATACCAAAACAGATCACTACTAGGTATTTAATATTCGGTTACACCCGAACTTAGACTTCCTTACTAGTTTTAACCTCATTTAATTTAATTTAATTTAATTTTATTTTATTTTATTTTATTTTATTTTATTTTATTTTATTTTATTTTATTTTATATTATTTTATTTTATTTTATTTTTTATTTTATTTTATTTTATTTTATTTTATTTTATTTTATTTTATTTTATTTTATTTTATTTTATTTTATTTTATTTTATTTTATTTTATTTTATATTATTTTATTTTATTTTATTTTATTTTATTTTATTTTATTTTATTTTATTTTATTTTATTTTATTTTATTTTATTTTATTTTATTTTATTTTATTTTATTTTATTTTATTTTATTTTATTTTTTATTTTATTTTATTTTATTTTATTTTATTTTATTTTATTTTATTTTATTTTATTTTATTTTATTTTATTTTATTTTATATTATTTTATTTTATTTTATTTTATTTTATTTTATTTTATTTTATTTTATTTTATTTTATTTTATTTTATTTTTTATTTTATTTTATTTTATTTTATTTTATTTTATTTTATTTTATATTATTTTATTTTATTTTATATTATTTTATTTTATTTTATTTTATTTTATTTTATTTTATTTTATTTTATTTTATTTTATTTTATTTTATTTTATTTTATTTTATTTTATTTTATTTTATTTTATTTTATTTTATTTTATTTTATTTTATTTTATTTTATTTTATTTTATTTTTTATTTTATTTTATTTTATTTTATTTTATTTTATTTTATTTTATTTTATTTTATTTTATTTTATTTTATTTTATTTTATATTATTTTATTTTATTTTATTTTATTTTATTTTATTTTATTTTATTTTATTTTATTTTATTTTATTTTATTTTATTTTTTATTTTATTTTATTTTATTTTATTTTATTTTATTTTATTTTATTTTATATTATTTTATTTTATTTTATATTATTTTATTTTATTTTATTTTATTTTATTTTATTTTATTTTATTTTATTTTATTTTATTTTATTTTATTTTATTTTATTTTATTTTATTTTATTTTATTTTTTATTTTATCTTATTTTATTTTATTTTATTTTATTTTATTTTATTTTATATTATTTTATTTTATTTTATTTTATTTTATTTTATTTTATTTTATTTTATTTTATTTTATTTTATTTTATTTTATTTTATTTTATTTTATTTTATTTTATTTTATTTTATTTTATTTTTTATTTTATTTTATTTTATTTTATTTTATTTTATTTTTATTTTATTTTATTTTATTTTATTTTATTGTATTTTATTTTATTTTAAAGTAATCAATAAATGTTTTTAATTGAATAAAACAATTATTTTGCGTTATTTTGAGAGTGGCTCTAATCTGCGGTTGTCGACCAATACTGATTTATTTGAAATTCGATGAACGTTTGTTTTGATTGCATTCTATGTCGTTCATGCTATGTCGTTTGAATGCCGGATTTGTTGAAATAATTTTTTTTGGTTTTTTAAATTTTTACAGCTGGAAAAGTTATAGTCTTCAAAGTATTCTGAGTTGTGGACTTAAGTAAATATAGTCTATATATACGGTTAAAATTTTGAGACTGAATTTTAAGCTATTGATTGGTTTACGAAATTTTTTTAATTTGTTTACAATAAATTGCAAACCTTTCAATTACGTAGACCAATTTAAAACTTAAGTGGAAAAACCGAAAACACATCAAAAGACGGCTACCCAGCAAGCATATGTATTTTTCTCGCAACATACATGAGTGCACAGCATCTCATTCTCTGAAAACAGGAGTAAATTCAATTCTAAACCAAAACAGTTTAAAATTTAGGCTTAAATTTGTAGCCGTGTGGGGACTTTCGAGTTGGGAATCTTGCACCAAATATCTGCGTATACATATATGCATATATTAAACCGACGAAATTTCTCGCTGTGGTCTTTATTAAAAAATTCAAAAAACTATCCCGACATTCACCCATTTACGACATATTTGTAACAACAAACTGGGACTTAATTTAATTAATTCTAGTTAAAGTGTTTTGTTTAACTAAATCTCATTGTTCTTTCTTTGCATTTGCAGCCCATTGCAATTTCGCTGACTTTGTTCCATCCACATCTAAGTTGTTCAGCCATTGTTTATCTACTATCATAGACTTGTATGACAACAAGCAAGAATGCAAAACAAAACAAAATCAACAAATCCATTATTTTGCTGTTGAACATATTTACAAATGTACACAATCATGCACACCCACAAACATACCCCCACACACACACACACATGCCACCTAAGCATTTAAGCAAGCGAGCAAACTTTTACAAATACATCCGGTGTGGGATGTGATCTAACGCCACAGGCAACGTTTCACCCCCAGGTGCTTTTGCAACGGTACAGAAAAATAAAATTTTTGCTAAATCTCTGTAGTAAACAAAATGAACTTGCAAAATCAAAATACGCTTGGTCTTGCTTTGTAATCATTCAGATAGACAATCGTATGAAAACGGTTTGAATTGAATTGGAAAAGTCGCCTGCGGTGCATCAAATCATTTTGCATCAATAATATTGTGATATTACTTGCTCATAGCACAACAAAAACAAAGGTGGAACTTATGAAAATATTTTTTAATTTTTATATAGATAGCTATGCCATGATAAGATAATTTTTTTTTTTGGTTCATATAGAGATTACATATTTATAACTGCGTAGTTTGAAGCAAGCTCATTGAATTCGTTTTCACATTGCGAAATTTCTCTGGAATACATGCGTCAGCCTAATAAGGTAAAATAGTAATCCATTTTAACAAAATTTTCCTTGGACAGTAATTCGAAAGTGGAAGAAGAAGCGAGGCTGAGCTCAAACTCTGAAATATTTGTCTTCGTAAAGTGGCAATAAGAAATTTGTTAACCAGGATTTTTTCAAAAAAACAGCTTATGTTTCCATTATTATTTGGGATTTCTGCTGCAAAATGATGGATCAACTTTTCGCCAACGGTGGGAGAACAGACAATTCTTTGTAAACTTCTGCTGCACCCTTAACGCTGATACATTTTGCTCAGTTGAGATACCTTTGGCTCTATAGCATTCGTCAGCCCTTTCCTTGGTTTCACTGATATTGTTTTTTTCACAATAAATCATTTTAACCAGGACAATGAAATTCACTTTAATACATTTTTGATGAAATTCGCCAGCTTTTCGACATTAAATGCCTGTCAAACAAAAACAAAATGACGCAGCTTGGTCAAACTGTTTTACAACATCTTTTAGAGATGGTAGCTGAAGTGCTGAATTTAAATTAGATACTGTTTTCCAAATTTAAAATGTCACTGAATTTTCAAAGCACCCTAGTAGTTTACTGAGATGTACGAACAACCCTTATAAATCTCCATGGATATTGGACACTCCTTCAGGCGAGACATCCTACTGTATGTATGAGTAAATCGTATTTTGTCATTAATAGCAAATGTTGTCCAAATACTGAATCATTGAAACGACGCATGAATTCCTTGTATTTCGAAAAAAAGCTAAATCCCATATCTAAAGAAGATGAGTTGAAAATGTTTTTCTCTGCTTGAGGATCACATTAGCTTAAAATTAGAATTTATATTCATCGAAGACCTCTCGTAAAAATTTTAGGTATATAAGTAGGCGTGACCTTTTAAAATTATTAAATTTTATTTAATATTATCTCTACTGTTACAAATTCATTACGATATTTAAAATAGTTTTCGAGTAATCACTGAGTATATTTAAAAATATTTTTATTCCTAGATACGCTGTCTGGCTCAAAAAAAATTTGTTTAAAAACTCGAATTTAATTTTAAATTACCTTACCAATCTTTGTTATTCTAGTTTGCCGGAATTATTAAACTCAAATAGTTGTTGTGTTTTCCGAAAATTATAATTTGTAATTTTAAGCTACTCCCAACTGTGTGGAGGATAACGATACCATAACATATTACTGCTACAACACCTGGGCCTGAAACAGTTTAACATAGGATGGCTTTTAATTCCGTATCAATTTATTCTGTGGAATATCTCAAAATCGTAGATGACAAAGCGAGTAAGAAAAAGGAAAGGAATAGGAATATTAAAATGGATGGAAACAGGAAAAGAAAGTATAATATTAGTAGATAAGAGAATGGAAGAACAACGAGAATATTAAGAGGGAAAGTCAGGAGAGGAAGAAAAGGAATTACAGGAAAATTAGTTTGGGAGAAGAAGAAAATTAGAGGAAAAGTGAGAGGTAGAGGAAAGGAGGATAGGTAATTACACGAAAATTTGTTTGGGGGAAGAAGAAAATTAGGGGAAAGGTGAAAGGGAGAGGAGAGGAGGACAAAGAATTGCTGGGAAAATTGTTTGGTCTTAACTAGGGCAATACCCAGAATATTGCACTGGTTATATCATATTTTTACAGCTACAGTCGGGACAGTATCCCAAGGTGCTAGTACCGGAGCATAACAAAATCGTACCTTCATTTCGGTAACACTCTTCAAGATCTTTGGGGATTATTCACTAAGCATTATAGATTTCATGGAAATTGGAGTTTTCTCTGCTTGTCACTTTTGAACTTAGAAACTAAGTTTCGTTAGATAGTATTACACAATTTCTATATAAAACTAAAGCAATAAGGCCCTGGAACACAGATGGTCCCAGTTATAAAAACTCCCCAAACATTTAGGTATTGACGATCACGTATTTCTTAAACTGGCATGACATATGTATTTAAAGTAAAAAATAGCTCCCATTTCGTAGCCCAACCCTAGCTGAGTACATATCTACTCGTATGTTACGCCCCTACAAGTTTTGTGTTGCTTACTTTGTAAATGTATTTCTGCATACGAAAATTTAAGACTCTTATTCTCCTTGGCAGTTATTTGCGAATGAATGATGTGGACTTTTTGTTGTTATTAAATAACGGCATGCAGTTGACACGAGCTAGATTCGATTTCTAAATGTTGTAAGAATGCAATTTGGCAGTTTTGGTTATCTTTAAAAGTTGCTTCTTTAAATAGCCAACAGTTCGAACCGCTAAATCTCTTTTAATAGAATTATAACGTTGCACTTAGCACGCATTTAATACGAAATTAGCACCATCATACTGAGGGCACACACATATGTACACCCACGAACACGCGCGAATATACAGAACGCGAACCACAAAACGGTTTTTTTTTTCACTTTCAACCAACGTTTCGTAGGCTTTCACACGCGGAAATGCTATATTTGCCGGCCAGCAGACGGATGTAGATGAAGCAAGTGAAAAACGAAAAGTGTGTGAAGAGAGGTTGAAATTTTGTCGTTTACAACACAAACGCGATTTGTCTACATAGCAAGCTGCAGACCACTACTGTCCTGCCCTACGCCCAAACGCACTGAGCGCGTCCTAGCAGCGCTGAAGTCGTTTGAACAAGCTTTGTTTTGTCGTGATGCCGATGGGAGGCTAAACCTTTTTTTCACGACTTGTCATTGTAGTATTTAGCATTAAGTTCTTTTTTTCCATCTTTGCACATTTCATAAAAATTTTTCTTTTAGAAATCGTAATTTATAAGATTTTTTTCGTGTTTTGTTATGCAAACAAAACTATTGCCTATCCACACAAACAATATTTCACTGTTCTTTTACGCAAACGAGCGAAATTTTTGCACAGGATAAAAGCACCAAACACATTGCACTGTTTTGGTTTGTTATACACACTCGGCCGCTAAGCATTTGCCGTTAATTTTCCGTTTAATACGAGCTCGCATTGAAATTTACGCGTAAATCCCGAATATTCCGACCGTACCCGCGGGATCGTAAACTCTCACTGAAAGATTTTTATGGTACACATAGTTGAATGCCATCACATACGGTCGTCGGTTGGATGATGTTGCCGCAGCTTCCAATATAATTTCGTTTATGCTCGTCGTCGTCGGGTGGCATTCAATGGTGTAGCTTACATATGCAGACACATTTGCCGAAGCTACATACGTTATTACGAAAAGTCAGGCGCTTTTAGCTGAGCGACCGTTTGGAAAAGTCAAAGCATTTCTATGTTGCTTGGCATTTGCCCAGCATCCAAACGAGCGCCAACATATTTGTAGCGGTTGAATGCACACGAGCTTGCCACAAGTACGAGCGTGAATTTGTTTGTGCTTCGCAAATATATGTAGTTGCTTTAACTTCCCTGCAGATGTCGCCTCTGCTTTTACTCTGGAAGTCGTTGCGTGGAGAGCGCACGCTGCTGAGTGTTGTAATGTTTTTTACTCTTGAGCGGTTGGAAATATTGTTTGTGCGCCTGTAAGTAGACTTTCAGAAACATGCCGTTCGTAGATGAATGTAAATTACTGCGTCAGCCAACAGTTTCGCTAACAAGGCGTGTGCTATGGGGAGAATTATGAGCTTCCAGTGAATACGAGTGATAGATTTTAAAGCTTTTATAATGCATGAGCGCAAAACATATTTTATCATGGAGAATTTGGAAAGCAGCGAGAGTTGCTATAAAAATACTTTGATGAAATACTCAAAGGGAGTCTAGTTAAGTTTTGAATTAAAAATTACGTTTATTGTGTAAAGTTGTAAGTTCAAGCTAGAGCCGGAATAGCTGCGCAATTTCCATATTGAATTAACGAATTTAATTACAGGATTATAATTGAATTTATTTTATTTTCAAAATTTTTTCATCTCCAAGTTGAATAGGACTGATTTTAGCTTTTTTGGAAAAAATAAAGTTACCACTGTAGAGAGACAAACATAATTTGAAACTGAAACTTTGAACGCAACCATTTTTTCTCTGAAATTTTTATCTTTTTAGCAGGACAAATATATTTTTCTAACTAATTAAAACACTTAACAATTTAGAAATTAACGTGCTGAAGTTTGTTCAGAAAAAATTATTAAAAAAATATACATACATATCCTCTTTGTTGTAAAAAAATAAACTGACATAAGAGTTACTTTGGAAGAAATAATTGAATACTATTCTATGTACGTAAAAAAAAAAAAAAAACATTCTAGTAATATTCAATTTAAAATAGGAGAGCAAAGGATGGACTAACTATGACAGCGAAAGTGTTGATATTAGAACCAAAGCTCTCTTAAAAAATGCCTTTATGTCCCTTTTAGAATTTTTCTCTTTTAAATAATGCTACACGTGATTTAGTAGAGCTATACATAACATCTGGACCTACCCTAATGAACACATTTTATTTTGTAGCATTAGTGGTAAATACTGAGGTGATGGTGTAGGAAAGAGCAGTGACAAATCAAATTAAGATAAGCTAAAAATTTAGGCTCGTATTCGGTAAAGCACTGACATATCCGCCGCATTCCTCGAAACTTTCGTGGTTTGTTTATGATACTAAAACAAAAGCGCAATGCTATAATCTAATCATTTAAATATACTCGCACACAAACATGGTTTTTCGATATTAAAAATTTTCAATACTGAAATCAACAAATCAAACTTTACAAATGAAATTAAGCATTCACTTTTCAGGAGTTTTTTTATTTTATGTTGTCTGCTTAGGTATAGGAGATTTGATATGAACTTCAATCTTTCACTTTCTATCAACTTTTTGGAAATTAAAAACTATGATAAATTTACTTCTTGTATGAATGTTACGAATTTGTATGACTTTTGCTAAATTTCCAATACTTATTCGCTTGAAATTATCAAACTCTTTTTCAGTAATGGGGCATAAGTACCTAATTCTTTCGTTTATTATTTGATATTTAGAGTTTAATTTGGAAATATTTATGCACCTCAATTTGGCGATTTTACTCAAATTTCATTTTGAAATACTCATTTACATGAACTTTTAAGAATGCCAAGAAGTTTATTTTTATAAAAATCAAGTTTGGATTGCTTGTTGTTCATAAACATTATAAAATTTTTGTATAGCAATATCAGGCAACATTAGTATTCGAAGTATCCAAGCTCAAGGCAAGTATAATAATTTTTGAATATATCTATGAAAATTATTATTATTTTTTTATAGTTTTATTTTTTTTTTATACTACTTTTATAATTTATAATATTACATTTTTAATAAATCTATAAGAAAAGATTATGCATTTTTCTTCCCTATTATTAAGAAAGCTTTCAATAATTTTCAATTAAAAATAATGTTAATTATTAAAAAAAAAAAACACTATATAATAGCTTTCATATTAATAAAACTATTACTCTAGCCTCAGTCCCTTATAATCCACTTTTTTTAATAACCGAAACCATTTTTCTCAATCAACATTGAGTTAGGCTTTTATTACAATTTTAGACAGCCACAATTTTATTCCTAACTAAATTTCACGGTACTGTCACTTTTGCTACTAAATGGAAAAAGTGAATAAAAGTAACCTTCCAACACTAGCAATTGTTGTTTAGTATTTTTTCACATCATTTACGTACATTCGTATTCAATAATGTAATGGAAGTATGTTTGTACAGCCTTTATTAAATTAGCATCAAAACATTATACTTGCATTCTATCCAAATCGAGTGCTCTTTTACTAAAGAGTACTCGTATTGTAACTGGAAAATGGAAACGTTTTAAAAGAGAAACAATTGGAATGTGAGCAGTGAGAGTGGTATTAAGAGCTTTTTCACTCTCAACTCAACAAGTTTTGTGTTCAAAATTATAGCAGATAAATTCAGTTGAGATAAATCATTTTGAATGTAACGATGTTTCAAGTGAGTGAGATGTATTTTTAATTTTTTTTTTATTTTAAAATATTAGTAACAATGATGAATTTATTAAATAGGTGTAAATTAATTAAATAATATTATCAGGTATTATTGGGATTGCTTATTTTTGAATAACTTTTTAAGTAATTTTGAATATTTTTTTTTTTTAACTGGTCAAAATGTAATCATAAGAATAAAAGGGCGATGCAATGCTCGCCTTTTAGAAAAATGGAACTGTTGCCCTCCTTGAGCAATCGGCGTTTGTACAGTTACATCTATGAAAATTACCCTATGGATAGCAACATTTTAAAACAGTCATGGCTTCAGAGGTATAGAGATAATTTTCTTCATTTAAACTAACTTTGAAATTGTTGTGCTAGAAAATAAACAAAAGAAATAAACAGTAAAATAGCTAAGGGCAAAGATTCTATGCAGGCAATTAAAAATGCTAGGCCAGCTAAATCAAGTTAGATATTGAAATAAAAACATTTTACATTGGTATTCTCTCTGGGTATCAAGTCCCACATAATACAAACACGTTCGGGACCCTTTGTAAACATTTCGGACGGTTCTCTTCTCACTATACTTCCGTCATTACCTTTTCATTAATACCCGTAGCAAAACAGAAGATTAAGTGGTTCTTTATGGTCCACATTTTGTTCCATACCTCGAAAAGGGTTAATATATCCAAATAAAATTCAGTCTGCGAAAATCTCTCACTAGGAGCTTTAATGTAGTATGCTTCTTGAATAATCAAATTTTAGGGCTACCAGAGACTACATGCGTTCTCAAGATCTTAATTACCGATTTCGATCGATCGGAACCTATTCAAATATCCACCAGCTATGCATACAAAGTTTAATTATTTCGGAGTAGCCCTTAAGGCTAAACTTTGGCAAATAATTTATAAATACATATCAGAAGATGGATACATACACAACATACTATAAACTTGTATTGATATCCTAAATAGGCAGAAGGATGCTAATTTAAAATTCAGGAAATTGCTTCGATTTAATTCAAGTAGTTTAGGAAAAATTGAGTTTTTGGCTTTTGTTTGGAATTGGGTTTTAAGCCATTTCAATTTAGCACGGCTATCGCTTGCTGGAGCACAATTTTGCTTATTTTCTACACAACGAATTCTATAGAATTCCGATTTGTGCTAACATATACACCGAATCCGAATATTCCCTTAAACCGACTTTGTCTACTTCTGTGATTTCTGTTTTTTGTGGCTAAATAATATGGTGTGTTAAATGTTCAAAACCAGTGAATGGATACATTTTGAAATTTTTAAATTTGTGGAAGCTTTTCATTCGAATGAATTCGAATTTTGCGAATACAGTTAGCTGTTTTAACGGCCTAGACGAAGATAAAATTTAATCAAGAACTGCTTCAGCTGTTGTATAGAATTCCAGAGCACACCTCGTGAACTGCGAATTTATGCATCACCATTTCTCTCTCACTTCATTTCTAGTTTCTTTGATTTTGCAAGTTTTCTTTCTTAATAAAAAACTTAGTTACGGTGAATGACGAATACCTAATTTTGAAATCAAAAAAATAAGCAAAAAGCGTAAATAGATTCCTTACGAATTTGTCTAAAGAGTTAAAGTTATAAATTTAAGTACAGCTATCATGACGATTACTCTTGTATTTAAAAGACTTATTTGAGCTTTGTAACATCACTTTAAAAACAAAACTTTTGCAATCATTTAAAATCAAATCAGTTGAAAAGTGAGCTTTGTAAGTTAAGGTCAAACCATTTCTATCATACCCCGCAATCTTTTCTATCAACATATCTGCTAGGGGGTTAATTCAGGGACAACGCCAACAGACACAGACAAAGCTAATTGGGTTTTCATATTTCATTGAACCAAATTAGCGTACCGTACCCCGCCTAGCCGTTCGCTCATTACCCGACTGAATGTGGCCTACCGAGCAAACGAACGTCAATTCACCTTCCTTCCGTTTCGCTTGAATCAGTCACCCACTAACATCGGTTGACCATCACAGCATTCACACAGCAACTGATTAACCAAGGCAAAATCTACATACATACATATGTACATACATACATACAGACAAATATATGAAAAGGGACTGTTTAACGTAATTAGTAGAGTGTAGATTGGGGTAATGCGAGGAGCAGGGTCGAATATACGAATCGATGAAACAGTGCAGTTGGTATGAATAGCCGGTGGCTGTTAGGTGATACTTTGTTGTTGGTTTTGCTTTTGCAATTGCTTCGTTTATGTGTGGTTATTGCTTTTGTTGTATGTACTACTGGACCGTGATGTGGTGTGGACAAATCAAGGCAAAGCACAGCATTTTAATTGAGGGTCAATTATGTATTTTGCAGTACAAACACACACTCAATACTTGAGAGAGAGAAACCGCAGTGTGTTTGTATGCAACTGGAAATATACAGCAAAAAATCGTGTAAACAACAAATACAAAAAAGCATTGCAGGATATTTAATTTCTTCTTCTAAGATATGTAGATTCGGGGAACTCTGCTCCAAAGTAGATCCGGGTTTTGTATTGATAAAAATCCCAAAGTATCTAGACTAATGTCTTTTTATTTTTCAACCAAAACTGCACCCTCTCACATTGATTCTCTTTGGGCTGACTGGGTAATACTTATTTTGGAAATACTTATTCTGGAAAATAAAACGCCGAAAATGTCTATCCACCATACAAATCATAATCATTTCAAATATGCTGAAAGACCCAATTTCCATACGACTTATGTTAAAAATCTTCGTAGATGCAGCTGTTTTCTAGAAAAGTTTATAGTATCACATCACAAAAAAGGAAAGAACTGCAAGAAAGCATTAGTAAGGTGAGGGATTTAATGACAAACTGAACGAGCTTCGAAGACACCTACACCTAGAGCATCTACCTAGGGGCCAATGATCACACAGCTTATTTCATGCAATGGATGAAGTTGTTGCGGCCACCAAAGCTCTTATTGCTACAGCTTAAGGGTGCACAATTTTTTGTTGGGTTTCTCCGTTTTCATGCAAATAAGCAAATACTTTACAGGTAATGGAGGTCCTTGAAAATGTAGCTCATTCAACGTTTATGTTTGTGAAACGGAAAAAGCATAGCAAAAAAAAAACATTTGTCCGAACGTTTATTGAGCATTTTATTTAAATTAACTATGTATTTTCATTTAATTAGTTGCTTTAGGATAAATATCAAAGCTTAGTTCAATTGTGTTGATTTTGTAACCACAATGATATTTTTCAATTTGGCCAATGTATGCGTCGTATGTTTGGCACTTGGATGGCAACCTGTCAGACAAAAAGAGACGAAGTATAAGCGCTTCAATTAGGTACTGTATAGTCAGTAAGGATTTCTCACGAAAACCCTGCAAGATGCACTTAACACCTGAATGAGACAGTGCTTTTGGAGAAGCACGACGACTGTAGCTTGACACCATGAACCTTGAATATCTGGACCGTGACTTCCTCAGTTGCTCTAATAGATCTTGGCTGCTAGATATCAAGGTACCCCAGGAATCGCCTATTAGCAATAATCGACAATAATCAATCAGAGACACCAAAGGATGCCAGGTAAAATGAGCGAAACCGTAATTAAAGTCGGTTACCGTCATTTTGAGGAACTATAGAGATGTACATGTATTTACAATTCTAATGAAACGTCATTTCCATTTTTCCATTTATCTTTTATTCTCAATAATAAATATTCGAAAAATGGGCACCAGCGATGGGAGAACACTATTTATTACGTATGTGAGAAAAAGTGAAATGGGGTTTTCTTACATATTTACTAAGCTAACCTAAATAAAATATTCACAATATGTACACTTAAAAATTGATTTAGCAAATTTATAAGTCCATGCTATTTGCTAAGACATCCGATTTCGAAAATTCGAAATTTATCTACCCCAATTATTTTTCTCGGATTGAGGAAGTGAGTGAGGGAATTTTTGGGCGGGAACAAAAAAATCGATGGGAAAATCATTATGTGTATTAGGGTATTTAGAATTTTTCTGATCATATATTTTTTATTGATTCTTAGTTGCTCCGAATAACACAATGACTGTTTTCCGAAATTCCTCTTGCAACGATACCTTTACAGCATCATTACCATTAGTAATCTGATTACTTTGTATTTGATAGTGAAATAATTGATTACATTACGATTATCTTGGTGGCAACTATATTACGTAATGATTAAGATTACAAATAATCAGGATTACTCTAGATTACTGAAAAGAATCAAAAATATATAATTGATTCTTTACAGCGCTTCTTTTTGATTAAATTTGATTCTTTTCAATCCAAAACCCCAAACAACTTTTCCCTTTTCAGTAATCTAGAGTAATCCTGATTATTTTTTGGTTATTTGTAATCGTAATCATTATGTAATCCCAATATTTCAAACGCATCATAACGATTCTCTTTAAAAAATGATCTAACCGATTACTAATCGTAATCATAATTTAACAGCTATGCTTTAAAGTAAAAGTGGGAGTGGTTCTTTGCCGATTTCGACCATTCCGGAACTTTTCTTCTGGTAAGAGCACTTTCTGTGTAGAACTTTATTATAAAATCTTTAAATGTTTCTTACTAATAATAATAATTCATAACTACAATTAGTAATAAATTGCTGGGAAATCGAGAGCTCTCATTCGAACTATCGTCTCTTATCGATCTGGTCTTAATTGCGTGAGCCAGAAATAAAAAGACAATGTCATAATTAATCCATATATATAATAAATACTATATATTATATGTATATATGAATTAAACCTAAAACGTCAATGACTTAAGTTCTTTTGTTTGCCCCTACTCAGCTAAACGAACTTTTGTCAATCCCCATATCTTATTCTATTTGCTATCTGTTACAGTCCTAGATATTCTTCTTTTTTAGCATTGTTGTCTGGTTTTCAACAACAACAATTTGGATACATTCAAATAGCTCATTCCATTCATTGTTCGCAAGTACATAGTAGATACATATCTACATCAACTTGTATGTATGTATACGCACGTACCAGTAGATATGTTGCATGTCGTTCTTTTTGATAATTAACAAGTGTTAATTGACTTAATTGTTGCATGTTTGCGTGCGCATTTTTATTTCTTTTTATTTTTTTTTTTCAAAATTTGCTTTGTTTTGCTTTTGGAAATTAATTATCTGTGTTTTTAAATTGAAATGTCACTTAGTCGTAAAATGTGCTCATAAATAATTCAGAAGATTTTATGAAAAGTATGCGGCAAATTGTTTATTAAATTTATTTATATTGAATTTCGCGTCAAATATTAGTTTAATTTTATCTTCCTTTCTCTACCATTTTCTTGCCCTCCATTTAGTAGTATAACAGGAGTGTTAATTACTCCAATCCAGCTTTATTTTATATCTAGTATAAAGAGGTACAGGGTTAGTAATAACCTCCGAATTTTCCCAATATTTAACCCAGTGGCACCACTGCCCAGAAGAAGGGGAGAAGCTTCTGTCCGCCTTTCTTCGGGGAATAGTCAGAGCGATTAATTTGAAAGCGTGCTCGTATCCAAGCATTTTATCCACTGTACAAAGTGAGAAAGCGAGGCCCTGGTATTAGCAGTTCGAAGCTAAAGGATTTTAAAGAGCAGCGTCTGTCTATCTTAAATTAAGTGTGTATTTATATATATAAACGAGTAATGTTACTTTTCACCAAACCTGTTAAATAATGATTAATAATCCTAATCGCTGATAATCAAATTAAATTTTTTTGTTATTTATGTAATAATTGATTAATTATGATAATTGAAAATTTTTAGAATAATTAATCGATTATCATTAAATTTTGTGTTCGATTAATGAGGATTATTTCATTTTCAAATTTAATCCTAGGATTAATCAAATTAATCAAAATTTCAATTTGCTTAAATTTTTTTATATTAATTGCGATTAACGAGGATTAGTAAGTGCCGTTCATGAGAAAAAAGAGTTGTCCTATATGACTCTTATTCAAGCTCATACGATATAGGGAATCAGGCTCATATCGGACGACCATCATAAGAAGAGAAATACCCTCAGTTTGAACTCATAAATAGAAAAAACTCTGGCATTTAGGCCTTCTTTCTGACTAATGTATGACTCCTATGGTGTGCTGGAAATATATCATTTTTTTGGATGAATTTATAAAAAACACAGTAAATTATAAAATTTTTTAATTTTAATTAATATTGAAATATTAAAATTTTTTTATTAATCGTCGTAAGTCGCAATTAATCAAAAAATTGTATTTCATTGAAATTTTGATTAATTTGATTAAGCCTAGGATTAAATTTGAAAACAAAATAAATCCTCATTAATCGAACACAAAATTTAATCGGAATCGATCAATTATTCTAAAAATGTTGGATTATCATAATTTATCGATTAAATTCATAGAGCAGTTTAAAATAATTGATTTTTAATTTTAATCCAGACTTAACAGGTCTGCTTTTCACTACGTTCTCTACAGCAGTCATGTGCAAAATATGTTTCTAGGAAGAGTTTCTTTTTGTTCGATATCCACGATTATCTTGCAAAGTAGTTGAACAATGTAATTGATTAGTGTTCACAATTGGCAAGTAAAACTATGCAAAAATTCGATTTACCGCAATAAATCGGAATATAACTACTTTTCTGCCTTTCATACCAAACTTTATAGTTTACTTCACAAACTTTTTGTTGAGGTATACATACATATATGTATATATTTTAAAAATGTAACTTTGTAGAAATTTATCCCAATAGATTCTGAGTGTCAGTACTTACGCGATTTTGCAATTTGACTGACGATATATGTATGTATGTATATGAATATATACCGTATATGTATACATACACATTGCTCG
Source organism: Sphenella marginata (assembly GCA_951509765.1). NCBI lineage: Eukaryota > Metazoa > Arthropoda > Insecta > Diptera > Tephritidae > Sphenella > Sphenella marginata. The sequence continues at coordinate 48,271,155 of OX608083.1, forward strand.
GTTGCATAAACACGTGTGCTATTCGAGCGTCGATAATATTTACATGACTCAACAATATTTAGGTCGCTTCGTTCGCTATTGATGCAGTGTTGATTGTGTTTTGGAGCTCAGCGCTAGTATGGCGTTATGAAGGTTTTCTTTTTGTAATCGAACACCATCTATGTTTTCTTTTTCATTTTTCGCGTAACAATGGCGGATGTTGTGAAATGATATACTCATTGATGTTATGCTCTCACTGTCAATCATCATTCTACAGTATTTTCAGAGAGTTTTTGACGACTTCATTTAAAAAATCTGTATCGAGTGCTAAAAGGGAAAAATGTAAGCGACAGCAAATAAATTACGCACGAAAAGGCTAAAAAACTAGATTACAAAAAATAACAACAACAACAAGAGTTGGCTTTTGTAACTAACTGAGGTCAGATGGTATATTTTAAATGAGCAAAATAAGAAATCTAAATTCTGGTGACCCGGGCGATAATAATACAATAACACACCTTGTAGTTGACTTAACACAAGATTTTCCCATCTGGCCGGCCCTAGCACATACATACATACATGGGTACCTGTCCTATTCATAGTTAATTTAGTTAAGGAACTCCATATTCCAACTTCAAAGGGAGAAAACTTAGTGTGAGATTAAGCTAGGTAGCTGTAGGCGAAGGTGGGGATGAATATGGGGAGTAAGACTGCATAGAAAAGAGTGAAGAGACATGACTTCGGTCTTGAGATGGTAAAAAGTTTCTCATCATAGCTTGGCTGCTAAGTTGAGCCAACATAGAATGACCTTGAAGTAAAAGTTGAAAAAGTTATACGAAAGATTTGTGGTCCTTCTTGTGAACTTCAGTAGGCTGAGTTTATAGTTCGTCTGAAACGATTGCTACTGGATCAAGGATAATGCGGGCCTGGGATTGATGCCTTTTAATTGCCTCTTAAGGTATACATACATACCAATTTTTTATCAAGCTTTTCTAACGGAGGTGCTGGGTAATTAAAAGTTTCAATAAGGCTTGACCAGAATGAGTTTCCTCTGATCAAATTAGCTCCGTGAAACAGTTTCGAAGTTTCGACTGGAAATTAGACGACGAGTTCTTTGCTCACCCGCCAATGAATTCCTGCAGAGCACATTCCAAGTATGCAACATTCACGCCATTGGCTGGTATGCATTGTTCTCGTTTCAATTTATTTTAGCGCTCAGAATGGAGAATATATTGCAACAATCGCTTGTTTTTGCTTACAAAATATTTATATTTTTTCCAGCGTTTCGTTCACTGTAATTCAATTCAAGCCGATTTTTTAGCGAGTTGTTGGTGCATAAAATGGCAACAGCAACAACAACACGATACTGAAGAGCCTGACAAGTAGCGGAAGTTGCAAATTTAATATAACGATGGGAAAAATGCAGGCTCTATCCAAAAAGTGTTGGGCTGATAGACTGGCAGATGTTGGATCAAATTTTCTGGCGCACAAAATACGTGTAATGTTGCATGACACAACACCAAAAGGCACACTGAATACCCTGCCGATAAACATCAACGTACTGCGGAAACATACCCACAATGCAATTCGAATTTTCTGAATGGTATCAAACGACTTCTACTTGGTTGAAACTAAAGTGTTGTTGTTGTTGTTGTTTTAACAACAAAATCACTCCCCGAAGGTTTTGGGGAGTGTTGTCGAAATAACAGTCCTTGGCCGGATATGAATCCGGTACGCTCCGGTACTCCCTTGCGGTACTGCCCGACTGTCGTGAGAGCGATTTGGTATGACCAGTGCAACCTTCTAGGTCATGTCATCCCTCCTTCCGAAAGGAAAGAGAAGATGGGTAATGAGAGGTGGGAGGCATCATATCCGTAGATCAACCATCGAGTTGCACATCATTACCTTTGTGGATATTGGTCGCCTCTTACGACCGGTATGCCTACCGCGGGCATATTCTAAGCCCCAACCCGCAGGGGTTAAACTAAAGAGTTCTTACATTTGAATTAGAGCGCGGTAGCTTTTTTCAGACTTTTATATAGCGAAAGCAATTTTGAGCTGTTATTGGCTTGCTATATTTCGTGGCAAATTCTGACAAGGGCCATGCCTTAAGTCGTATGGAAAGTAGAGTTAGCTAACTCACTAGTACTTACCTAGTTTAATAATAATTGATTTGACTGCAGGGTATATTCGTATATTTGCGTTTGTGTTATGCAAGCGTTGTGACTTCTGTTGACATTTTATCACATAAGCCCGCTACAAATAGTGAGCTTCAGCTATTTTTGCCTAGCCGTGTATATGTATATACACATGTATATTTGTTGTTAAGTCTCTTATTATATTTGCTATTTCCATGAAAAAATGCAACAATTCATTTTAGCGCGATACCAGTGATGGGCAAAGCAAGGCAAACATCTCTCTAATAGTAGGTACTGGTTCGTCGTTTTTGAGATATAGCAAAATGGAATTGATGTATGTGTATTGGAACGATGTTCCATCATCACTTGCAAGTTTGGATTTGTAACACAACAACTCCAGGTTTTATTTCGTTCTAACTAACCTGTCGGAAAATCAAGATATAAATCAAAATGGAATTCCATGGTTCTCTCTTCCCTGCTAAACTTAACTTGAACTTCCTGTGTGTTTTCAGTTGGCCTAAGTCAAAGTATACTTTGATGAGTAATTTTCAAAATCATTTGGTCTGTAAAACCCCAGTAAATGGTGATGATATGCCCACCACTGATCTAAGCACCGATATTTTCCTTTGTATGGAGGAATATGTTATTGTTTTGACTGCTTTTTAATGGTGCATTATTTTGATGTTTGACATCATTTATCACCATGTTGTTGCAATTCTTTTGGTGCGAGTGCCAATTATATGGAAGCGCAGAGTTTGTGTACTAGCGATGTCGAACTGGGCCCTTCTTGTTGACGTGCCTTCTCGGGTCCAAAAAATAACGTTTTTAAAGAAATGGCCATCTTATTGAATATGTATTTTCTTTTGTGATATCTTTTTTTTTGACTGTATGTTTTCGTATATACTATTTTTTTCGTCCATTAATTTGCGCAAAATTTAAACAACTTTTTTATTCTAGACTATTTAGAAATATTGACAATTTGTCAAGACCACAGTATTGAGAGGTATTCCAGAGTTTTAGATAATATCAAGATAAATTCTAAAAAAATCCTCTATTTTATACCAAGCTGTTCTATAACTCCTGTACCATATCATCGTTTTCAGGTAATCATTGGTTCCAAAGACTATTCAGGTTATATCACTTTGAGCAGCGTAATCTACATATATCACTATCTACGGTATCAGACTTCAATGATTATTCCCCAATTATATTTAATTTTCATTAAGATAGGGTGTTTTCAATTTTCATTGAGGGACATAGGGCGCTCCTGAGCCAAATTTTGAAATAAGGCGTTATTGAAAAAAATGAGATAGGTCGTTTTTGAAACAAATTATGAAAAAAAGCGTTAATCAAAAATATTTTGAAATAGGGGGATGTTCCAGTCAGCCGTCAATGTGGTAATCATAGGAAATACCGTAAGGAAATGCACGAAAACTTCGATTTGGAGTGTCATATAAGTGCCATGATTCAGCCGATAACTTCCGGTCAAGGTAGGCTATCATAAATAAACGAAGTTGGAGAATAACCATGGCCCTATATTTGTTGTCTAGAATTTTTGAAAACGTTTAACATGAGATAAATCATTAGTAAACTCTGGTAGCTTTATTGATTTAAAATTTAAAATAGTTTCCAAAGAATAAGGCTAAAGGTACTAGAACGTGCAAATTCTTTGGTGATATCAATTTTATTAAGTGGGCACATATATTATTTCCAAAGTAATATTGTTTATATAATCCAGAAAACATAAAAATAGCTGGGCGTTAGACTTTCTCACTTGTTTGAGCTACACTTTAACTAATAAGCGAGATTCCTAAATACAGAATATGAAAACCTTTCATGGGTGAAGTAAAAATTTTATGAATTCAATTTCATTTTAAATATGAATCAAATTAAATATCTTAATATATTATATTTATTTTCTGAAATAATCTCCACTAAAAAAATCATACTACTGGGTATATAATGTACTCTATAATTCGAGCATAGAGGTGCTCACATCTTTTCTGCCATTTTCTTCAATTTGATGTTTCGTAGTGCATTGCGGAAACTTGTGTTTTATTGGTGTCATATCTCTTGGGGGGCAATGTGGCGGTGTTCCGACAAAAGAAATATGTTACACATGTCAGTCAAGTGGCAAAGGAAGATATTGTATGCTTACACAAATTTATTATAAGTATGACTGTTTTTTAATATTCTTTATTACGAGATTAAGAAATAGTCAAAGGAAAAGAGCTTGGAAAAATACTTATGTAAACAACAACAACGGTAAAAAGTCATATTTGTAAGTTTTTATAGACGTCCAAAGTCCTCAATATCAATGTTTGAGAAAATTTCATAGCGTTAAGAAGTGAATTCTGAGGTAAACAAGTATGTATAAGAAAAATAATTGGCTCACCTGGATTTTTTTTTGAGCCAAGTCAGTGTTGATAGGTGAAAAAAATGTAAACTGTGAAGAACTGCGTATATTTGGAAACCAGCGTTAGTATCATCCCTCATGCCGACAATTGCCACTTAGCAACTGAGAAGTATGTAAGTCCTCTCTCGACTATCAAAGATCACGCTATAAAAGTCTCTTATTATGACTGCCCTGATGTACTTCTCGGTATTCTTACCACTGCTAGAAGAAGATGAGTTAGCTCTTAAAGTAAGTTGTATGGAATGTATCGATGAAGATCTTACGTTGTAAGACCGATAAGCAGATATGTCATCTTATGCGAAAAAAATAGAATCTTCACATCCTCGAGTTTGTCGATTGGTGGTGATAAAAAAACAGATGTAGGAGTTTAAAGGATGACTGTACTGGCGCTGAAAAGCCAGTAAAATTCCTTGATAAAAGTAGATGTACAAAGGGGTATGTAGAGGAAGCAGGATGTGGCAGAGATAAATAATAAGCAGGAAAAGAATTCTAGGAATAGTAGAACCGAACTTAACATAAATATAAAATATACAATAACAATGTACAAAAACAAAAGTCCAAAATATATAATTTGCATATAGACAGAATGTCTAAAAATTTGTCTACACTTTTAGCAGAATAAAAACAACAACAACCAAAGAAAAAATTTAGGTAGAGAAAAATGCATCGTGACGTCACAGGGCATCATAGCCTAGTTGTTAGAGTAGAGTGCAGGCCAGTGGGATGCCCGAAAAGGGGTTCGTGCACTATTTATTTTGATTTAGCCATGTCCATCTGTCCGTCCGTCTGTTTGAACGCAAACTTGCCCCTCAGTTTTAGAGATATCTCTATGAAATTTTGGAAGCAGGCGCCATTTTGTATAGGACTAATCATTTGTCGGAACCAGCAAGATCGGACCGATAGAAGGAAAAGCTCCCATACAATCGATTATTCCGATAAAAGTGTTCTGAAGGGCTTGTACCAATTGTAAGTAAGGATCGGACACTCAAAAAAGTTTTGCCTATTCATGAAAGGTATGAATCCTTCGGCACAGCCGAAGACAGCCCTTTTCTTACCTGTTTTTCTCTAATATCAATTTTTCCTTAAGATTAAGTATAACAATAATTGACTTATAATTGTTACCAACTGGTCCTGAGTTCATAAAATTTGCAAAAAAAAAATTTAAAAGAAAAAATAAACCCAAGAGCCAATAAAAGGACGGAAAAGTGTAAAGAAAGGGGGTTGGAGGACGTGGTTTCCTGGACTGGTAGTTTTCTTCTCGAACCATCTTTATCAGCATCAAGTTTAAGTAATCGCACTGTGGAAAGCCGCCTCTCTTCTGCTTTTGCGTTTTGTTGTTATTCCCATTTCATCGGTTTCAGCTTGGTCTTGCAAACCTTTTTTTTTTTTCAAAGCAAGTAAAATTGTCTGTTCTCTTATAGAAAACTGTTGCAAGGTATTTCAATAATTTAGTGAATTTTGAAAACGCATGCCAACTAACCACCATAAACATCCCAACCTGCTTTTACTGGAGAGCCATAAAGCGACCCTCTAAAATTGACGTAGACGCAGGTTAATTGACATAACTCGTGTGTGACGAAAGGTAAGCACAGTCCTACACCGATGATTTAATTATCTCGTACATAACACTTAATTAAATTCTATGGGCCCATAGTCAAATGTGCTTACTACCATCGACACATATGCACACTCACATATGTACACAGATATGTGGATGTTCGCGGTAGCCGCAATTTAAAATAAACAAAATATGGAGCACTCAAAGCAACCTTGCCTTCATTTATGCGACCACAATGTTAGTCGAGCCATACATGGGGTAGGTGCTCGCATAACTGACTTCGCATTCCTTTAATGTACTATGTAGATTGTGATGTTGGTTTAAATAAACATGAAGGCTGAGATGATTGTTAATAAAGCCTTGTGCCATAAAGTGAAATGCGGGTTTGTATTGCAGCACTGGAATGCTCATGAGGAATTTAGTTGCAACCGTCTTTTGGAAAGTTGGCGATGTATTCAAAGTTCAATGAAACGGTGTGGAAATATGATGTTTCGATTGGATGAAACTGGTAGGATTTGGGGCTGTTTCTGAGGACTTATGGCTAAGAAAAAAAAAATTGTTAAGGTTATAAATACGTTTTGTAAAGAGTAATTTTTAAAAGAAAGAAGCTAAAGAAATTTTTTTCATTTTGACAGAGAAGCTAACTTTTGTGTTAGCCTCGATATGATTTCCTTATATTCTGAGGCACCTTTCACATTTCTTCTGCAAGCTGTGTTGTATATTTTTCGGACCAGAGCTGTTAAATTTGGAATCGTAATCCATTAGATTAAATTTGAAAAGGAATGGTATTCATTACATAATTCTCTTTTAAACAATTCCTGATTATTAATTAATTTTGGTTACAAATGATCAACAAATAATTAAGATTAGTTAGGATTACGAGAAAATAATCAAAAATAATCAAAAGTAATCAAAAAATAATTGACTACTTTCAAGGATTATTTTTGATTATTTTCGATTATTTTGTAAAAATTTAGAAAGCTCGCTATTTTAAACATACATACAGTTCAAGTTTTGAAAAATTTTTGTTTTAAACGTAGACAAATACTGAACAAATAAAACAAAATTAGATAGTTTTCTTATTTTGATCCCTACAATACGATTTTCACAGAGCAATGAGCGATTTTTAAATCGACCCGCCCTAATACATAGTCTTCTTTTTATTCTTCATGGAACAGTGTTATGTTACTAAAAATGTTAATTATAACTATCACTAAACCTTTAATGTTAATTCAATTTGTGTTTTTTTGCTGTTTAATTACCACTGAGGAAGTAGTGCTAGTGAAACCTTAACTATTACCCTTACTTTTTAGCGCACTATGCCCACCCTGCTAACAATTAAATAGAGTGTTGCATAACACTCATCAAAAAACCATCATGACGAATGCAAACAGGTTATCAAATCAATGAACATCAATAATAATAACAAAAATTGAAAAAAAAAAAATAACTAGCATCAAACAGTATTGCCATAATTTTGCAAAATAAAAAACAAATAATCAAAAGTAATCTTTGAAGGTAGTCAAATTATTTTTCGATTACTTTTTATTATTTTTGATTTTTTTCGTAATTTTTAATAATCATGATTAGTTTTCGATTATCTGTAACCGTAATCAATTAGTAATCCTGCGAATCTGAAAATAATCGTAATATAATTATTACTTCAGCTTTCAAAAAAAAATCTAATAACTAATTATTATGATTAGTAATCATTACTTAACAGCTTTGCTTCGGACACCTCTGTTGTCTTAATTTTTATAAGTTAGTCCACATTACTTACATAGTTGGAAGTCCTTCTTATGAATACGTTTTTTTTTTTTTAAACTCACTCTATGAACTTTTTTTTCTGGGATTTTTGTCGTTGAGCACATACATATATCATAGGTTTTTACAGTCAGTTTAGACCGCACTCTATGTTCAATAATTGCTGGCTGTTTTTAGTAATTTTTGCTCAGTTTTCTTTACCTATTTAGTACTTCGCATGTCTTTACCCAGAACTTTGCTTCTAAATAGAGAAAACATTCTTTAAGATAAGTGTCGTCATGCAATTTATTCTCCAGAGATGTACTAAGAAGAAACAGGTGATTAAAATCTTAGCTTAAAAAAACAAATAAATAAATAACACCTGGCTTTGGAAGCAGAGGAAAGATCAAGTGGAGATCAATTTAAGTTCTTGTAATTATTCCAATTGGCGACATTTGGCAGAGAAAAGAAACCACCAAATAAATGAAGTAATCAAACGCCGAATCTAGAGCCGAGCTTTAAATACCAGCCGAATGCGTCGAATACGTCGAATATCGATACTAACAAATACCTCACTCCAGTGTTATTTTGTTCAAACCAGTACATTATACATTTTTCCCACATCCACTACTATTATTTTCTGGAAGAATTTACATACAATTAAATCAAAATTTTGCAATATATACTTATATATAAAAGCAACAATGCATATTTGGTCCTTTGTTTTATTATACGCCCAAATTCTGGGCTTCATTTTGCTTTGCCATTTGTTACCTCCAATTTAATTAGGCTAATAAGCCCTATGAAAATCATTGAAATTGAAAACGAAATTATTTTTGCATCATCGCGTCTGGAATTAAGCTACCTTTAGAATGACTTCCACTCATTCGTAAACATTTTCACATACATACATATGTACAAACATAGGTCGTTTTTCGTCACATACACAAACACTCAACCGTATTTATATACAAAAGCACTGAACTATTGTCGCTCATACCACATGGTGACCTCTGCATCCAATATTCGTCGCCAATACCTTTATTTGCCAATAACTTTCCGGTGAATGCTTAGTGGCATTTTGGCCTCCATAGTATTGGACGGACGGGCGTATTGTTGTGGTTGTTGTTGTTTGTGGAGTGCTATATTTAAGGTTCTGTGAGTCAACAATTTATGTCACCCCCTTTTTTGATTGAATGCGCTCTGCAATGTGGACTATTTTTTAATAGCTCGGGCATAAATTAAAAATTATTTAATCATCATCGGTTAAACTAGTTTCAAAAGTATACTTATAGAGTTAAAGTCACAAAAGGGGTTAAACCAATACGTTTTTGTGAAATTTTCTAATCAACTCTGAGTCAAAAAGATAACTTGCTCTTGGGAAAGCGGGCCCAGCTGACTAGAATAAACACAACACACCAGCCGAGTCCCAGGTTTCTTCTTTTTGGACTCTGATAATGAGCGTTCCATTATTTTCATGCTGACCGTTTTGCAAATACGGTCGTCGACCTTTAAAAATTATAGCCTTTTTTAAAAGAATTGGTCGGTTTCGACCTTTTGTGATGATTTTACAATCTACCAGAAAAGTTTGCCAATGCCCCGGTTATAAGGTGTATATGCTTTACACCTCTAACAATAGAATTGTAGGTTATTTTGTTTACAAGTCTTATATTTGCGCCAACTCTTTTATCGAGGAGTGCGAGCTTGGTAGAGTAACTCAGGGGTCTTCTATCGACTGATATCGGAGCCGACCTTTCTTCGTGGCCCTACTTTTGGATCGGTTTTATTACTATAAATACCGAGTACTTTTCTCTAGGTCTGCACATGGAGGAGTAAATACCCTGTATCTTATCTTATGGTCATCCATCACCTATGGAACTATAACCTACTTCAGCACTAGCATACTTTGTCAAGTCCTAAAATTTTGAGAAAATAATTCGAAAATCAATCCAATGTGCCGCTTACATAAAATGCGTATCTTTCTTGTTTGCCTTGAAAAGCATTTTATTTCCGCTTTGACCCTTTTTTATATTCTCTACCTCACTGCAAGACCGGCACAGCTTGTCACAAACATCCCCTCCCCCCCTATTTTGCCACAACAAGCTGTAATACTCAAAGCGCCCAGTGCATAACAATTCAACGCTTCAATGGAGTTTATACGAGTATGCGTGTGTGAGGGTGTGGTTGTATGCGTGTGTTGTTTACGTGAGCATAGTGCTCTAATGATTTTTTTTTATTTTTGCTGATTTTTTATTTCATTTTGTTGAATGTTGTTGTTGGTTTACGTTGACAGCAAATATCGAACCACAACGTCAACATCAACATTGGCATCGGTCAGGTTCAAGCGATTGTAATGTTATCAAACACGCAGCAGTTCACTCGACCGACCGACCGACCGACCGTCAATTCACCCATCACTCCTGCCATGCCGGCAAGTCAGTTTTGCAATGCTCCTCAGCTCACGTGTCCCACTCACATGTGAGCTACTCTCACTCCCACGCTCGTCGTCGCTGCCTTATGATTAAACATACATACATATGTATGTAAACATATGTAAGTGTCGGTGCGATAGGCAAAATAGACGTCCCTTCGCTATGCTGTGCTCATTCAATGATTTTTATTTTGGGTTGGTCTTTCGACCGTTGCTCGGTTGTGTAGTGGCCGATGCTCGAAAATTAATTGATTGGAAAATTATATTTCATGCATTTATTGATTCATTTTGGATGCTTCACTACTTGTTCGTTGGTCATAGTTCCTTTTGGGTCAAAAAGGCGAAGTTCACCTCATTACATTGCTAAACTTGATATTCACATATGTATCCACATCCGTATAACCATGTGCACGTTTGCACTTCAGATACTACAGACACAACCATTATTTGTAGGGATTTGTATAAGTTAACCTCATTTACGTGCCTGTATGGGCCGCCGTTTGGTTAATATTTATTCATATTTACAAGCTAAGCAGTGCCACGTAAATTTGCCTTTGAATTAGTTTTGCTCTCATGAATCGTTTTGTGCCTTTTTTCGACACAGAAAGGTGAATTGAGGTTGATCAAGTGGAAAAATAGTACTTTAACTTGACTAGGACTACAGCGAGTTACGTGTAAAAAGTGAGTGACTGTAGTTTTGATGGAAATAAAATTGGCCCTCGCTATAAGTTGTGATGCTTGAGAAGGCGACATAAATATTTTTGCAATTTTTCGAAATTCGAATTATATTCTTGGTTATAGCTATAGGCATATTTTCGAAACTTCAAACTTCTTGTTTAATTTCTCACGATTTACAAGTCTGATTTTTTCTCCTAAACGAAAAATATTTATATTCAAGTAGCCATCCTCTTTCAAACTTTATATCTAGTTTTTGTCAAAATTAATCGAAAATTTTTAAATTTTGTTGACTTTTTGATTGCAGTCAGAACGCGTTTTATGATAGTGCTATGTACTTAACCTCAAAAACTTTCAATACAAATAATATTGAAGGTTTCATCTTTTCGCCACTTCAACAAAATAAACATAAGCCCAATATTTCAAAACTAATTTGTGTAAATATGCGGCTTTGTTTACAATCCCCACAGCGTCAACAACTTTCACACTCTAATTAAATTAATCCAACACTAATTTCCAAACGAAAAACTTAAAGAAAATAAATGCTTAAGAGCGAAATTATCTAAAACTGTGTAAATAAACAGAAAAAATTTAAAGAAGATAAACAAGCAAATAGCAGCATAGGAAATCTCACTAGAGTATGCCATGGAAGAAAGCATGCAAGGGTTAAAAGCCGTCTTCATAGTTACAGACTTGGATACTAGACTAAAACATATCAATATAAACTAACTTTAATGAAGTATGTTAATAATTTAGATATGTTCTTTTTCTATAATTTATATAGGTAAATGCGAAAGTAAACTTTTTTTTGTTACCCAAAAAAGTTTTAACTAATAAAAGCTGTTAAAGGTGTGAAATTATCAAACGTGAATGTAATAAAAGAGGAAATAATACTCCCACTCCTCTAAATACACTGCTTATGAACTAACGAAAGCTCTTTGTGTTGATTATTTCATTTGTAAGAGAATTTGAGGAAAAGTTTGTTGAAAATTGAGTGCCGCCGGAAAGTCAATAGAAATTCAGTGTATTGAGATAGTAACACACATACATATAAACATATGCACATACACGTTAATATCTTTTTACATTGGGAAAAGTTTACAATTTTGTGTATGTGTTTCCCATCCATATTTAGCACTACAGTGGGTATTTTTGTTGAACTGTCGGTATAGAAAATATGAGAAATTAAAAAAACATATGTAGCTATTGCCAAGTAAAACAATTAAATCAGTCCTTATAGTCTTTCCAACCCAAATTTCAAATACAAACGACTTTGGTCGTCCGTCTAAAATTGCTCGCCAGTCATTTCTGGTTGGTCGTTCAATCGGAGTGCTGTTAAAAATACGTTGTTGTTGTTGTTGTTTTAACAACAAAATCACTCCCCGAAGGTTTTGGGGAGTGTTGTCGAAATAACAGTCCTTGGCCGGATATGAATCCGGTACGCTCCGGTACTCCCTTGCGGTACTGCCCGACTGTCGTGGGAGCGATTTGGTATGACCAGTGCAACCTTCTAGGTCATGTCATCCCTCCTTCCGAAAGGAAAGAGAAGATAGGTAATGAGAGGTGGGAGGCATCATATCCGTAGATCAACCATCGAGTTGCACATCATTACCTTCATATTGGTCGCCTCTTACGACCGGTATGCCTACCGCGGGCATATTCTAACCCCTAAAATACGTCCTGGGCCAGAGTGTCTTCTTCCATTCACATCATATGGCCAAGCTAATGTAGCCCTTGGATTGCAATGCATTGGACTATGGCGATGCCTTGGAAGAGCTCTTACAATCTGACTCAGCTAACAACGTCGACATCGCATAGAGATCCATATATCTCGTACAAACAAACTTTCTCTCGAATACTCCAAGGGTCGACCCATCAGCGACTGTCATCGTCAATACTTCTGATACATACTGGAGGATGGATATACATAATGGAGCGCCTCATGGCATGGAACCAAGAACTGTCAAAAACTTTAATGACCTCCAAGACTTGAGTAATACTACAATAGCTATCAGCAGTGCTATGACAGACCCAGTATATGTATATTATAAGAACTCTTTTTAGTCACACTGTTCTAGATATTCTCCAAACATAGTTTCGGGCAATTTCAACTTCTTATCTATACAAATATTCATATGTAAATACTAACTACACAATGCTAAACATTTTAATATTTGTTGTTAGTAATTTAAAGGCTGTCACTTAGAAATGTTGTATTTGTTTGAGCCAAAGGCATTTTCCCAAAGTAAATACATTGGCATACAATAAAGTCGAGTTGTAGTACTTATGCGCAGTTTGAACAAATTTTTGTACTTTGCAATGAATAATTTTATGAAATTGTGCACACATGTACATATGTGTGTGTGTGTAGATTGGTTGGTAATTATAAAACCACAACTACTTTGTGACTATTTTCCACATGCTCAACATCAGCGCCAGTTATATTTACGTACAAAACTAGATACGCTCTTAAGTACATAATGGCCGCCGGCTCATCTAATATGGAATTTTGTAATAACAAGTAGCGACGACACCAACGCCAACATTGCAACCATAATCATCAGCTTTATCATTAATATTAGTGCCGATAGCACTCAAATTTACAGCACCCACCAACCCTCGCACACATTTAAAAGTTGTCACACGCTTGCGTTAGCGGCCCTTTGGATTTTCCATGAATCGACGCCAATCGTGTGTTGTTGTGTTTTAGTTAGATATTATTTTGTTTTGTTTTTTAGTTAAGTGCATGCCCTGCAGGGAATTCGAGTAAGCTGTTGAGATACATTTCAGTTTCAGAACTAAAGCTAAACTAGTTCGGTAGGTGGTACATATGGACTAGTTCAAGACAGTCAATCTACTGCCTAGGGATTTTGAATTGCATTTGAAAATAAAAAACATTTTTGTTGCTGTGTCTTCTAACGATGTGATTAAACTCCAAAGCTCAACTAGTTTCCGTAAAATAACGCTTCAAGTCGTACTCAGTCTTAATAATTGTCTTTACAGTTCATTATTTTCTTTTTTGCCTAGGTATCTGTTTATGAAAATCTTTTATTTTCCAGTTTTAATTATTTTTTTCCAGTGGATTTAAAAAAGTTATGATTATTAAAGAATCAGACTAAATTAATAGCTTTAAAAACTTCCCTGTCCCCATACAAAGCGCTTTGTGAATGCCCCACGTCCACTAATTTTTTGTATTGCTTAACTGAGTAATAGGAACATATATTATAAAATATTATTTTTATAAAAAATTTGTGAGTCAAATGTGACTCATGAACGTAGCAAAAAAAAACATTTTTACTACTTTCAATGAGTCACATGCGAGCATAAAGGACCTTCTTCTTCTGTAAGTTGTATAGAAAAATGAGTCACATGTGACTCATGAACTTATTTCAATACAATGTCGTGAGTCACATATGACTCATTGGAAAGGGAAGTTGTTAATGCTTATGGTCTCAAAAAGTTAAAAATTCTAGTTAGTTTTGTTTAACCTTTAAACATCTCTTCTAAAGTATGTGACCACAAAACTAGAAGCCCACTAGTTCGAAACTAGAGATTTTCTCTACGAGGCATACTCTTAAGCAACAACAATCTCATACATATTTATGTAACATGCAAGTGCCTGACCGAAGTTTGCCGTTCCGTTGAACGTTTTTCGGTTTGTTGCTTAATCAAACTTACTGACATCATCAGAAACTAGCAACACTAAGTTGTGGGTGATTTGGTATGACTGTTCCCATCATACTCGTACCTCGGCAACTTACTTAATTTTTCGTACCATGATTGCTGAAGGCGCATCAATGTTCATGAAAGATTTAAGTGGATGTCGCATAGTCACACTTAATCCTCATCTTTGAGCCATTTTGAAGACTTGAAGAAACCCAACAATTATTTGACGGAAAAACTTACCGACTTGTTGTAGGTTAAGCAGAAAGGAACTCTCATTTTAACACCTGATACAGCAGCGATGATTACATACTAAAACCTTTTGTAGAGAGATCTCATTATGGCCAGGTTTGCTTAGGAGAACATAGCAATATAGTTTTAAAACTAAGAAAAGACCAGCTTGAAACAAATGTTCGTGGTCAACCTCTTGTGGGGAATTTAATTTGCTACCATACTTTATGCAAATAATGTTTTACAGCAATGATTTGGCAGTTTTAAAACAAAAATGGAATTAGTTAGTCAAAACATACAATGAATTTACGAAAATGTTGATTAAATGACAGAATTTCAAACTACTCACCCCTTTTGTGAATTATGTTGTGTTTTCGAAAATAATCGATGTAAAAAGGTATGGCCATAATCTGATGTCGTGTTTCAAATAGCGATGAGTGTCAACATCAATCAACAAGTGAAAACATCAATACATTATTCCATATCACTCTCGATTCGCTCAGGCCAATAGGACCTACCTTTTTGGCGAATTAATTTAGTTCAATATTTGCGCTATGCTCAGCTGAGTATAATAATATATTCCACCGAATATTAAATAATCCAGCCTCGGTCGGTCACTCATTTGTACTTGGATGTATTTTGTATTTGTAAACACAAATTTGATGCTATCGGATTGTAATGCATTGTATCTATGGGCCAGTACAACAGTTTGGAAATTCTATATCCATACTTTATGAATATTGAAAGCGTTCATCGGCTTTTGGTATATTTTGATGGCTTTTAAGTTTCCACAGCCGATTTGAACGTCGCACATTTTGGTGTGATGCGGTTCTTTTTGTTGTTACTATTTTGCCTTGGTTGCTCACCCCCGCATATATGTATGTACATATGTATTTTGTCGTATGAGCAATGGTAAATGCGGTTTACATTGTCAACTTTTAATTGAGATCATTATGGTTTCTATCAAAATGTAGATGGATGAATTGTTTGAATATTTGAAATATAATCTAGATATATGTATATTTATGTGTGCACTGTTGTTTGGATATTTAGCTAAATTAAAACGAAACTAAATGGGAGATATGCGATTTATGACGGCTTACAGAGCATAAAGTGTGAAAAAGTTTGATGTGGGTGTTTGAAATAGACCTATACCTCAGTAATATTTATTTTTGAACCACCCGTAACCCAGTAGCAGTATTTATTTATATATAACGATAAGTATCAACCCTAAGGAGGGCACCTTTCCCAACTGACAAACGCAGGTATCAATGACAATACCGACATCCGGAAAAAAATCATATTTTGCATTACCAGATGCGCGGGATGCTATGATGTCCTGCCTACCTGGTGATGTGACGCACTGATCACTAGGTGACGCCTCACACCCTATTTATTACATAGCCTGTATCGCCAAAATTGTAGACCAACGATGCTACATCCTAATCTTTATCACAAGGTGATTTCAGAGCTTTTTGTTTTCATCTGGGGTCATGTGATATACTGATCACTAGCTGACGCATCGCATGTTATTTATTACATCACCGAAATTGTAGGCAAATGATGTGAGACCCTGCCTACGATATTATCACTAGGTGATTCCAGAACTCTTTGATTTTATGTTTAATACTGAACGATGTGATATCCTGCCTACCAGGTGATGTGACATACTGATCACTTGGTGACGCCCACATGATAATTTTTACATCACCAGTAGGGCCAAAATTGTAAGCAAATCATGTGACACCCTACTCTTGATAACTAGGTTACTCTGCAGCTTTCTGTTGTGATTGTATGATTATTATGTGGTGATGTGATATTGTATTTATTTATGTTAAAAAATTTGATGTCATATCAGCTGGGATGAGTAATTTTACCAAAAGTACTGAATACCTTCCAACTTAAGCGGCAACCAGTTCACCAGGTGATGTGAGATCCTGCTGTCAATAATTCGTCGCAAGTTGACAATTTTTTCGTACCAACAAAAAAAATCACTCACCAGATTTGGGAGAAAGAAGAGTAGCAACAGATTAGTATTTCGGTTAAAATTTATTAAATAATTTATTTAAACTTAAGCTTAACTTAGTGAGGGGACGGAGTTATTAAAACATAAAGTAGTACAGTAGGTAGCTTTAGTTTAGTTAAAAGACCTAAGAGTATACCAGTCACACCTTCAAAACAAGTTCCAAGTTTAAGTGAATGAGCTAGGCCAACAGTTCATTAGTTTTCTGCATGTTTTCCTTCGATCCCAGGCTCAGCTTATCTTGCCACCTCAACTTTTTGCTTAAGATTATGCGGCAGCTCATTGTAGATAAGACCAGGCACATGAGCTGAAGGGGAATAAAGGAAAAAAGGTTAGAGTAAGAATGTAAACAAAGAGAAAATGATTAACTCACTGTTGCATTTGTAAATCAAATCAGACCAAATGATCATTTCTTGCGAGAAACAAAATACTCCGAGACGCCCACCTTTCAGTGTGGAGTCGTAGACATTGTGAGAGTCTAAAACCAGATTTTCACCCTCGTACATGCTGAAATTTTAACAAATTAATTGTATATGTGTGCCAGAATTTGTTTTATGTCAACAATTACCGCAAACGAATAAGTCCAATAGCCGGTCGATGCACCAATGACCAACGATATGGTGTCTTCTCCTTCCAACCCACATTTTTGGGATCCTTCCACAGCAACTTCACTTGATCTGGTGTATCACCGGAATGCCAAAGGCTATTACGTAACATTGACCCAGGCCCGGTTATGCTGTCTACCAACTTTATTTGTATGCCTGGTTCGGATGAAGCACGGAAAGGCGTTGATTCCCAATATGTTTGTGCTGCTTTCTTCCACATCACAACGTAGAATTTTCGATTGCTTTGATAGCTAAATATGAAGCCAACATAATCGTCGTCAGTGTCGTCGTTAACGTAGAAGGTGCCCTCAAAGTCAACGCCACCAAAGGCGTCATGACCTACGACCAAACCGGGATCACTGTTAAGCGTTTGAACGATTTCCGAACCATTTGCATGCACTTCCCAATTGGGATCACGTTGTGCGTCTCCTTCAGGGTCGAGTATTACCGAACGTATCGTACGGAAATCGGTCGAATATATCATTGAATTATTCGGGCAGTTATCGATAAAATTCGGCGTGCCATCCTCATCCTCATCGTATTCACAAATATCTCCCTTACCATTTCCTAAGTGGGATGAAAGTTAAATTAATGAGGAATTGTTGGAATAGGTAAACATAATCTATAGGGGCCGTATGAGTCGAACATAAAATCAATTAGCAAAACCTAATCCTTTATTTAACTTACGAATTCATAAATCTATCTATTTTCTACGTTATCAAAGTTCAAATACATACGATTCAAGTCTGTTTGATCTGGATTCCGAACTAAGGGACAATTATCCCGATGATTTGGTATGCCATCACCATCAATATCGTCATCACAAGCATCGCCTCTGAAAATATTAAAACCTATTAAAACCACTTAAAAAAACTGAGACTCTATATCCACACACTTTCCATCGCCATCGGTATCTAGCTGATCAGAGTTACTTATGGAGTTGCAATTATCCTCACTATCTTGTATACCATCATCATCACCATCAATATCCGAATCGCATGCATCTCCCACCAAGTCGTTATCTCTGTCTTCCTGTGATGGATTCGGAATAGTTGGGCAATTATCACAAGCATCGCCGATACCGTCGTTATCCACATCAGACTGATTTGGGTTCGGTACTATTTGGCAGTTATCATACATATTTATTATATTATCGTTATCGATATCATCGTCACAATCGTTTCCCATGCCATCATGATCCGAATCTAATTGTTTGCGATTTGGCACAAATGGACAATTATCACAAGCATCACCAACGCCATCGTGATCCGAATCGGACTGATCGTCATTATAGTCATAAGGGCAATTGTCCTTGTCGTTCTTCTCACCATCACCGTCCGCATCATCATCACAACCATCACCTATACCATCATTATCAACATCCTCCTGCCCCGAGTTCGGCAAATCTGGACAATTATCACGTCTGCAACGTACATCTCTGCAACTTAGCTCAAAGTCCGCCCAACCATCGAGATCGCGATCACGTCCACACACAAAACCATTGCCAGCCCAACCGACATTGCATTTGCAAGTGTATTTGAAGTTATCCATGAGATGGCAGTAGGCGTTTTGATCACAGACTGTCCCATCAGCACACATACCCGATGTAGGTACACAAACATTGGTGCCATTCGCGAAAAAGCCGTCAATGCACTTACACTGGTACGATCCCTACGGTATGAAATCAAATTATTATTTACGAAGTGACATAAATCGCTACGGCACACAATCGTCTTACAATGGTATTCACGCAAACCGAATGTGCATGGCAATTGGCCAATCCTTTCGCGCATTCATCGATGTCATTACAGGTTTGTTTGCGGAAATCAGGTCCAATATATTCTGCATATAATCCTAAAAGGTTAAAGAGTAGGCTGTCACCAACTTGTTAGGCTTTGATTAAAAGATACTCACCTCTGCCATGATTCCCTTCAAAGCCTAGCGGACATGGCTCGCATCGGAAGCCGCGGTTGAGATTGATACATTCCGTTTTGGGATCGCAGGGATGATAAAGCTCACATTCGTTGATATCGCGGCATTTGGTGCCATTCATGTGTGTTCCGGGCATGCAGGGTATGCAGTG
This sequence comes from Sphenella marginata, assembly GCA_951509765.1. Classification (NCBI taxonomy): domain Eukaryota; kingdom Metazoa; phylum Arthropoda; class Insecta; order Diptera; family Tephritidae; genus Sphenella; species Sphenella marginata. The sequence goes on from OX608083.1 coordinate 48,290,700, forward strand.
AAAGTATGGTGGGAAATCCATTTCAACACATTCTACGCCTATTCGTATAGAAACAAGGTAGAAGAGTCACGATACTATTTTATTCAAACGTAAGAGAAACAAGGGTTGAAGTCAAAGGAATCCACAACAGACTATTTATCTTTCTTATTACAAAAACTTCCGGTCGTACCTAAGGAGGACGAATTACGCAAAAAGAGTTAGGAGATGCTGGAGTTAAAAGAAAACTAAAATATAGAACGCCGCAGCATGGAAAAGCCTCGGTGTCCTTTGAGGTATTTGTTCATTAACCTGTCAGCTGACTACCTGCAGTCTAAGCTTATTTTAAATGAGTCCTGTCCCTGGAGAAGATTAAGAGATCAGAGAAACTACCAAAATTCAGTGATGTTAATCGTGTTACCAGCTCATGCCGCATATTCAGAAAATCTTGGCTGCCTAAGCCACTTTGTGAGAAATAACAAAATTTTGGAATACTCCAGTACTCATTAATATAAAAAAGTGGTCCAATTTTCATGTCTCGGAGTACTCCATTCTGAATATTCCATTCAGCCGCTATATACGAGTTCTCTCAATATGCTCTCAAATTATTACTACATGAAGCACTCAATACTAAAGTGAGTGAGTGAGTAGGTTTACTGTTGAGGATGTCTTCTTTGAGACTACACAGAAACAAAGTAATGAAGTATGTACTCCGAGATGGATTAGGTGATCCAATCAGCGCGCATCGGCATGATATTTTGACCACCTTTTTTATATGTAGATATGAAAGAGTATTTCTTTGTAGTATTCTTTTTTGCCATAGCAGCAGGCCTCGCTGAAATTACGCTTTGTTAGACTTGACTAAAATGGCTAAGAGTAGTAAGCCACAACGAATGGTAATCATGCATAATAATATATACATACATACATTTATATATATATGATTGAAATGAAACTAGTAATGATATGATAATCTACTCCCGTATACCAATTAAACCCAGAAAATGGAAAAAATGCAAGCTACAATAAGTGAGACTTAGTTATGAACAAATAGATTAAATTAAAACAAAACCTTTTTAAAAAAAAAAAAGTATAAAAACCTTTATTAAATCTCATATAAATTATAACTGTAAATACTATTTGTGCTTAACAACATTCGAAATTAAATAAGATTAAGTTAAATAATTAAATACATTATTTCCATTTTCTGTTTTAACTTGGCCCAAAGCTTTTCTGCCAGTGTACAACAACAACTTTGCTCCGCATTCGCAATTGTTATTGACTTTTGCAAATTGACCTTCAATCTAATTGGTCGTTGAGGAATACTTTCGTGTGTATTTCGTTTCACGTTGATATTGTTGAACACTTTGGACGGGTACTATAAAGTTTCCTGTATAACAACAACAAAAAAAAGAAGAAAGAAGAGAAAATAAATTAGTCTTAAAGTCAAGGAAAAGTCAAAAAAAAACAAGTAAGGAAAGGGCTGTCTTCGGCTGTGCCGAATGCTTTATACCTTTCATGAATACGCACAATTCTTCTAAGTGTCCGATCCTTACTTACAATTACTTACAAACTCTCCAAAACTGTTAATTTAAAAATACATAGCCAAACCACATTTATCGTAGCAATCGGTAATATGGGAGCTATATTTTATGTAAGTCCGATCTGTATGATTTTCACTACACACATCACATATATAATAAGTACCAAACCTGCAAAATTTTACGTTTCTAGCCTTCTATTTGCAACATTTATAGACCAAAACCCATTTATCGAAACTATCGATTATATGGGAGCTATATGTTTTGTGTGTCCGATCTGGGTGATTTTCACTACACAAGTTACAAATATAATATGTACTAAACCTGCAAAATTTCGCTCTCATAGCTTTTTGATTGCACGAGTTATAGGCCAAAACCCATTTATCGGAACTATCGATTGTATGGGAGCTATGCGTTATGTAAGTCCGATCTGTATGATTTTCACTACACACATCACATATATAATAAGTACCAAACCTGCAAAATTTTACGTTTCTAGGTTTCTATTTGCAACATTTATAGCCCAAAACCCGTTTATCGGAACAATCGATTGTATGGGAGCTACACCTTGTATCGGTCCGATCTTGCTGGTTCCGACAAATGATTAATCCTATGCAAAATGGCGCCTGCTTGCAAAATTTCATCAAGATATCTCTAAAACTGAGGGACTAGTTTGCGTTCAAACAGACGGACGGACAGACGGACAGACGGACATGGCTAAATCAACTCATCTCGTCGCCCTGATCATTTCGGTATACTTAATGGTGGGTCTATCTCTTCTTCTTCTCACACTTACAAACATCGGACCAAAGTTATAATACCATTTCATGTTCATGAAAGGTATAAAAACAGAGATTGAAAAGATATGTGACCAAATTTGTAATTTTGTTTTGTTTATTTAAGAAATAAAATTTCGGTTTTCGGTTGTTGTATTTGGTTTGAACATGAACGATAGAATATGTAGTAAACGGTTCCGAGTGGAAACATAAACAGTTAGTACTAGAAATGTTTTCCAAAAATTGTCTGGATATCTTTTCGAATATCAGCTTAAGGTCGAGTTGGGGTCAGTTTTAAAGTCTTACTATAGAGTCCACAGATCAGATACAAGGATTAGTTTTGAACTGAGTTTGATTTTTAGGTATTTTTTTTTCTTAACCAATACAAATTAAATAGAATTCCCTGCTAGTATGCTCTTTTCCTGAGAGCTTGTAAGGGCTACTAAAAAGAGTGTATTTGCCGACCATGGCACTAAATAAACTCGGGAAGTAGAATACATACCTGCCTGCATTTCGAGTACTTTCTCATGAGCAATAAAACAATCAACTAACTAACACTTCAAAAAATCTTTTCGGTCAGGTGGATATTGACTTTGGTCGTGTAAAGCTTGAATTCCAAATCAAATTTTTCATTTTTAAGACTTTTAACTATACAATTTTAAGGAAAATAATAAATCATAAATAGACAGTTGGCTTAAGGATGAAGGAGATAATTTGCAATGGCCATAATACTGTCAGGTGCGTAGGCAGGCGCAAGGAAATTGTGGTGAAGAAGGGGTTTGTTTTAGATTGTAAACGAAACTCACAGCCTGGATGCACCTGATTCACAAACAAGGACGGTGTGTTCAGTACAAAGTGCGACATCTCTTGAGGTGCTTCAGCTTTTAATAATTGTCTCGCTAGCTCACTGTAATGCTGAGGCTGAGAGACTATCCCGTTGTCAACAGTAAAAATCAACTAAACCAAATTTAACTACGATGGTACAAAATATCTAACGACCTCCAAACTGCTGCTGGCTTTGTCAAGACGTCCACCTTACAATCTCTTAACTGAAATCCTTGCTGTATTTACGCAGTTGAGTCAAGCGATACAGATCATAATTTTGAGAAGTAAAGCTAGAGATTTGGCGTTCTGCTCCTTTGCCTAATAACTAAAATGATCCACGATTGCACCACGTTTCCCCCCTCCCCCACCGCTTTACACGCCACTGCACACACACAGCAAAAATACAATAATTCGATAATATTTTCACACGAGTTTATGTGCGTTAAAATTAACTTACCCGAGGGACAAGGTCCGTCCATACATGGATTGTGTTTAGTGCAGCTGCGTCCATCACCTTCATAGCCAATGGGACAAGCATCACATTGTGCGCCATTCAAAGTATCGTGACACTGAACGCCTCTGTAATAATAAAAGCACAATAACAACAATACAACAAATGCAAAAACAAGAGGATTTTTAATGAAATGTGCTTGGTTGTATGTATGTACATATGTTTGATCACTTGACTTCGAAATTGGTTGTGTGTTATGACTTAGCACGTTTGACAGCACAAACAACAAAAACAATTTGGTAGGTATAAAGAATATAAATGATCTTGGCAGCACTGCGAACGGTTTGCTGCAGCAGCACTTCACGCCATTTGACGGACCTAATAAGCCGAAAGGTGATTTTCACATGAACTTCGCATATTTCACAAATGTGTGAATATTAGGCGGACAACAACAATGCGAACAGGTACTGGCACATAAGTGGAAGTGGAAGGAATCGAAAAAAAAAAAAGAAATTAAATTTTTAACAAATAATGTTTGGGAAAGAAAATAAAAAAAAATCTTAAAAATTAAACGAAAGTGTTTGAGGGGCAGGGCTAAGTCCAAAGCTCTACACAAATAACGGAAATTTCTCCTCACCACATTTCGTACTTCACTTGAATGCTTCAACAGTTAGTTATCTTATTTGATGTTTGGGAAGTCTATCTCTCTGCTCTATTATATAACAGGAGAACAGGACGGTGTTTGAAAGTTTATTCCGTAGATAGGCACATTTCCGATGTTAAATATTTCCATGAATATTAAGGGACAACAGAGTTAGATATGTAGGTGGATCAACGATAAATTGTACCGGGCCAAAAACAAAAGATATGTTTCCTTTAATTTATTTTTATATATACATATATGCACTTTGAAATACAAATGCTAGGGAACTTTGTCATCCCTTCCAAATATTATGCAGATCTCTTCCGGGCTGTCATGAGCAGTAATGTCGCCTGCAGGATCGTAGATTTTTTGTTTGCTAATCTGCCCATTATTTCAAGATAGATGGGACTAGGGTGAACTAAGTTAGTTCCGGGTTGACACCATATCTCTTTCAAATGTTGAGGTACTTGTGATACTTAGTTGTCGAAGCCAGCTATACAAACTTTCGCAAGGAAATAACATCTGGAAACTGTATTGGAAACAGTGTTGCGCAAATCAACTAATATATTCAATCAATTGATCAATAATTTAGTCATGACTAATTTAATCATAACTAACGAGAGACTAAATTCGTTAATCGCAAATCATCAATCATTAGTTTTAATCATTAATGTATGACTAAGCTCGGTGCACAGGTGTTGGTACACTACACATACAGGGTGTAAGGATCAGCTGACCGAAGTCTCAGACCATCATCTTGAGTAAAGTACTGAAATAATTAGGTTCGGAAATGAAAAAATTGTTGACCAGTTTTGTATGGAGATGTCAAAAATTCTTTTAATTTCCGAGAAAAATTTCTTTGTGGACTTTGCTTAGGAGGATTGTCTGAGTTTTCAGCTTTCTGGGGCTGTACCTTACACCCTGTATCAAACGATTGATTTTCTCTTAGTGCCTTTCGAGTATTTTACCGGGCCATGTATTTATCTGCCCACCAAAAAATACGGAATTTTACACTAAAACACCAAAGTCTAACCAAACCTACAGTAACGTTTTGTGTGCAATTCAGTATTTTTTTCAGATGCAGAAAAATATTTTACTTCTCCTGGTATTAAAAAATATCAATCATAAATAAATAATCATGATTATTTGATTATGATTAAAACTAATCAATCGTTAGTCATCACCTCGTGATTGAACTAAATAATCATTAGTCATCAATCATGACTAACACATTCAATCATTAGTCATCAATCATTAGCTAACTAAATTTTGCCCAACACTGATTGGAAATCGATCTCTGCCATATGCGAAAGATGTAACTGTAAACTTGTAACACCTTTGGAATAAGAACCAACAATAAATTTTTTTTTTTGTTTTCAGTGTCTTCACTTTGCAAAATTTGCCACACTCGAAATTGGCATCTCATACGTGTAAGTCTTAAATGTGCGGTGAGTTTATTAAAAATGTGAGTGGGATGTTTGTAACCAATAAGCCCAAGGCTAAACAAAAGATTTAAGACTGAGCAGAGGACTATCTCACAAAGCTACACAAAGGATTTCGTACAATAGCGAATTAAATATGGAAAATGTGAAAAAATTCTTATTATTTGAATTAAGCAAAATGCAGATGCAAGCCACAAACATTCATACACACACACATTTACATATTTATATTTAAAGTTTAAAACGCGTGGGATGAGGGCGTTAGCAGTATCGGCTTTTGATTTGCCGCACCAAAATAATACAAAACGGAGAAAGATAAAGTACACACAAGGAAACGTGGGAAATTTTAAATGTGATAAAGAGAAAATAAATTAATATCGGCCTTAAAGTTAAACATTAAGATATGTGGGAAGAAATCTTTAAATGACCCCTTGAACTTCCTTAAAAGCAAATCAAAATAGAATCAAATATTCTTATCACGCTTGAAAAACATAAATAACAACAACACAAATCATTTTTACATTTTACAAACACTCAACTTCCACATATATGTATATACTTATGTATATACATATGTTAACAAGTAGATTAAGCCAAGAATCTCCTTAACACAATTATTTGATAAGCCATAAATATCGGCTGCTCAATTGAGTCATTAAGCACATGTTGTTTATCGCAAATATATGTACATATGTATGAGCTCACGAAAAACAAACAAAACAACAAAAAGAATTCATCAACTGATGAGGGAAAATTTATTTTTATTTTTATTTTTCGCTGATGTGCATATCAATCAATATTTATGATTTGTTGATAAACAAGTTCACCTACGCAAATTAATACGAAAAGTATACAATGCATTTGAGACGACGACAAAAACAACAACAACAAGGTAATTCATTGGTGCGTGCACAGAGAAAGAGTGATAGCAATTAATCATCGCTCAAAGCGTCTGATTTTGAAGAGATAATATTTGGTGTGACGAACACTGGCGTCGGCGCGGGTGCAATTAAGAATTGGAATTATTGTTTTTTATACTCCGTTGAACGTAGCTCACATATGCGTCGTATATTCGTTTGAAAAAGATCGCAACAGCATAAAAGAATCGAAAGATATGGACTTATGTGTATTCTAACTAATTTCTATGCGATCATTTGAATTAGAAGTTTAAATTTTGAATTTCACAAATAGAACTGAATTTTTAGAATTTGTTTCTAAGTCATCCGCCAATTAATTTTTTCAACTTCAAGATTTTTGTATAACTATATTTATCAAATATGCCATCGTCACCATTCTGATGCATAAGGATGCCAAGTTTTAAGCCTCTAGCTCACCGGAAAGTTACTCAAACATCGATAGCACGACTCCCTCCGTTTTTCATATCATGCGACATCTAGCGGAATTTTTTGTACAAGGTAGTGCATTACAATTTATAGCTGATCGACGTGTCAAGTTTACTTAAGCATTACATAATTCCCAATTAACAAATATTAAATTAATGTTACGTGTTAAAAACATAGCTTTGGAAACCATAATTTTCTCACTCGTTGTCACCCTTTACCAATGCCGTATATATGCACCTACATGCATACATACATATACATATAAATATGTATATTTATGTGTTAAGTTTAACGCCGTTTAATGGCAAACGTTTGAGTCCATCATTTAACGATCAGTTCCAGTATGTACGCACATCCCAACGCAAGCTGCTTACCAAACTGTTGAGGATTTGAAAATGTTAAGTAAATTCAAACAGGCAGCAAATACGAACTTTACACACTTAGCAATTTCCATTAGTGACCGCAACGGCATTTGGAAGCTTTGAGATATTGGCCAAAAGTCCAGACACCTACGCAACAGCACAAAATCCACAGGGCATACACAGCTCATACGAAGATACGCATGAATATACATATGTATGTATGAAGGTATGTACATACTTACATAGGTACGAAGATGTTTTGATATGTATGCAAAGCCAATATCAATATGTATGTATGTATGTATGATTCAGAGAGAGTGAAGTTGAGGTGAATAGTACGCATGGGATATGTACCACGAGTCAACAAATAAACAAAACACACTGAGATTCATGCCAACAAGCATTGTATACTCGTACTAGTGCTTTCGTGCTTATATGCGTATCGAAGTTAACGATATGCTGGCTAAAGATGAGCACGAAAAAACGGGACCCGGGATACTAATTTGAAGATAGCCGGGTTAAGCGACAACGGGTGATTTTTTTAAGCTCGATTGCTGGACGGCAGAAGCTCGTTGGTAATGTATTGAAAGCGAAGCCAAGAGATTATAAAGTCAGTTATTCTTCAAAAACTTAGAAAGTCACACCTATAAGACAAAAGCTTTCGGGGCTTATCCTACGAAGGGCTTTTAATTTAGTATAACTCCATTTAGTCTTCATGCATGAATTAAAGCACCGCCTGAGAACTTTCACTTCAAAAACAACGACAGTTTCTTAGACCCTTTCTCAGGTCCTTCCAAATACATACATATATCTTTGGTATCTTTGTATGCAAATACCGCAAGCACCAAGTCTCAAAAATTGGGTTCATTATTCAAAGTTTAATAAAGCACACATCTCTAATGCAGACGGATAACGACAACAGCTCGCAGAGTCATTCGGCCACTTAACACATTTGGCCACTTAGGACCATTTCCAGTCATGATTCGACTTGAGAGTACACTGCAGTAGTGCCATAGTCCAAGTGGCAAATTGAAGAAGTTAAATCGCCAAACACAAAAAAAATAGCATTCAATGCCTGAAGACCAATTAAACTGCGAGTAATTTTTGTTTGCTGATTTGAAAACTTAACACTTAAATAGCTGGGTGCTACCCAAAATTCTATTAGATGCTAAAAGATAGAAAAAGAAGAAAGAAGAAAAATTTTTATTCGGAATTAATTCTTGGATCTTGGATCTAAAACGGTTCGAAGAGAACATGTAAAGGAATAAGCCTCGGTATATTTTTAATACTTTCTATCAATTTTGAAGCGGGATATCAACTCTAGTCAAGACCTAACTAGATAAAAGAAGGTCTAATTAATTTTCTTTACTCAACTTCTTCTTCTAAAAATTAGAGCCACCCGAATCTTTTTACCATGTCATCTATACAGCAAAGAGGTCACTCCTTTGAGTTGTCTTTATTCGCTCCAAAGAAAGGATTATATGGTTAAAAAGCGCGCTTGCCTTTGCTTAAGGATATTCTTACGCTAACCTATAAGCCGGTTCCATTGAACTCATTCATTAATATTATTTATTAATTGGCATTTCCACCAGAGCCTGTTCTATCGTAGAGGAATGGCTCGAATTTTGTCCGACAAAATGGTGCTTTTCGATGTAAAATTGTCCAACTCGTTACAAGTTTATTGCTTAGTATTAAGTTCGAAGTGATTTCGGCCGGCTGGCAGCCTAGATTTGGAAAAAAAACACAAAGTCCAAGTCCATGCTAGGGTGCCGTCTTCATTCACCTCAAGACTGTAAGGGTCTTTCCATGGCTCTCTTATCTCTACGCCAAAATCTGCGAAATATCGCCGTTTCCCTGGGTGTGGTACTGGCTTTCGACTGAAAAAGTAATGGTGCTGGCGCATTCTCGGGTCCAATATTGTTACTTTAATTCCGAAAAGGTAACGCTAACCTCCTACCTACAACACATTCAATCAAACAACAACTACACCTTTTCCAAGAGTACTTCAGAAACAGTAAAATGTACTTCAGAATAGTCAATTGCACTTCAGAAATTGTAAAATGTATTTCAGAATAGTCAATTGTACTTCAGAAATTGTAAAATGAATTTCAGAATAGTCAATTGTAATTCAGAAATTGTGAAATGTATTTCAGAAGTTGTAAATTGTACTTCAGAAGCTGTAAAATGTTCTTCAAAATAGGCAATGGTACTTCAGAGACCGTCCTTGACCGGATATGAACCCGGTTCGCCCCGACTGGCTTAATGAGCAGTGAAACATTCTAGGATCCCAAGGAAGGTAAGATGGGTATTGAGGGGTGGGAGGCCTCATATTGGTTGATCAACCATAGTACAATTTTCGATCTCTGAAGTACATTTTACCAATTCTGAAGTACAATTGACTATTCTGAAGTACATTTTACCATTTCTGAAGTACAATTGACTATTCTGAAATTCATTTTACTATTCTGAAGTACATTTTACGGTTTCTGAAAATCATTTTACGAATTCTGAAGTACACTTGGAAAAGGTGTAGATACAAACCAATTTGCATTACTTTTTGTATAACTTGAAATTTTACGAGCATAACCTCAAAAATTCGAGGGCATATGTAGCTTACAGTTAGATTTAAGATTTATATGCCACTAGGCACTAAGCGAGTAACTGAACTACCATCGTTTCGTATTTAGGCATAAATTACGATGAGCGCAATAAAAGTCAACAAATTCATAGGCACTTTTTCACTAAGTCAGTTAGAGTTAAAGTTAGCATTGTAAACCTTCTCCTTACCTATACATTTTGTTGTTGTGCTATTCAGTGCAATATCGCAGCGCAATGTAACCTGAGACCCTAAGTGAAGGCGTTTACCGGAAAAAAATGTTCATCAATTCAAAGTACGAGAAAACGCATAAAATTTTAATTTGCGTGTGGAATGTGGTCTAACGCCAGCGCTCAAAAGATGAAGAAGAAGATGGTGACTAAGCAGAAGAAGCAGATAAGATGGTAGGCAAGTTAGCAACATTTTGGTTGGAAAGCATTAAGCCATTTGATGAGTGAACGCGTGCTGGACAAGTGCGCCAAGTGAGAGAAGACCCTGCAGGGAACTGAGTAGCTAATGCGACAAAATGGTGGTGTAGAAATCTATATAAAATACCAATTCTGAATTATTTGGATGTGAACTAGATACCCAGTAGTTCAAACCAGCCAGTTGAGAAACCAACACAAGGTATTTTGAAAGCATAGATTTTTCGTACAATATAATATCTAAAAAATAAATGGACTTAAGGAGAAACAAAAAAATTAAATTATATAAATTGAATGATCCAGCAGATAAAATAAAAATATTTAATTAAATATTATATTTTTATTTTTGTTAGAAAAACAATGACTTATCTAGTAAAATGTGGATAATCTTAAGCTCGCTAGAAAGTGGTCGATAGTAAAAGTAAAAATATATAAATATATGGTGTTGTCCAGAATTATAATAAAATGGTATGCAATCGTTCTGGAATAAATTTGTAGCTGCTTCGGAACTAAAGAAAGGGCAATGCAACGGATACTTTTTTTCACCGCCTAGCTCATCGGCATGGTAAATTCGGCAGTTGATAGCTTGTAAATGATATTGAGGACGAGCAAGTATTAACTCCGACTACACACTATTTCAGAACTACACATTTTTCCTACAGGGTTCATTAAGTACGCACATACACATGCACCTGTAAAGCATAAATTTCTAGTTAACATCCATAAGCGGTATCAGTGAGATGCACAAGCGACAGCGTTGGCACTTAATGAAGATGCAAGCAATTGATATCGCTTGCCAACAACAACAATGTATGGAAAAACAACAATTTAATGATAACGAACAAAAGCGCACTTAGAACATAGGATGATGCCCGTAATGAGTGAGTAGTATCGATTATATTCATTAAATTAATCGATTATTCAGTACTTGATGACATTTGTGAAAGATCGAGTTTTTTTTTAGGCATTGATTTTTATTAAGGGCCAGTCAAATTCCAAAAAATTCGGAGCTGGCATATGAAAATTGTTAATAGCAAATAATTTGACGTCCAATTTTCTCTTGAATATTGTTGTTGTAACAAAACTTGGCCCATCCCGCGCCCACATGATCGATAGTTTCGAAGGCTATGGTTATTTAAATGAACTGTTTTGAAGAGTTTGAACCAATTTTACTCACGGTGGTTACACTTGAAACCTCAAGACTTTGTCATTGTAGAAACTCTGATTTATATCTCTCATTCACAAAGCCAAAATAAAGTTAGAACCATTCATGTTTTTGAGTTGTGTGAATCAACTTTTATATAAAGCGGCATATTACGCGGGCCGCACCTTTATTGATTTCCATAAACTGCTTTGATTTGCTATTGGCTGTGGCCAACACACAACTTGTATGAAACCACAGTACACACATACATACATGTATAGCCACTCAAGCTTGTTTGTTTGTATGTAAATTGTGCTGCTGCGATTATCAATGCGGTTGTTGACGTTGTATTTGCTGGCCCAACAAAATCTCGTAAATGTCAACAAACATGAAGGTTGATATGTGACCGGACGCCAACAAACAACACCCAATAACTCTCTGATAATTTTTTTTTTGTAAACAAAAGAAAACAACTACAACAATCTGTTTTTTCAATGCAGTTGAAAGAGAAATGCAAAACCAAGAAATCATAAAAGCATTTGGGCGTCAAACAGTTTTGATTGCTGCTGTAAATCAGTTAAATGAGGCGCGCGCATTCAGAAGACTTTCAAACAGATAGCGACAACAACAACAACAATCACGTTATCTTAACAACAGTGTGGCACTAATAAAATGTTGCATCTTATGTGGCAAGTGTATTCAATATGCAAATTCACGCATGCGCCGCTCTTTCCCAGCCACTCACACTGATTGCTCAATTCAATGCAATGCCTTGGCGCAGGCGTGAAGGTGCGAAATTGCAGTGGAAAGCAGTTGGTGTACTCTTTCGTTTGTGCGCGATTGCCTTGGGGCATCAGAAACACCTTCACTTGGCACGTAAATTAATTTCCAGGCAATTTACAACTTGCTTACAGCATCGTTCACCAATCAACACACTTGCAGCTTATCGATCCTTTTTATTAGGGACGCATTAAGCTGGTAGCTAAGATTTCACATACATAAAAGCAAGCCGTGCCTTTTTACCCACACAAACACACATACGTTTACCTGTAAATTTATTCGTATGCAAATTGTAATCCTTTCAAGCGGCTCAAAGACTGAATATGCAGATGATACGTCTTCAGTGCCACAAATGAAATGTGGTGATAAACAGTTTTTACGCGCATTTAATGGGAGGTGACATTTCGAAGTCGTCTCTAGGCAAGATTTAGAATATTTTACGTTATGCCGCAAATGATCACAAAATTCTCAGAAAGTTCAGTGGAGGGTGGAGTTGAAATGATTGCCATACAAAGGTGAAATGATGGACAGAGGTGAAGAAGCTTCAACAAAAGTTCTTACTACATTCGTTTAGCTTGCAAACTGGAGAATGTGATAAAGCAAAGAGAGTTTGATGTTGTGGGAGCGAAACAGCTAATTGATCAATTGTTAACTGAGAGCAATCTTCCAAGAAATATTGTATAAGACCAGAGGAAGTGTTTTTCTCACTCACTACGTACCGACGCTGAAGAACACATCGAGATTCAGCGCAACCTGAATATTAAATGCTATGATGAACACTGTCGCTACGCCTCGGAAAAGAAGGACTTTACAAACAAGGCCACACTACGAACGGATGCAACCCGATGTGTGAGGAGCACTGTAGTGAAATACAGAAGTCATGTAGTCGAAAAAAAATTGAGTGGTGGGAACTATAGACAATGGCTGATAGGTAGGCAATCCGAGAAAGTTGCAAGCGATATCCTCACTCAAAAATAAAAAGTGTTGAGATATAATGGGCTCCTCGTCGAGCTGTTAAACTATCGAGGCTAGTAGTAGTTTACTAATATATATTATATGATGGGATGACAGACTGGCTCTAGTGCGCCCTAGAATCAGCTACAGTGGCATATCTTTTGGAAGTATAGTAGTGCCGACCAACAGAGATTAAGACTAGTGCTTAAACCACCTCTCGTTAGAATATCTAAGTAAGAAAGTACCGGGGGAGTCGGTACACGATGGTAGGAGTGAAGCTTCACGTACCAGACAGATTTCCTAAGAGATTTTAATGGCCTAACAAAATACTGCACCGTGCTTGTAATTCAGCTACAAAGCTTTACTTCAATTATTTTCTTCGGATTTGCTTAGCAATTATGTCTCTTTCTATTTTTGCTGTTTTTTCCTTCCATACATTTTCTTTCCTTCATTTATCGCTTCATTTCGTAGCGTTAATTTTGTTCAATAAATTTTTTTTCTTTAGTTTCCCCTATTATATTTTTATTCATTTTATTGTATTATATTTCCTCGTTTCTGGATGTTCCTTTCCTTCGCCTTCGTTTCCATACTTTTCTTTAATTCTGCTTCCTTTACTTTTCATCCCTTACTTTTATTTTATTTGCTCTTCTATCATCTTTTCGTTTCCTTTTCTTATCTCTCGTTCCTTCAATTTTAGATTTAATTAATTTAGTGCGAAATAGTTATTGGTGTTCCTATTAAAGGAAAAATTAAGATTTTCTTCAGAAGTGAAAACATGAATTGACCTGAGTCGAGGATTTCTAACTGGTCTGGAAATATTTTTTTGTGAAGATTTTTTATTGATTATCATTTTTTTTACACCGTAAAAAATAAAGGAACTGGCACCCTTCGAAAAAAAAAAATTTTATCAGACTGACTACACAGTAAAATTTACGTTTTGAATATCCTATCCCATCCGGAGCAAAAAATCCTTTATAGGTGGTAAACCCATTTTCCAGTTAATAATAATATATCCAGCACATTAAAAATGAGGTTCTGAACAGACTGCAACGGACCAAAGAATCGAGTTCCATTGTTTCTTCCCGACTCAAAAAAGTAGCAATCACCAGACAAAGCTTTCACTTCCAAAACTTGTTGGGCCCATAATGTTATGTTTTCTTATTTTACTACAACACCGCCTTCATATCGGACGTAAACTGAAATGCAAGCTCAGTTGCAATATTTGCCCAGTGAAGGAAAATCAAACGTATGATTTCTTCATGCACCGCGCTCCACATTTCGATTTTACCTTTCATTACCGCAATTAAATCTTATCCTCTTAAAGTTTATTAATTATGCATATCCTAGATTGAATGCCTTTTAAATCCGTTCACAAAAGGTGCGAACTAATTGCGCACGCGCACATCAAAATATTTTTGTCTTTGTGCTCTGGAAATTCGCAATAGAGTTGAAAAGAAAAACAAAATATCTACACCACTTGGAAAGAGTAATAAAAAAGTAATAAAATTTCAAGTGCACTGAATTCACTTACACATAACAGGGACGCTCCGCACAAGTAGCGCCGGGCTTACAGATCTTGCCATCACCAACCATGCCAGCTGGACAACGACCACAACGCAGACCGGCCATCGTTTCAAAGCAGTCAACACCTGAGAGAAGCAAAAAAAAAAAAAGACAACATAAAATTAATTGGAGGTATGGAGTAAATATCATAAAAGTAGTCAGATCTTTGTCAGTACATACAGGGTGCTACCTTTTTTGCGTTATTTTAAAGCTTCGAGGGCTATACAAAAATTATTTTCTTCCTTTGATGGAAAATGACGAATCAATCGCTGGTTTTGTTTAAGAAAAATCGGAGATCTAGTCAAACCCTTTTCAGTGGTCACAATATAAGTCCCTAAATTTTTTTCTGATGCATTGTTGGAGACCGAGACCGAAAAGAGATGGGACCAACTTTGGCTTACTCGAAATAAAAGGCGGTTTTAAACGTGATTCCAGTGACTTGTTCCAATCTTCATTTAAACCCCGCCGGCTGCAGGAAAAATTGTGTGACTTAATTGAGATGCGGCGGCCCATTAGGCTCCATTCGAATGACCAAGAAGAGACGTTTTTTCGATCCCATGGTGTTGCCAATTGGATCCAGTGGGCATGGAGAAGAATTGGTAGGGGGGGGGGGGGTGGGGGCTATGTTGACTGTCTAGGCCATTTTATGCTAATTGAAAAAAAAGCTCCCACCGAAAATTAATATTTTTAGCTATCCGGGCTTAGCAGAAAATAGATAAGGTGTATGACTTGTTCTTCCTTTGAAGTGGTCAAGCTCTCAACTTCGGGGCGACGAAGTATTTCGAAAATTATAATTCAGCATCCCGTGTATAATTGTCTAACAATTAATTTTATCAACCAACTAAATACTACACATGTCTCCTTAATGGCCTAGGTGAGTCATTGCTTCGAGTCTGAGTAATGTACGTCTTGTCACTACAATTGATAACGTTTACTCCTGCTCCTACTAATCATTCTACAATCTTCGAACTCTAATTCAATACGTATGGGGTGGAAACATAGCAGTGTTTTTCTGAGAAGCAGCTTCCTTAGTTAATTTAACATTAACATGCAGAAATTAACCCCAAATGGAGCACCCTGTATGCGCTAATTACCCTAGTACGCATTCGTATTCATATCAACCGCTTAAGTGCGATTCTCTCAGTTGGTCAAAAACGAATGTCGAGATTGTTTGGGGGCAATGCACAATCAGCCAAATTAGATCTGACATTTTGCCATGTTTAAAAAGTAGACACTCACCAGGATAACACGGATTCGATGTGCGACAAGTCGGTTCAATGCGTAAATTGTTGTCCGTCGCGGGCTCCCGACATCCAGCACAATTCTCCAGCAATTTGCGTAAGTAGGCGATCTCTTCACGTTGGTGGGCGATATCTTCACGCAAAAGTTTCACCAAAGCCATTAAGTCGCTGATGGATTTTGCGAGGGCGTCTATGAAAATAAAGGTAAAAAAAGAACAAATAAGAACAAGAATAAGAATAAAAAAAATGAAATAATTGAAACTAAAAAGTGTATACACAAACATACATACATATAAACATAAGAATTGCTGTGCCACTTAAGCGCAGTTAAATTAAGTCAGAATTGCGCTAAAGACGCAGCCAACAACAATTGTTCAAACAGCGCTTTTGATGCGTGCTGCAAGCTTCAGAGCGAGGGGAGAAAAACAATGGTAGGGGAAAGAGGGTTGCATGTGCGCTAAAAATTACAAGTTTGAAAATGCCGCCTATGTCGTTGACGACATTTAAGGCGTTTATTGCTAGTACGAATACTGGAACGAGTATTCGCAGTTGTTGGGCGCTGCGCATGCGCAACGACATGTGGGCTGTTGGAGGTAGTGTGCAGGCGCAGCACAAGGTAGCTGTTCAGCAGGAAAGGAAACGTAAACAACCAACAATAACAACAAACTGGCATTGGATTTACATACATACATATGTATATGGGCCATTCCGTTTCAAGTCAGCACGATTGGTTTAAATGCATACTTTTCAGTTTTAATCGATTTAGATCAACATTTTTCGGCATAACTTGGAGTATTAATTTGTGTTTATTTTTTTTACTAGTTTTAATAATTGTTTTCCCTATCAAAACTCCAAATTTCACTCTATCCCAATCTAAACCTTTACCACGATCTCTGACTTTTGTCTCATATCTTTTGTGCTTCTCTTCCTCTGCTCCGAAGCTGCTCTACATGGGACAAAGTTTTTTCCAACAATGATACTGTCAAGCCAGTCAAAAGTTGAAACCAAAGGCTAGCCATTATCCCCATAAATTTTTTAGTTTTTGTTGTTTTAACGACAAAAACCCTCTTCGAAAGTTTTGAACATACCTGTTAAGTAATGATTACTAATCGTAATGAGTAGTAATTTAAATACTTTGGTTTTAGTTTAAAGTAATCAATTCTTTTCAAGTACAATTACATTTTTTCAATTAGTACTCGAGTACAACTACTTGTAATTGAATAGTAATTGGAATTACCATCAATTACCAAAATTAATTGAAAGGAGTTGAAAGTAGTTGACAAAGTAGTTGAAGTACTATTGCCAATTACTTTCAATTATTTTCAATTACTTTCAAGTACTTGATACCATATTTATGTATTTCCAAAAAATTTTGTATTTTTATTTATTTAATTTCATTTTATATAAATAAATCGGAATAATGTAACGCTTATTTTATTTTTTACCAAGTGGTGCAAATATTGTTTGCTCTACCTACTTGTGAAGTTAAATAGGCTTGTTTGGCTAAACTTGTTCGTTCCAGACACCAACCTCAATCTCTCACCACTTTTAAGTGCAACCGTGAAAAAAATTTTCCTTCAGTAAGAGATTTATCGCGCTAAGTCCTCTCTCATTTCGACATGGAATAACCCCTTACAAATGCACTATTTTGTACACTGCAATTGCTAATGTGCACAATTGCATCTTTGTTCTCAGCATATCACAAAGATCTCTTCATGTTTACATGCATATTCATGTAGTGCATACAAATATTTTTCGCAATTCACCTTTGCATTGCTAAATGATGGCGTACGACACTGATGGTAGCTACACCCAAACGTGCGTCACAGCAGTTGATTTCATTGGGATTCAAAATATGGCAATATAAGATTATCGACTTTGCTTAACCCAACAAACTGTGGGAGGCCGCCATGGGCGGCTCCAAGTGCAGCTGTGAAGTTATGTGAAGGCTATTTTATCAAATGTCAGATAAGGCAATGCATTTGTCGGTTTTGCAAAATCAATGAAGTTATTAATGATCTAACACATTACGAATTGTTCATAAAAGAAAACTTATTTTGCAAATAGTACCCTAAGCAACGAAAGTGATGAATTTCCAAAGTTAAATCAATCAAATATTTCCAACGAGTTCGTTGCTTAAGTCTTTTGTTAAGTATTATCAGTGGAGTTCCGAAACTAGTTGCATTAAGTGAAGGCACATTGATAATGTCCAAACAAGCTTTTTAGGAACCAACCCAACCTTAAAACCTTCTGCTAACCGCTGGATGTTTTCTACAAATTTTAAAGTTCAGGTTTCCCCTTCTTAGTTAACGAAAGCTCGCACCTTCTACTGCTAGTGAAAACCAGGGTGTTGCTCCACAGCATGGAAATGAAGTCCATTCTTAAGGTACAATCTAGCTTCAGGGCATGATTTCCTTTGAAAATGCGATAGCGTTCGGCTTAATTGGAATCCAAGTTTTGTTTTGAACTGCTGAATTCTTAATCCCAACCTTAATAATTGGACCACCTCCCTTAGAAATTGATTCAAAAGAACCCTGTCTCAACTGATAATAAATTAATTCTCAACTCGCCCTCAACATTTATATAGATTTACTTAGCTATTTATATTCCCTCATTCCATTCCAACATCCTTTAGTTACCAAATAACTGCATCGTCGCTAAAAATTCTTTTTTCTTTCAGTGTACAGTAAAAACGTATGTGGGCTTTGTCTCCTAAATGAATTGACAGTTTGAAAGAAGAATGCGAGCTGCACTCCAGATATGCAAATGAGTTGAGACAAATTGAGGTAGAAGTAGAAAGCGAAAATGCAGGAAGTGAACTTAAATGACAGCGAAACCAGTAAAATCCAAGTAGGAAAAGAGTTGTCTTCGGCTGTGCAGACGCCTTTATACCTTTAATGAATACGATCCCTTTCTTACATAAAATTAGCACAAACTCTGCAAATATATAGGCCTAAACCCATTTATCGGAACAATCGATTGTATGGGAGCAGTATGGTTTGTTATTCTGATCGGGCTGATTTTCACTATAGACGTTAGATATATAATATGTATCGACTGTATTGGTCCGATCTTGCCGTTTCCGACAAATGATTAATTATTATTCATAATGGCGGCCGCTGAAACTAACCTCAGCCTGGTCATTTAGCTTTACTTATTGCTGAGTCTAGCCCTTCTTCTTCTCATACTTACAAACATCGAACCAAAGTTCGAACCATATTCATAAAAGGTATAACAAGAAAAACGCACGCCATTGGCACTCACAACAACAGTAGATAAATGACAATGTGCAGATTAGACAAAGTATTGCAATGAGTCAAAATGAAGCGAATGGTCAATAATGAGACTTTTTAATAAAAATAACCTTTGGAAACTGGCTTACCCTCACAATCTCCATGCATCATTGGTATGTCACCGCGTTGTTCGAAGTCTAAAGGCAGCTGGCGTTGGGTATAGTGCTCATAGCTGTCAGCGTTGTAAAAATTGCGCACATCACGTTTCTTATTTTTCTCTGAAAAAAAAACATAATAATTTAAACAAACAAATTATTAATGCATTTACATATATAGTTGTTTTTAAACAAGCCGCGAATCTTTGATTTGAAAGTATTTTATCGGAAACAAGGAAACTTTAGACGCTTTTTCTGTTTTTTTTCTGTTTTTTTTATGTTTCAAAAATAATCATTAGCTTTCAGGGATCAGTGTGTACAACAGTATTTAAGGGTATCTTCGACTCTGATTTCCTTTCTTTGCCAGACAGATTTTAGACAGAAATAAATAACCATTTTCAATACCCATATTTTTCAAAAAATATTGAATATCCTAAGGTACTGCAATAAATGGAATGTTAAAAATTAATAGAAAAATAAGTCTAACTCTAGGGAAGTCATTGGTCCGTGTGTGCTAGTTTTCTATAAATATGATTATCTGGAACTAACCGCCACATTTCGAGTAAACTTTTTGTTCAAACGATTCATTTAGCGATCAAATATTTTTTGGAATCAGTCAGGACTGCACCATTACACTGAAAACAACCAGGACTCAGTCGTTACATTGAGTTGAGTAAAACGTTGCAATATTATACAAAAGTTATTAAACAAAAAGTTCCTTTATGGACTACAAAAAATATTAATATAATATTATGTTTTGTCTTGCACGAGTTTTAAATTGCAAACGAGTATTAATTGCAAATTATCTGTAGTTCATGGCAACTTAAATGGAAGCTTTTTGAAACTCCACCTTAGCAAACTTTTATTAACACTTCCCTTAAAAAGAACCTATAAAATTCCACTATATAAAACTGCTATTCTTACCTCTTTCAGTAGTCACTTTCGTCTTCAACAAGCGTCGATTACCGCGCCGGCTAATACCCTTTTGACAGTTCGCGCGTTGCAATGCGGCTTCCATGTTCCCATCAAAGTGTAAAGGATATTTACGTTCACGGAACTGAAAGAAACACAGAACATTGATTAAACTCAGTTAAAAGTTAGACACATCGGGGGTCATATATGTTAGACTGGCGTAGAAGTTTTTTTTTTTCTTTTTTTTTTTTTTTTTGAATATTATATTGACGTTATATCTACAACAAAACTATAATATTTTGATATTCATTATTAGTGGTCGGTCAATGTATCGATTTCTTTCGACTGAACTACTAAAAATTAAGCTCCACACCATTCTGTGGAATTTAGTTAAGCAGAAGAAAGTTGTAAATGAGAATTTTAGTCAACGTAATCAAGCTTTAAACATTGAAATGAACGTTTTAGATTGAAATAAAGGTATCTGGCTACCTGATCGGTTTACTTGTTCTGTTGGTGGCTTTGTTGCAGTAACTGCATCTCTGCGGACTAAACATTTATAAGTTTAACTTTTCTTTTACCTTAGTAATAAACAGCTTTTGCAGATTTAAAGCAAAAGCATGATCAGTCCTAAGATATCTAAACTTCCAGTGATAGACCACTAAATATTTAAGTCTAGGCTTGAAGCTCCTACAACATGTTTTCCTCTTGTAGTGTCAATATCATTAATTTTTTCTTTTATACCCACATATATATCACTTGTATCAACTTTTATAAATAAACTCACCAATTTTATCACTGGATCATCCATTTGTATATATAACTTCGCCAGATTCATATCCAAATCATGTGCAGCGCTCTCTTTGCAATCAACCAGCAAGGCAATGCGACTTTTATGAAAATGTAGCGCCAGCGATCGAATTGTTGTTGTTTCATTTATGTTCGGTATGCCGAAGTGCAGTGATTCAGTTACGCCACTGGCGCTTATATCCAATGTTACACGTTGCTCCCGCCGATCCAGGAAGAATGAGAATTTGTGTTTTAACGTGGGAAAATCGATCATAAAGAGCGCCTCAATGGAGATGTGCAGTTTGCGTCGAGGACTGGGGTATATTCAATTAATGAAGAAATGTGTGATATTAGAAAAGTTTATAGTCGACAAACTTTATCTTATGTGGATAGCGGCTTAACATGTGCGTCTTTTAACCTATACTAAGAGAGACTTCAAAGTCTTCTAAGGCAAATAATTGCTTTGGAAAGTGTTCTGAAAGGTATGGCTGCTTTGGTATTTATTGAATGTAATAATAAATCTGAGGGACTTCTTTGTTCATTTACATAATGTTATACTTGGACAGCTCAATCTTAAATTTTATTCTTTGACATAGCAGGAAGGTCCAGCAATATTCCAAAAAACCTTTTTCTTGCACACCAAGCTACTCTTTCTTACTTCCATTACTACGCTCAAGATGCCTGGATGTATAGTTTAACAATCGTAGAGCTTTATCCTTATTCTCTATGCAGGTTAAAAGTGACACATGGAATTTGATCCGATGATGGTCGAAAAAGGGAAATTATTTCCTTTTTTGTTTTTTAAATGACTATTTTGTTTTTCAGAATCTCAAAAATAAATACTGTAAACCTTCAGACCTTAGTATTAACTTTAACAGATCTCTGATTTATTTGATAAAAAAGGCAGTCATAAATTCAACAATGGGTAGCGTTTCGGTCCTAACCTCAAAACGAAAACAAGTAACAGGTACTTTTTGACGATTTAAGGCCGAAATTTTAACTTTTCTTAAAAAACCGTATGCAGCTCAATTTTACCTCAGAGGCTTTTTCTAAAATCACTCCTGGCGATTTTGGCTAGAACTGCACCTGAATTGTAGTCCCATACGAATCACAAGTAATCAGACATACATAGTCGTCTGATACAGGAAGCATATTCACTACCCAGTTCTTTGACTAACTTAGTTAATATATTGAATAGGTGTTATGAAATAAAGTCTTGAAAGCATTTGTTTAAAGATTTAAGTTTAGCTCTCTCGTGCTCGGCTGATTACTTTGACAGTTTTACTTACAAAGATACGGGATCAGACTTTTTTCTAAGCCATCGCTTTTTACATCATAAATAGAAAAAACAAATTTTGTTCGTTCCCGCAATAGGTCGGACTCTAACTTATTTAAAAACTCCTCTCAAAAACTTACCGAATGTGACGCATTGAAATCACACAATCTCCTTTTTTGATGTGCTGCTCCAGCTCTGCCGAGGCAACTGTGGTGAAAAAAAAAAAAAATTCATGCAACAATTTCGAAATTTTTGCAAAAAGTAAAATAAATATTTGTTATTCCACGGAATTTCTTAGCAGTAATATTACACAGAGCTTATTTACTCACAAAAATGAAATATGTACTAAGTTAATGTTGACAAATATTGTACGAAATAAATATTTATGTACTCACCTGGATCGAGTGATAGTGCTGAAACATCGCCAATCCACAACGTTGCGACGATCAAAACAAATAAACGCCGCCAAAACATTTTTCAGCTTTAAAGAAAGCTACGGTTGCGGTGGCGGGGTCTACAATTTTCGAAGTTGCCTTTTGATATTTTTGTTTTTATAGCACTTTAAAGTACTACACAGAGTGTGATTTAATGAAATTTTTGTTGTAATTTTCGTATGTTTCCATAAGTGTGTACATATGTATGTATGTATGTATGTATGTATATATATTAAGGTATCGATGGCAGTTTTTATCAGCAGATTAACGAATATTTGTCCACTGCAAAAATGTGCAATTCAAACAAAAACAAAATATTAAGTGAGCAAATATATATGTATACATATGCCATTCAACAAATATCATCTTGTTAAATAATGTTTTAAAGGTTTGCAAAATTATTATTATTTTTTTTTTAATAAACATACAACACACATTTCAAATAAACGGGCATGCAATTGAAATAAAAAGCAAGTAAGGAAGGGTAAGTTGGAGTGAAGTCAAATATAATACCGAGCTGCGAAATTACTCTTTTCGACAAGTAAGAAGTCATCATTATACTTCAAGGTTATACCTATTCACTGTTATGAAGATTGGTAGTGAGCAATATTTTTTGTTTAAATCTCCCTTTAGCCCAGATACATATGGCGCTATCTAGAGGATGATGTAGTATGTGCCAACGCTCAAAAAAGATTACGCATTGGAGTGACCTTCGCAGTTTCGAGTGAAAAGTTCATAGGCAAATTCATTGTCTCTCCATACAAGCCTCTCGAATTAAAGCTACATTGCCGCTCTTAAAGTTTTTCAGTAAATAAGTTTTATTTAATAATATGTGGTTACTACTACCGGGTATAATTTTGTGTGCAACAATATATCTATATATTTTTTTTTTGCTTTTATTTATCTACAACTAGTTATTACTTCACATTTAATATTTTGCTGAGTAAAAATTTAATGGCATCGCACGTCATTATACAGTAGCCAAAACCATTTGGCAATATACAAATTGATTATCATTTATGCGTTGACAGATGCGTTCATAAAAAACAAAATACAGAGAAAAACACAAAAACTGCGTAACACAGCAAAATCGTGAATACTCAAAATGGAGATAAATAAACAAGCGAATGGGTGGCAGGCAGCATATCACTTGTTGTTGCTTTGCGCCTCATCGATGAACGCAGTGCAGCAGAAATGTCAAAGTGTGGAATGTTGCAAATCGACAAACCGGCAAATGCAACCAAATTTAGTTGACAAATGTTGTTGTGGCCATAATGAGCTAAGATGCATCATGACTAGTAACCATCGTTGGTGAAGACTAACGGCAAAGCTATGCAGCAAATAATGTCAATAGAGTAAGAGTTGATACTAATTTAAACAATACGTTCGCTGGCACTAATTTGTAGAAATTTTAGAGATCTCAAGTTATATAATATTTGCGCTGAGATTTTTATGATTTATGATTAATGTTTGTTAGAGTTTGATTGTTATGACTATATACTCGTATGTACTCCATATATATGTAGATAATGACTTGCTATCTTTTTAAATTAAATTTTTTTAACTCCGTTTAATAATTACTAGTATATCCCGTGGTCGAAATTCGACCACCTTAAATTAGTTTAACTTATTAAATCCTCTGTTCGCATTTTTCTCCAGTACCTAATGCCTAGAGGCATAAATATTGGAGACATTTTTATTGCTGAAAATAATTCTTTATAGTTGAGTTATTGAGAGTCGCTTTCATAAAAGCTGGTTTACTCTAAAGACGGGTAATTAGACAACTAACCAAAAAAAACCGTCCATTAAAGACCAGTAATCATTAATAGGAGATGGCGAAAACGGTACTTAGTAATGTTTGAAAGTCCACCATCAGACCCACCACTCCTTTCAAATTCCGTCAATATTTCAATAAACAAAATTAAATTTCATGGACATATACCAACAACATAGTTGGACTTATAATATATATAATGGTCACATAGAATGATGCCATATCGAACAAAATTGGCCATATGGATTGAAACGAATGAAAGTTCATTTTGAGATTCCGTTAACTTCTTAATATTAGCCGGTTTCCAAATTGTGTTTTTTTTTTTTGGTGATACAGACTGTTTTCTCAATTTTTCCTTTAGTTGTGGATTTTTTGAAGTCCGTTTAGCGGGAGAATGTTACAACTTACACATATGATGGTTTTCTGGTTTCTTTCGTCAGATTCAACTCGGAAATATTGAAAACACATATCTTAACTGGCCCAATTAGACTAAATATGTAAGGATTCCGGTTATATGTCGACTCTTTTACAAATTCAAATTTTTAGGAAGAAAATAGTGGATGTCTTTAGGAAAATTAACGCGATTTCAAACTATTACATGAATATAAAATTGAAGAAGCTACAAACTGTGTTTTTACTTTTTGTATATTAAATATGATATATTTCTTAAAAAATATATATTGATAAATTGAAATAAGTTTTAAGCTTTTTTTTTTTTAAAAATTTGGTTTTTTCACTCCAAGATAGATGTCATAAACAGAAAAATATTGAAATATTGGGTTATATGTCGACTCTTTTGTAAATAAAAATTTTTAGGAACAAAATAGTTGATGTCTTTAGGAAAATTAACGCGATTTCTAATTATTTCGTAAGTATAAAATTGAAGAAGCTACAAACTGTGTTTTTACTTTTTGTATATTAAATATGATATATTTCTTAAAAAATATATACTGATAAATTGAAATAAGTTTTTAGCTTTTTTTTAAAAAAATTTGGTTTTTTCACTCCAAAATAGATGTCATAAACAGAAAAATATTGAAATATTGGGTTATATGTCGACTCTTTTGTAAATAAAAATTTTTAGGAACAAAATAGTTGATGTCTTTAGGAAAATTAACGCGATTTCTAATTATTTCGTAAGTGTAAAATTGAAGACGCTACAAACTGTGTTTTTACTTTTTCCATATGAAATATGATATATTTCTTAAAAAATATATATTGATAAATTGAAATAATATTTTAGCTTTTTTTCAAAAAAATTGGTTTTTTCACTCGAAGACAGATGTCATAAACAGAACACTATTGAAATATTGGGTTATATGTCGACTCTTTTACAAATAAACATTTTTAGGAACAAAATAGTTGATGTCTGTAGGAAAATTAACGCGATTTCTAATTATTTCGTAAGTGTAAAATTGAAGAAGCTACAAACTGTGTTTTTACTTTTTCCATATGAAATATGATATATTTCTTAAAAAATATAAATTGGTAAATATTGATAAATTGGAATAATTTTTTATATTTTTTCAAAAAATTTGGGTTTTTCACTCCAAGATGGATGTCATAAACATAATAAACAGAAAAATATTTGATTACAAATATAATAAATTTAAAAAAAAAAATATAATAAAAAGTTTTCGTATATTTTAAGGCAAATTCAATTTAGAAAAAAAAAAAAAACTTAACCTGCCCTGAATACGTCCTTGAACCTACGAACGCACGCATCATAGCCGGCACGCTCACCACCTGCGCCACTGCTGTATGTACAACAAAAAAGTCAGATACTGTAGTTAACAGCTTTGGGTTTTGGTGAAAACTTTGATGAATTATTACAAATTAATGAAGCATTTTTTGTTAAATATAATATGCCTATGCAAAGCTCCTGGCCCATGAAAACATATCAAAATACATAAAATTTAGAGTTATGCATTGTTTTATGAGATACACTCTGGCAATTGATTGTATGGAAAAAATGTTAGCCTATTAATATATAGATTATATGTATGTATTCTAATCGCTCTAAACATATAGAAGTAACGCCAAAAACTTAGTTTAATCTAGAATATTGCAGAGCACATAATTTGACCCATATGAGGCGATACTATGGTTCATATACTTAGTCGTTACCAAAAGCTTCGTTATATATGGCGTAGAAGTCGATTGACTGTTCGTTTCTCAAAGAATGTGCCACAAAAAAACATCGCTTTTTACCTCAAGTGTGGTCACATTTTGTTGTTTTTTTTTTTGCAAATTTTCGCTATCATCTGTCGAAGAAGTAAGTGAGATGCCTTATTAGAAAAGAGAAACCTGAGGCCGAACTGCGTGGGAGGGCAAAACTTGAAGGCTAGCTTTAATGACATTAATTTTGTTGAAATCCTACTAAAAAATCTTCTTTGATAAAATTTAGCATATGGAAATGTCTATATAAAAATGTATTTTATATTTAAAACTTTTCGATTTTAATTTTGTCAATTAAAACATCCTGCATGAGTATCTATTTCAAGGGAAAAATGATATTTAAAAAAAAAGTAATAAAAAAATGTGTATGCAGGGCTCAGAACCAAAAGGATCTAAGTGACATTTTTAAATTGAAATTGAAATTAAGTTATACCCATATTTGTATAGTGAAAAAGGGTATTTATTTGTTAGCAAAGAGATCCAAGTCATATCGGAGATTGTAGTGCCATCTATTTCCCATACAACAAACGCCCTACAGAGATTTTACATAGAATTTTCCAAACCAGTAAACTTTAAACTTGAATATCTCAAATAAATTTCGGAGTCACTTAGATCCATTTGGTTCTAAACCTTTTATATAATATATGTTAGCCGGCATCCGGTGGGTTATAAAACTCCGTATGCCGCTCAAAATTTACGGGAATACTACGGACCGATATAGACTTCAAAAGCAAATATCAGCGCTCTTAGTAGACTTAAAATGTTTTTGAAAAAAAACCCAAAAATGTTTGTTTAGTACCAAAAATCATTCAATTCATTTTAAGAATACCAGGGCAATATCGAGCCCAGCCATAATTTTGGTGTAACCAACAAAATTTCTAAAATCCGTATTTTGATAGATATCGATAATTCTGTTCGTTTTAAACCATCTCACAAAATATCACAACTGTAGTAAGTACCGTTACGAAAATAAAGGAAAGACAATTATGATGTAAGTAACATTTTGCATTGATATTTTTTAAATTTCTGAACTAAAAAACCTTCTCCTGTAAAATTTTTTTTCGTTGGTTACACCAAAATTGCTGCTAGGGCTCGATGTGATCTTTTAAATACTAATATAAGAAAATCTTCTGTGCAAAAATCCATTGTCACGAAATTCCTCCTAGACGCCTGGACAGATTTTCATGAACCCTTTTCTGTATACTCATATGGGCTCGAGGATGATTAAGATTCACAAACCGGACCAATGGCACTTCCCATACAAACAATATTTGCCGTACTGCATATCTCCGGAAGTATTTATGGTTATGGTAAGACATTTAAAACTTGTGATATTCTAAATAAGACCACTATCTTTCACCTCAAAAAAAAAACAGAGTGGAAAGGAGAAAAGGGCGTGGCACCTACCATACAAACCAGATTTTTCCAACTCTGGAAGTATTCATGTTAGAATATCGAAAATTGCTAAGGAGCTAAATGAGGGCAATCTCTAATATCTCAAGAAAAAAAGGGATGAAAGGAAGAAGTAGGCGTGGCAATGGAAGCACAAGGGAATTTGTATATGAAGTTTTAGGGATAGGGATAGCGATAGAGATGAATGTAAGGATAGGGACCGGAAGTATAATAGGAAAAATACGATATGGAAGTAGTTAAGGATGGAGCATCGTACAGCAAAGGATAGTTCAATGGGGAAGCCGTATATTTTTCCCATTTCATAGTGCATTTTTGGGCAGAACAACGTCTGCCTGGTTTTCTAGACGAGATTAAAACTCAATAAGGGTCAAAAATGATATACTCGTATATAGTTTCACAAAAGTATGGACAAAAAACTTTAACTCAATTCCATACATTTACACTACAATTTCAGCTTTCAAGCAGCTCTACTGGCATATTCAAATTTCAAGCAGTTTTGCCTTATTGCGAGAGAATTAGTGTAAATTTGTACCAAACTACCATTATGATTGATAACTGCTTCTTATAATTGTTATTTATTCATTTTCTCAAGAACTCCTATAATCGACTTCCCGTACAAGAGTGCAAAGAATTGAAATAATCCAAGAATTCTTTTCGATCTCTAAGGCCTTATTCGTTCTCATACATCCACACAAATCTTCAACGATTTTTTCGACGTGCACAATTCAATTACAACGGATTATTTTGATGTCTGAAGATTAGATTTTATACATTTTCCGGCTTAATTTTTATTGAATTAGTACATCAAGCTTCATTTAAGTAGATATATAACATTGACTCAAGGACAGATCGTGAAATGCTTCTACGCGTTAAATAGGTTTGTTTATCTGTAAGTATGTATGTATGTGTGAGATAATATTTAAACAGTGGCAATGACAACGCATCGATCACTTGCCACGCAATGCCACAATAAATACCGATTGCATCAACTACTCAACCATCTCACGTCCCATAAACGTCTGAAAAGGGGGAAACAATTTCTCTAAGCGGCTTATTAAGCCACCACAAAGCGAGTTCAGTAGCTCACAGCGGGAAAACTGACAGCTACGCAAGAACGCATGCGACGGATAGCGGCTAAGCTGTCGGTTGTAGAGAGAGATTAAAAATGTATGAGAAATGAAGATTGCAGCGTGATCAGTTCGGCAAACTAACAAAGTTATTGGGTGAGAAGTTTTGAGTTCGTGAAAACTTAATATCAATGAATTGATATGATACAAAGAAATGGAAAAGTGACACTTCAACTGTCATTGATGTGTCGTATTTATTATGAAACCAGCCTACCCACTTTCAAAATTTAGTCAATTTTTAAGTAATCATGTCTGTTATGAGGCGAGTTACTTAGATAAATCAAAAAAACCTATAGTCCACGTCACTTCCGTATGAGTGTTTATACTAGACAAAAAAAAGGAACAACTTTTCTGATTAGATCGTGCCGTACACTAACTAACAGAACCTATGCCGCCTTAGTTGTTTTCTGAAAGTATCCAACTCACTAGAATGTAACTAGCCAACCGATTTTCCAAAAACTTCATAACATTATAAACACACATATATGACCCTCCAGTCGACTATTTTCCCTTTCAAGAATTTTACGAAGAAAGTTATCTATAGCCAAAGAAAAAAAAATAAGTTAACAGATTTTAGCAGATTAGAAATCAAAAGAGAGTTCAAAGAAATCAGAAGACAATAAAAAGCAAATCTCTTTGGAATTTTCATATTATTGTTGTCTTCAGGTGCAACGATTTAACTTGTTTTTGTGTGGGCAGTAAAGAATTTATTAAGCCAACTATGATTATAATAATAATGATCATTGTGCAAGTGTGTGTATACAAGCATAGCTAAAAATATAATACGGGATTCAAATGCTAACAGCCATAAGTTCGGATTTAATGCACATTATAGTTATACTCAGCTGTGAGCTTTAGACACAAATTTGGAGCTAATATTTTGTTGATATCTGTGTGGATAGTAGATCCCGATCTCATTCGAAAACAAATGTTTGAATGTTCTGAATCTCTAATGTTCACATCAAATCCAAATTGAGGTTTTAAAGAAACATGAGAATCGATAGTTACGGTGTATTAATGAATAATCGATAACACGAAACCGGTATGAACCACCTGGAAGGTACTCTTACAGAATTCACTAGAATGTACTAGAAATAAAAAAAAACAATTTTTTCCCCATGGTTAAATCCCTATAATAGCAATTAAGTTTGATTTCTTCCAATTACTTTTTTGCTGTCTAAATCGAAATGCCACCATTTTTATGGAGCTGTCGTTTGGCAACCATGTTTAACAGAAGTAACATTCAAACAGCATATAGGAGCTCAGGAAAGTTGATTTGGAAAGCCATGGTGACTTTGGAGTTTGATGGATTTGTGATGAAATAAAGCTTTAACTTTTTGTCAGCGCCACCTTTTCTAAAATAAGTTATATTCTAAGAACTATTTTTGCTCATAAACCATATTTTTAACGGATTGAATAATTAGGCGTTTGCCTTGTTCCAGAAAAACCATGTAAATAACACTCTTTTTTATAAAAAAAAAACTGCCAATAAATGACTGCTGACTCACATAACTAGCCCCTTAAAGAAGAAGATCCCACGAATCATCAAATCGCACCTTTTTAAGCATTCAAACGGTTAGGCATTCAAGATTGAAATTTCTTTAAGTTGATTTGACCATAAATGATGATTCATTCTTATATTCGTTGCCTCTTAGTATAAGGATTACTTTATAAGGGCCGACTTGTTATATAAAGCGACAAACTGATTATATTTGTGTAAACAATTTAAGCTCAAAATTTTAATATTTTTATACATTGAAAATGGTATAACTTTGGTACGATTGTTTTTGAGAAGAACAAAAAGAGATGGACAGTTCATAAAGTTGAGCCCATTTGCGCATAGCCCCCGGCAATAGTTTGGCAAACTCTACGAGTGTGTTTCGGCTTTGAAAATGTCGGAATAACCATTTTCTAGAAACAAATTCAAAGCGATAAGCGAAGCTCGGCGCAAAAATCTTCTTCTTCTACCTGTTGCATATCGCGTCATACATTTATATTTTCTATCGAGAGTGCCTACCAATTTGGAGTACCAGCGTTCACCTTCACTATATTGGAGTGACACTCATATTAAGGAGTTGTTCTTACTGCACATTTTGGTAAGTAAGCTGTACTTAGGGCGCTGACAATTTGCTTAGATCCATCAAAGCAAATTTTTATACCCATCGTACTAGTACTAGTACAAGGTTATTATAATTTTATCCACATAACGCCCCCTTTTTCGATATCGAAAATTTCGAAAATCACATAAATTGACATAACTTGCATTAAAAACTGAGATATTTGTAGGCTGCTGTTGAAAATTGTCGCAATCGAATCATAACCACGCCCCTTTTTCGATATCGAAAATTTCGAAAATCACATGCATAAATTAACATAACTTGAGTAAAAATGCACTAAATTTGTTATACAGGCTACTTTTTGGCCAAGGTAGGTTTCTATTGAAAATGGGCGAAATGGGATGATAACCACGCCCCCTTTTTCGATATCGAAAATCACATAAATTAACATGAAAACTAACGCTGGGTACTTAATGTTCGGTTCAACCGTACTTAGACTCCCTTACTTGTTTAAGTTTAATTTATCTCTTAAACTAAAGTAAGAGCTCCTCATTACTTTGGGAGATATTCCTAAGTTCTGAGCAAAGTAAAATTTCAAATGAAGCAAAATGACGTCTCTGTGCACGACTTCCAAATATCTTTGAAAAAATACCCACTTCAAAACTTGTAATAAAAAAGTCGCATAACAAAAAACGTTGCACTCATAGTTTTCTCCAAAAACCCTATAAATGGCTGTATTAAAAAAAAATGCTGATATAACGCTTTTATGAAAAATATTTTCCGTCGATATTCCAAACTATCAAAACATAATACCTCAACTAAGTAATAAAAATAGAAACGAATATAAAAATGATTTCCCACTGACTAAAAATAATTAAACTCCCAGCACGAGTAGCTCAATTTAAATGTGCCTAATGTTCTGTTTGAGTGCATTTTTCAGATCATGACATCACTTCCTGTGGAGACATTCACTTTTTCACACACCAACAACTAAGGCGGCAAACCGTTGACAGTTTCGAATTTTAATACCGTTAGCAAATGCATTAAGTCGTATTAATGTCATGGCATGGAATGCATGAAGGAGGCACCGAGACACCTACACACAGTTACAAATGCAGCGAGAGTAAGTGAAGCAAGCTACAACAGTTCAAACATAGATTTATCTCAACAGTCAAAATTACAGAATGAATGGCGTGACATTTTATTGGCAGGATACACACTATACGATCAACTACAAAAACAGCAAAGAAATTTCCTTAAAACGGTTTGATCGATGGAAGTGACAGAAATACTATCGTGAAGGTATCGCAGCATTGAGATTGATCGAAGCTTTTGGTTTTTGGGATTCTTCGATGTATTAATATTTTCTGCTTTCCACGTTGATTTTTGTTATTTTATTAATTTATTTCATTATTCAAATGTTTTTTTTTATTTAAAATTTCACTCAAACATTGCACCACATCGCAAGGATAAACAAGCGCCATAACACTTACTCCACTTTTAATTATTTTCAAGCAAATACACACGCACACAAATCTAATGAAAACCAACAAACAAGTTCCACCGCCCACTTCAATCAAACAAAAATCGAGGCTCCCAGCTGCTTGCGAAATGAACGCCGCAAGAATTTTTCAGCGTTTATTTAAATTTCGATTCACCGCGCGATACGTCGCGCAAGTCGTTCGGCTTAAGAATGATTAGCACGATCAACGCGATCACTATGAGGTGCGCGCCAATATGCAACTATTGTCGCTGTCAAACGTCAACAACAAATGCTGCGCTCAATTCTGCTGCGTCTCGTAGTGTTGCTGCTGCCAACAGTTGACAAAAGTGCTCACGGCGACTTTTTATGGCGATTGACGAGCGCGCGCACGCCATGCAGCCGCCACCAAGTGAACGTTCGCTTGAAAGACAAATACAAAATTCGTGTTGAGCAAGGCTCTGAGTGGCGTGTGAGCAAAGTGTAGCGCGGCATATGGGCACGCGCGTAGGCAGACGAGTTTTTCCGCAATTCAAATGACTGCAGTCACAGCGGTAGCTGCAATGAAAGCTGCCTTGCACCTCAACCGCGCGCCAGTCACCGAGAGCGACAGCAACAGTCACGGCCGTTGTCGAAAGCTGTTGTTGGTTGTCACTACTTTTCGTTCGGAAAAATCAAGCGGCGCGCACCAACTTCTTTTGTTTTGGCCAAGAAAACATGGCAAGGCGTTTGTTTTGGTATGATGCGCGCTTGTATCGAACTTGTTTGAAGCGTGGCAACGAACAAGTAGACAAGTTGTTGAATCGCTTGCAATGAGCGTGATATACATACATAGAAACATCCCAGCTAACCAAAAGTGCGAAGAAATACTTTTTCGGAGCCACAATGAAGCGAAAAATCGTTCTACGCACCCCTAAAGGAATCATTTTAATAAACTTCGGAGCCTTTTTGCACTCTTTTCGGAGGTCTTGATTGATGCTTTTTTGGATTAATTTATTTTTAATTTGTTTAAGGGTCATTTTGGAGGATTTTATCGACATTTTTATAAAACTTTATAAATAATGAAAATGAAAAATACCTTTCAACGGTTTATGGCCGCGACACATAGAAATTCCGCATATACCTGCGTTTTACGCAGCATTGTGCTAGCGCCACAATGAATGAATGAAAATGAAATGTCAAATGCAAATGAAATGTCAAATGCTTCTTCTTACGCATTTTTGCAGCAAATTTCGAAAGTTGGCATATTTTTTACATCAGATGGCGCTAGTGATGTTCGATGTGTCGCTGCCAATGCAAATACACACATTCGATACAACTGTCAATGCATGATGCTGCGTGAAAAAGGTGAATGTGACGGGGCCATTATACAGCCTTGAAAATATAAAACGTGCTGTGTTAAAATTACTGTATAAACGGCTGCTGATAAACATTCATGAAAAACTATCCTTTAGCTTCTGTGTTTTACTAAATAATACTCCCAAAAAGCTTCAACTACAGACTCTTTTTGGATAATTTTTTCTGAGCGCTCCGCCTTTTGTAAGCTGGGATATATGCACACACATTGGCGTATTACATGCCCTACAATGGGACCTTTGACAGTAAAACTAAACTAAAAATAAAAATATGTCAAGTAATAAAACTTTTATCTACTGCTTGATTTCTGTAATAAAAGATTTATCGAACATTATTTCATTCACAGCACTGTCGAGCTCCCGGTTAGTAAATTTAATATTTGCTTTGGCAAACGGCTTGTACTGCTAGAAGTGATTTCATAGCCTTGATAGGTCGTTAGTAAAATCCATTTTCAGAAAATACGCCACAGTGCAGTCCTCACAACGGACATTGCAAACTTGATAGGCAGCGTGGATGCAAGCGCGCCACTTAATTGTGGTTCGAACGCGACTGTTCATAGTTGCGCATGTACAAAAGTATGAAAAGAAAAATGTTTGTATGCTTGCCTGTATGTTTACATATGTATGTACGTCACTAAATATGTATGTATGCAGTTGCATGTGATGGCAACAATTTTGGCGCCTACGCATTCCGCACAAACAACCCAAACCACCAATCAAAAACGGATTGAAAAAAAAAAAAAACAAAGCAAGGAAAATTAATATCTTTCTCATAAATAAAGCTAAACTAAACGATGAAAAATAAATCTGTAAAAAAGTTTTTGTGAAAAATTTAAATCGATGATTGCGTGCTTGACCAAGTAACGGAACACTTTTTCGGCCACAAAATCGATTACAACACCAAAGTGGAACATTACGGACATTTGAAAAGAGCTGAGGAGGCACTGCCAAAGGGGTGGTAATTAATATGAATGCACTAAAAGGAATTTTTAAGTTGGTGTTGTTGTTGGTTTAACCATAGAAACTCAACAAGTTGGTTTAGAGAAGGGTTCCTAAAAGTCTTTTACTGAAATGAAGCCAGCGACTACAATTTATGCCCCTTTCCTGTCCTTTTTCAAGAATTACGGAAAAATGAAAAGTTAGTGTGCCGTCACATTCTCCAAAAGCCAGGTATTGCTTACCATGACCGAAGTGCAGTTTTACTTTTTTGTTTTTACAATATCTACAGCTGACAACCTAAATATGTTGTCCACGATCACTAAAATCTTCAACAAAAAGTCACCCGCCTGACTTGACGTCTGCTTTGAAGAGTGCCGGAAAGAGTGTTGCTGTTCTCCAGACTTTTAGAATGAGTTCAACATAGTGAAGGGTGTGGCATTTCAGAAAAAGATTTTGAGAAATCATTCATAGCCAGTCTAAAAATCTGGAGTACCAATTATCTGGCAAACGGTCGTCCAGTTTAGGAATAATTATTTCTTGGTCTTACCTTGACTGAATTTGACATTATCACAACTTTCCTAGCGCAGATGGAAGTTTTATTAGACAACCACGTAAGTGGGTGAAGTCCTGCCAAGAACAACAACAGCGGGAATTTGCGCTCGACTTCATTAAACAATCTTATTGTTGCTTTAGCTTTCACTCTCTGTGGGGATCTTAGTTAAAGGTCGATTTATCTTAATATCAACAACTACTTTAGGGATGCTTGATTGATACAGATACAATAAAAAATTAAACTAGTCGGCAACTTATTTGCTGGTCTTAAACTAGTTCAAAAATGACCAAAGCAGTACCAAAAAATATTCAGATGTTGGGAAAAAAATCTAGTGGAAATTTTATATTTATTTTGAGACGAGTAGGTGTGCACTGCAGAAGGATGCATTTATTGTATGTTCACTGACCAGGATTCAACTATGATACATAAATTTGGTCTCTCATAAACTAGTTTGGGACTGGTATGGATATTGACATCTGATCAAAAAATCCCTTTTTTTTGTATAAATATGAAACAGTTGGCTGACTGGTTGGGATTGGTTTTTATACTTGTTTTGATGTAGTTTCAAAATAATTGGTTTGACGATTAAAGCAATGCCAGCCACAGCTGCACACCAATTTTTATCAGTCGCATCGAAAAAACTCATAAAATCTTCAACCGTTGCTAACTACGGAGTAAAACGTGGAAATCTTCACAATGTTCAAGTTTCGGCTGGCATTGCTTCCAAGTTTCCGTTCATAAAACTTAAATTTCATTACGCACGCTCCCACTTATGTGCTAATAGAGAAACGTGACACACTCAGTTTGCTGCCAATCAAAGATGAAAATTTAAAATTTATGAATTTCCACATGTCACATTTCGACCCACATTTGGACCACATAAATAGCTACAAGCAACTAGTGGCCCTAATTTTGTTGGTGAAATAAAAATGTCAATTTTCTCATTCAACTAAATAAAATATTTTTTTATGCACAATAGAATACAAATCATGAATAAATAAATATTATGTGGGTATTACAAAATCTTTGCATCCGCTGATAAATTTATTGCATTTTCGTAATTCTTTCCCTTGTCAAAGCAGAAAAAGTGTTACATTCGCTTGGCGTTTATTGTGCTTTCAACGACGGCAATTGCTACGAAATTAATTTTATTTTTATACAGAAAAATATTTAAATCACTCTGTTTGTATAGGTCGATGTTAAATTTATGCTCTTTTTTTGTTGAATAAATACAAAAACGAATGTTTGTTTTGCCTCACATTGACACCTCATTTGTTTGGCTTATGAAATAAAACCCTTTATTGGACTAATCAAGCTACAAACATTCATTCATGCATATCTGAGCATTTACGTATGATAGCATATTGAATAAATACAATAATTTTAATAATGACAAAATTTGATTTGATCTAAAGTTGATATCAAATGATTTTCAATTTCAATTCATTAGTGATTTATGTATCATTTTAAAACTGTAAATATTGACTATTTCTTATTTTTTTGTACAAATGTACATATGTATACACTTGTGTTCACAACAATAGTAGTGAAAATAAATTGTATAGCGTTTCACGAAATAAGAAGCTGTGTTTTTAATAATTCCCATTTATAATGTAATGTAATCTAAACACAGGGATGTGAAGTGGAAAAACCCTTGATTTTGTTCGCTCCCCTCACCAATAGATCATCAGATGAGATATCCAACTTAAGTTACCTACTATTATTGTGAACATAGCTGTATATAATTGGTATATGCTGATCATGTTTGTAGGACAAATTACAAGAGAAGGGTGAGAGAAATTAGTTGTAGAAGGATATTAAGAGTAAGAGTAAGAGACAGAAATAAAGATGGAAAAAACCTTGTGGAGAAAAGAAGCGAAATGGAAAAATAAATTAAAAATTGAGAGAGAAGAAAAAAATATTAAAGGCAAGAGGGAACGTCCAGAGAAAGGAAGAAGAGAAGAAAGAAAGAAGAGATAGCTGCAACAGATAGTAGATGAACAGAGAAAGGGGTATACTCGACGTCAGTTTAACAATACCGTGGAGTTTGAATGCGCTCCTCTAACCCTCAACGTATTCAAAGAAATCGCTCCAACCTCATGTAGACAAAAAAGACAACAATTTTGCTCAGAAATCAGCTTTGAAAGCAGAGTGGATAATTTAACAGTGAAATGTTGTGTCGGACTGATTCTAAGAATCGAAATTTAAGATGATAGTCAGAATCGGTGTTGGGTCCCCAGATAGAGCACTAACGATGAACGCAGTCGTTTGATGCATTGATTGAGTTGACATGATCCTTTTCTATGTGTATGTTAATAGGCAAATTCTCCTAAGCGTTAATGGAATACTACTGATATGGGCAGTCCCTTGACGGATATGGATCCCCTATTGTATCAGAAGCCATGTCTATTAAACCGTTGTTGCTGTTGTTTGTAACGACAAAAATACTCCCCGAAGGTTTTTGGAAATGTTGTCGAAAGTGGCAGTCCTTGGAACAAACCTGGCACACTGCGGTAACTCCGACTGTCATGGTAACGATTTGGTATGAGCAGTGCAACCTTCTGGATCATGTCACCCCTCCTTCAGCAATTAGGAAGCAGATGGACAATGCGAGTTGAGATGCACCGTATCCCTAAATATTTCATCGAGTTGAATTTCCTTCCAACATCGGTTGTTTATTTTTGTAGTGCGATGAAGACGAGACCATCAACCAGCTGGAGAACGAAGTTTCCCTATTTAGGATCCAATATTTCCAAACGCATTCAACAGATCGGTAACAATTAACAAAAATGCCGTTAGTTTATCAAAAGTAATATCTCTAGAGAATAGACCCACTTTCCTATTCGACAGTACCTCTTTGCGCTCTAGGTTTTTTAGATATTCATACATATATGTACAAATAAATGCAAACAACAAAACTGTCAACCGGCTTCCAGCAAAATTAACTTTGTGGTTATGCAATAGCCCAAGTTGAATGCTTTCGTTAACCAAAAATTCAAAAATTCATAATAACGAGGTGGGCGTAAGCTTATAAATTGGACAGGCTGGATTTCGTTTATTTTTGTTTGCCTTTCTATGGTGACAACTTATAATGGACGTAGCTGGTTTCATGATACCGATTTCCCATTTTGTCATTAGATGGTTTGATTTATTTGTAATTAGACTTTCCAGTTTATATAATGCCTAATGAAATGTTTGTTAAACTTATTTCAAAGCTAACAATGTATTAGAATTGTAATCTCTTAATTATAAGCTAGAGATTGATTCCGCTAAGAGATAATTGGTATTACGAGTACATATTAATGGTATTGGTTTAAGCTAATTTTTCGAATGAGTGACTTAAATAAGCTTTCTAATTGTCTAACGTTGTAAGTTCCAAAAGTGATTGACCGAAATTAATTCTAAAAACTTGAACAGGACAGTACTTGGGACCTGCTATAGGGAGGAAACATTTCTCTGCTAAATAGCGAGGTGGTGACGATTCCCTGATCGAGGCAAATATATACATACCTCCACCCGCCTCTGAAGAAATGAAAATGGCAATAACCCGTATCAAAAATAGTAAATCTCCTGGAAACAACAGATTATCCGCTGAGTAGCAGATAGGAATCATGAAACCTGTCAAAACCAGATGTGAAACTTTGGCCTAGGTCAACGGCGAGTCTTGAATCAAGCTCAATCCTTATCTCTACTAAATTAAACAACATGAATATGACGTCAGGGCCCAAAAGCGGATCTCCCTGAAAAGCAACTGTACTTACAAAGGAAGAGAAATCCTCTACTGAGTGGAGAAATGTAGATGCAGATTAGATTTTACGTAGGCACCACGTATTAGCTGCTTAAAAGCCATTTTGATCCCATAGTGTTTGTCTGACCTACTTAAGGTGCAACGGATGTGTGCCCCAAGCGATAAGAGTCGCTGCTGGGGTCAAGGCTGTTTAGAACTTCTGCTTCAGGCAACCTTTTCTAGTTATCCAAAAAGGTTTTCCATTGATAGAATACACATTATGGCTGGAGCGCCTATTTTCATAGAAAAGCTCACCAGTGTTTTGTCTTTCTATATATAAACTCGAAACGCTGCGGTACTCCCTTGCGGTACAGACCCGACTACCATAGAAGCGATTAATTGTGACTAGCGAAACCTTCCATGTCATGTCACCCCCTCCCGTAAAGAAGAAGAAGGTTTGTAATGAAATGTGAGAGTCATCATATCCGTAAATCAACCATCAAGTTCACTTTGTTGTTTTTGTTTTAGCGACAAAGAGCTCAGGCTAGTTCCTAAGCTGCAAGGCACTACCCTTTGTAGATTTTAGTTGTCTCTTACGACCGGACTTATTCTAACCCCCTAACCCGCAGTAGTGTCGCTGAATGTTTAAGCTCTAAGCTCCCGTTCCATTTTCTTGAAGCTCATTTATTTAGAAAGTTCAATCTACTACTACATTGGTTGTCTATTGTGTTTTAATAAACCCTGTAAGCACTTCTACTAATCTGATTATCTCCCTTCAGTTCATCATGAATCGGGTTAAAGACCGTTCTTCATTGTAGGATGGCCACATGTTTTTCCCTCTTCTCTTCTGATAAAACCCATACTCGCTGGGTCAGCTCACCTAGCCCTGTGTCATAGTTGCTAACCCGCTTTAGATTATTTGAGAAGATTGTTATGCTATTACCCGTAATGTAACGCCCTGTACTAGTCCTGGATAGTGTAGATCTCGAATTTGTATACACCTACAGAGTCCGACAGACTGTAAAACAAAAATACCGATTTACTCGTACTTACATTTATTACCACAGCTTTTGAATTGATTTTGAAGTCTCTTTAATTCCATCTTTTGAGTTTTACCCTTTTTAGTCACTCAGTTCTATGAAATGCATTTATTGGTTTCGAAACAAGTTTGGTATTGAAGCACTTTCACAGCTCCTATTTTGAGAATTGATTTGGCGACACACCTCGCTTAGATTTGTAAAGCAACAAAAGTTGCGAAAGCACTTTTTTTATAGAAATCGACAGTCTTTAATCCCAGTATCAGCTGTCACACTTCAAATAGTAAAATACGCTCGGAAATTATGACTCCTTTTAACTTAAGCCACAATTTCTATAAGTATTTAAATATTTTTCCGTAGTAAGTATTCATCTTCTTTAAAAATGTCTTTTTTAAATTTAGACAACTTGGCGTTTATTAATTTTTTATTTTTTTTATTTTCAATAACACAATCACACATTATACATATCTACACAGATTTATTATTAATTCTCATGTCTAACAATAAGTTTTTTTAGCCAAAGAGCATTAAAACTTTTCAATTTATGAATGCCTGGCAAATCCACACACACCCATTTAACGCGAACTCACAAAACGAAATGCCCGGAGCAGAAACAAATCACCGAATCCCGAAATGTTTGAGTGGCAATTCCACTAAAACCGTAACGAATGTCAGTGTGTTATGTTTGAAAGAGCCTGAGGTGATTTTTTCAAAACTCACACCGGATGGCAGAGCAATAAAAAACGAAATTAAAATAATTTTGGACATTAGTATACCTCGGGCGAAGGGGCACTAACAACAAGCAACAACGCGATAATAAAAATCAGAAAACGAGAAAAGTCAAATAACAACAAAATTCGACAAAACTCTACATATATGCGTAAAGACATTTACAACAACAACAATTAAGAGAAAACAACAACCTGGCTACAGCGCAATGTCCAAATGACAAGAGTGTCAAGTAGCCGGTGTTGAATCATAAAAGAAAAACAACTATGTATATCAAAAAGAAACAAAAGAGCATAAAAAAGAAAACAAAATAAATAAATAAACTTAAGTCAGGACCGCTGCGTCAACTCTTCACCCAACCAAAAGGTATTTTGAAGATTAATGCTGATCCCGCAACGGCTGGGCAACGCGCGAGCAACGTAACATGCGCGCTATGATGGCTCTTGCTGTGTATGGGCACGCATTAGGGTTGGTCGATAAAATATTTTTTTTTTTTTTTTGCCTATTGCCTGCATAGAATTTGTACTTTAAAAAGTGGAATTTGAATTTAATTTAAAAAAAACTCAAACTTGGATGATCCATTTGAAATGATTTTTGTTTTTTTAATTTTAATTTTCAACTGAAAAGCAAATGAGAATAGCACGCTTGTGAGATAGCAACCAAATCAATTTTACCTTGCAACGAAATTAAAATAAAAGTTTAATATTTTTTTCCCAATCGATCTATTATTTTTTTAAAATTCTTATCAGAAATCAATGAAAATGTTGCGCAAAAACTTTTTAAAATAAATATGTACATCAATTTTTTCAAGAATAACCCCAACCCTCATACTAAGAAAACCCACCCTAATATAAATGCACACATCTGCAGATACATACAAATAGATTTAGTGCGCGTATCTTAAATGTATAATACATTTCTGTCATAGTTAATAATCATCTACGGCGCCGCCCGATCGTACGCCCAACTGTTGACGCAATTCACTCGATGGATGAAAATAAAATAAAGAAAATTATTCACCAGAAAGATTATTTTATATACATAAATTAGAGAATGGAATGGACCACACCGCGCCACAACACAACACAACAAATACGAAGAATGCTTGTGCAACAGCCGGCAATAACAAAAATAACAAAAATAACAAAACAACAACAACAAAAACATTTAAGTAGCAATAACTAAAAATCCAGCACAATTGGAACGATGAACCACTTAGTTGGTGTTAATTAAAAAGATTTATGCGATCATTAAACATTTTCAATCAAGAAAAAAAAAACGAAAAAAATAAAAAACGGAAAACAAAAAGAACACGAACTTTGATAAGATATCCGTGCGTATAGTGCGAGCGCACACTTTGAGCTATTTATATATACATATATTTATTATTTTTCAGCACCTTCGAAAGATGAATTGGAACCGATGTAGTGCTGCATGCGACTTGCAG
Source organism: Sphenella marginata (assembly GCA_951509765.1). Classification (NCBI taxonomy): domain Eukaryota; kingdom Metazoa; phylum Arthropoda; class Insecta; order Diptera; family Tephritidae; genus Sphenella; species Sphenella marginata. The sequence continues at coordinate 48,333,374 of OX608083.1, forward strand.
AGTATGACTGACAGTCGTGTGGCGAATGTTGGTTCTTCTAAGTGGCAAACAAACACAGTGCGACTCAGGTGAGCATAGAAGATCAATATAAGATCAGCTGCAGATCAGCACCGCCGTTGGCAGCGCACACAAAAGTAGCAGCATTTGCCCACTCAACATAACAGACTGAGCGCTAAACAAACCACATTTGAAGAGTTTGCAGAAGAAGAGGCAACATAAAACAGGCAGCGACTTAGGAAGCATAAATAGCAGAGGCGATAGACATTTTAGGGCTCTAGCAAGAACGTCTTTTGTTGTTATTACAAGAAAGCTAATAAAATAAGCCACTACTCAAGGCGCATAGTTGTAGTAGTGATTGTTTTAGATGTTGTAGTAGTAGATACATGGAGTAGTAGTTTTTACTGTTGTTTACCTCAATGTCTTCGGCAGCTAGGTTAGTACACTGCACAGTGGAGAGGCTCGGTTCGGACCTCATAAAGATATCTCCACTGAAACTATTAACTCTTCTTAGAATAAGAACGGCGGATCTTAAGATCCCTTTTTTGGCAGGTTTGCTTGTATGTATATCCCCCATGCTGGAAATTCCAACCAGCTTTTATTAGTTTGTCGATAGATGTGCGAAGAGTACAACTGAGCTTTCTTTGTCAATGAAAACCGGCTTGGTCGTCTCTCTTGAAGAGATGATTTACAGTTTAGTCTTCGTTCTTGATTTAGCTAGTGGCTAAGACTTCCTTGCCAAAAGTTCTGTCTGGAATTCACTAGAATGGTTAAGTAGTCTCAAAGAAAGCTATAACGCTCGGTCCTATAAGGCAGCTTTGGCCTCAACGTAGCACAAATTCGACTCGACCCAAACGTACCATCTTGGACTAACTTAGAAAAAAAGAATTAGGGAATAGTGAAGGGTCACAGGAATGAATGGGGAAAACGATTCGAATTTTTGAGAGAACCCAACAACAATTTCTGTCTGGTCAGAATAAAAAAATAAAATGGTCTTTCAAATGCAATCGAGCGAGTTACAGCACATTCGTTAATTTATTTATCGAAATTAATTCACTCAAATCTTTTTCCGATCTCTACCACTGTGCGTTGTTAAAACACGAACAGCGGCGTCTCAGGCAATAAAGTGATAAAGTAATGATCGCACAAAGCTGATCGTATACCTACTACGCGTGCAGCGTTCAGGTTCTGAGGCTGCGCTACCGCGGGAGCAGGCCGACATAGAGCCAACATAACGCCCACGTGCATGCGCACTGAACTGTGTTAAACTGCGCCGAGTTGTGTCTAAAAGCTCAGCTGGCTATAGCATAAATTAAATTAGATGTATCCACGAGTATGTATGTTTGTTCTATTGTTTTTATATGTTACTTCACTCTCAGCATTTTCTGTCATTGCTTTTGGATGTTGGTGTAATAACCAAAGCAGTCAAAGTAACAAATGCAGCAACAACATGGGTTGCCGTTTAATTTCGCTGTGGCTCTGTTAGTTCGATCGATTGGTCGTATGTTTGTTTGCTGCAGCACCAATTTGTGGGGAAGTCTTTTAGCCGTGAAGACAGAACTCCATGACTAACCTCTTCGTCATTGCAGACGTTCCAGATGTGTCCCCAGTTTTTAGCTTTGTATATGGTAGAACTAAAAGCCGTCGTGAAGTCATGGAGTTCTGTCTTTAAAGTGTGGATTTATGACAACAACAAACGGGATATCTTGCAGTGAGTAAATGCGAGCTCGAACGAGCTTATTTCTTTACTTAGGTAGGTAGATTCTTATGTATTTATGTTTGTAGAAAGATGGTGCGCGATGCATGAATTCTCCCATGACACATGACAAAACGTTGCTGGATATTTGCATATCGCAACACTGTGAGAAATCACTTTGCGTTTAGGCAAAGTTTTGAAATGTTTTTAAAGGAGGAATTTAGCAGATAACCTTTATAGTTTTGTATTTCAACAGGTCACTAATTTCGAAGCATCTTTTTGTATCGCAAGCCGTTCTTTTCTTCGATGCGCAAAAGTCCGAAAAGCGGTAATCTTCTTCTTGGGATCCAAAGCCTAACAAACAGGATATCGAAGCCGGCCATTTGCGTTGCGACCAAAGCAATTACCGAAGAAAATTGATTTAAGCTTAACCTACTAGAACCTTCTAGCCCCCAAGTTATTGCCAAAATATTTTTTCTCTCATAATGGTGGTATCCGTCTTGCTGCTGCTGACATCTGGGTGCGTTCAGAAAGCTCTCTGGGCCGAAGCTTCCTTACTCATTTATATAAAAGGACCCAAATAGCGTAGACTTGGGGCTTTGAGAGAACTTTTTCTCTAATATAATTCTTTTGTCCAGCGAGGACTTTAATTCTGAACTGCCTCAAGAGCGATTCTCTATTAAATTTCTGGCTCTACAAAAAGTGTTCTCAAAACATGAAACTCCTCAAAGTTTCGAAGTCGTAACTAAATAAAAACTTTTGTTTCTTTAAACACGAAATGTACAAAGTCGATGTGAAGGTGTTGCTCAAATCTATAAGAGTGATTATGAGGTCCTGATATGCATTCATGTGTGAAGCTTAAAAGTTTACGTCATAAAATCTTAGAATTTCCTCAAATCCATTAAGTTTGCGGTTTAAAGAGTAAAATAATATGTATGTATGTATACATTGTATATTGTTTCTATATTTTTCAAATGTTCTAAACTTTACATACAAAGCTAAATATCTACACACACACACACACACATCACTACATAAAACTGATTTCATTGGGAAGCAAGCCAAGGGCTTAAGGAAGCAATAAACCCAATACAAAGTAAATGCTAAGAAATGCATGGAAATTGATTTGTTGGCAACTCGTAAAGTAAATGCGGCACGCATGACAGCCAATCGCCCAAGCGAAGTGCTCAATACGCATAGATTTACATATTCATGTGAGTACGTGAGTACGAGTATGAGGCGTTTTGGTGGCGATTGTAGTTGGCAGCAGCAGGAAACAAGTGGTAGACAAGCAAGCTGCCTGCCGACAAGCGACTTCAGTTCTTGTTCGTATTGTTGTTGTTGACTTTTGACTGTCAACTGCTTCTGCTGGTGCCGTTGGCAAAGATCAGCTAACCCAATGGGTAGCGCAACGCGATGAATGATGCGTACACGCTGCATTGTTGATGGGGCACTTAAGTCGCACATTGGCGGCAAGTTGACAACCTGTAGCCGCACACAAACCAAAATAAACAAACGCATGAAGAATAAAACAAGAAAAATACGAGGAGAATGAAAAGTTGCACAAAACGAACTAAAACTCATTAATAAAAATAAAACTCAAAATAAATCAGAGCACGTAAGGAAGTCGAAGTGCTGGGTAAAATCGAAATTATATACCAAGTTGTGGGTACATTTTAAAATGTTCAAACAAAATATAACACATCTTGCTATTGGAGCTCCATTCTTAGGTACTCATATGTATGAATGTGAGTTTAGGTGACTGAAAAATCCTCGTTCTGTTAGCCTAAAGCTTAAGAAAGTGTGTCAAAATTTGTCCGATAGCAAGCTTAGCAGCTTCGAGATGGATATAAAAAACATTATTGTTGTCTTTAAATTTTCACTCTCCATTCTAATAAAAGCTTTTTATAAATGAAATAAAGAAAAAGTACATAATTGTTAAAGTTAAAAGCACTAGTAATTTCAATATAAAAAATAAATTATTATTCTCAGCTTTTAACTCAATTGTAGTCATGGATACTTTAAGAAACCTTAACATATTGAAATTTTAAATGAATATAATGTAATGTAAATATAACATTTTTGTGAACACCATTATGGCGGGGGTTGCTCATGTATGGATGTATTAGGTAAGGTGAATAGAAAAAGGAGTTTAGCTGGCAGAAGACCGGCGTATTTATTAGCTTAATGGTTAGCAGTGCGTGCTTAAATTTTTCTAATGAAGAAGCCTAACAGCTTGCAAAGTGGATCTATAATAAAAGTTATGCCGGTTGCCACTAAGCTTTTCCTTTTCTATTCAATTAAAAGCTTTTGATAATTATAGAGGCTGTTACTGGTGGCCTTGAGCTCATTCATAGTCATGAATCCCGATACAAATGTGACTATGCATAGATAGCATACGAGTATTTGAAAAGGAAAAGAACAAACGTAGAAGGTGATATCTTACGATAAGAGAATTGGTTGAGCTTAAGAGACTTCATTTAACCAAGAAAAGGGGTGTTTTCGTGACAATACTTTTAAATTAGAAACTTAAAATCAAATAACCTTGCCAATATTTAAAGCTTAGCTGCTCCGAAACAACCCAAATAAAAAACATTTTCATTCAAAATTCTGTGTTGGAATTGGTTTTATTACAAAACTACATGCAGCTACATTTGCTTAGCTCCAATGGTTGGGCCGTCTTAAGGCAAAGAGAAGATAAGCCTAGCAATGCGAGACCTCTCAGAAAATTATTGAAGGTCTGATAGTTCTAACCACTAACCACTGGTTTCAACGCTCCGTGTGTATTTATAAACGAGTTTCATATGCTTCATATTATTTTGAGTATAAATAAAAAGGGTCATCGCTGCGACATTGCTGGGAAAGGCTACCCAAAATTGACCAAGCATGAAATATGAGCTGGTGAGATTGACTAAATAACATTGAGCTTAATTGATTTTTCTGGAGGTGCTTGAGAACATATAATTCTTGAGTGAGTTTAAGTTATGTAGCTTTATCGCTTACAGCTATGTATATGCATGGATGTGCCACGCCCCTTGTTCTTCACATATCCGGTTTTCCTGAAGTTTTCACTTCATTTAGCTCCTTGCCGAATTTCAGTCGTGTAATATAAATACTACCAGAGAAAAGATAGTCTCATGGATATGGAAGGTGCCAAGCCCCCTTCTCATTATCTCCCTTTGTTTGAAGTTTTTGAAGACCAACTTTGTTTAACTGGTTGCGTAATAACAGTGATCTAAAGAGAAAACTTACAGAAATTTTCAACATGAAATATTCGATTTCCATGGGAGGTGCCACGCTCCTTTGCCCCTAAGATGTTATTATCAGCACATAACCCACCTTGTTTTCTAAATTTGATTATGGTCGGTCATGACAGAACTTGACTCTTACCTCCATACATACATCCAGCGTCCCGTCTAATATATAAATGTATGTATAACTGGATAAACACAAATATGGTTAGTTTAGCGCCTGTCAGCGCTGGTTGTGATGCATTGCTTAACGGTTGTAAGACGTATTACCGCCCTTCATTGTTTTCATTGTTAGTGTTGCTTAAATGTTGTTGAAGGCATTTGCGTTTGTCTGATGTATTTGTTGATATTGTTTTTGTTTCTGTTGTTGACAACTTAGTTGCAACCACTTGCTAAGATATATATATACATACATACACCATAATCTGCTACAGCCCACGCAAATCACGTTGAATGGCCACAGAATTTAGGGCCATGTGTGGTGCACCGCGCTGCCAAGCCAAATGAAAGAATTAACAAACAAAATTTTGTGCGGCTTTTCAACACCAAAGACAAACAGCTGGTTGCATGTTTGCTCGCAAAGTTAAAAGTATCGACCAAAGATACCTGCAACAAAGAATAAGTTGTAAGTTTTCATGGGATCAAACAGCGGGGGGTCACGCATGTACATAAACATTCGGGTACGGAGAGCGTGAGAAGGTAGGCGCAAAAGAGGATGACATTTGGGTATTTAAATTAAGGCGAACACATTCTTAGTTATAAATACATGAAAAAATTTAAGGTTAGAAAGGTCTTCGGCTGCAGCGCATACCTCATACCTTTCACGAATATTGCGCAAGTACTATGAACGTATGTTTTATTCTTTACTATTTTCAAATCTTAGATTGCGAAAGAAATTTGTTTGGTATGCCAACAAAAATATTTCTAGTTGGGGTACCTTCTAGGGTTGCCACGTAATCCCTTTACATGATTGTGTTCTAGATGCGCCTTTATTTCGATAACTACCTATTTACATGAAGTTTTGTAGGTAGTATTTCTGCTTACTAAGAAACTCTGTTGCTTTTGACTTTTCGGAAGAAAATACATTTAAATAAAAAGAGCAACCTCGAAAGATGTAGAGCATAGCTCGAACACCAGATACTACATTGCCTCAGTACAATAGGGATGGTAAAATCTACTTAGCTCTTGGATCTGAACTTTTTGCTTCAAATTCTACATACATAATACACAATTTCATGTTTGTAAAAGGCATACAAGGTATACAAAATATTTTTAATAAGCGAGCAGAGTTGACAATCTATCTGCTAAAAAAAAACAAAAAAAAAAAGGAAAAATGAACGAATATCGTAAGTTTGCTTTTTACTAAAATTCTTGCATATCACATTTAGTATGGAGAAGCTTTTGATCTTCACTTAAGCTCATTTTATTTTTGGCGTATTTTAATCGTGCTGTCCATAGGTAGAGCCGACACATACATACATTACAATATGCGACCAAATAAAGTAGAAATTCATGTCAACAAAATTGAAACTCATAAATTTTCATAAAATTAATTTGGACTTACAATAAACGTTCACAAAATTTATTACAAATGTACACGATTTATTTTAAAAGAACTCATGGTTTCTGATATGAAAATGAATGCAGGCATTAATACCAAAGAACATACATATAGTGTATATATATATACTTAGATACGTTAGGGTGAGCCTTATTTGGATGGTGGTTAAGTTTAATTGAAACGTATGCTGCAAGAATTTGAGCTTAAACAAATAATACTTGTCGTCATGGTTTTGAATAGTGCTGACAGATTCATCAATGTAATTTCCATACCTCGATTTTGATTTTTCCATGCTTGATGTGCTGCTCTAAATTAAATTTATAGAAGGAAACTTATTTTGAAATACAATATGTATGCCGAACTAGGGTGCACCTTAAAGTAAATAATTTTTTTAGATGAACATTAAATGAATGATTTTCATGGAATACCATTTTGATTTTATTGTTGTTTTTTAAAATGTTTTTATTTTTTTATTTTATCGACTGATTGGCAAACATTGCCCTATATAAATGATTACTTCTTCTAATAATGCTCTGTAGTTTTAAGGAGATTTGTTTTTTTTACCTTAAGTACTTAAGTCATGTTTTCAAAATACATCCATTAAACCGAAATAGCAAACAACACCAAAATATAAACTGAACCGAATTAAAATAAAACCATAAGAGAAGTTCGAACTGAAACAAAAATCCTGTTGTAACCGAAATCAGAGCCATAATTGAAACTGCAAGCAGAACTACGGCGAAATTTTAAATGATGCTGACACTGGAATCGGGTGGTAGGGTATTGTTTCAGTTAAGGCGCTGTCTTTGACGGTCTTTCTTTATCAATTCCAGTTTCAGATTGAGTTCGTTCTAGTTCCACTTTCTGTTTTGCTTTCACTTTGGTTCCAATTCTGGCTGCATGTTCAATTTCTGTTACGTTTCCTGCCCAGCATTTGATAACGATTATGTTTCTCAGAGCAAAACCAATCAAAAACCGAAAACAAGTCGACATCAATTCCGAAACTAGGAGTAAAAGAGAAATGGACAGCAGAATTTTTAACTAAAACTCAAACCAAAACCGAAACCGTGTCAAGACGAATGGAAACAGAATTCCACTAATGGTTGCTAAATAAGTGTCAGGTCCGTTGTCGAAGTCGGTGTTACGGTTTCGCTGTTTTAATTTTGGTTCCATTTTCAATTTATGTATTTTCCTGATTCCTTTCAATTCCGTGTTCGACTTCGCTTTCTGTGGGTTTATGTTCTGAATCTAGCTCAGCTCCGGTTTTGGTCATGCTCAATAGCCTTTCCCGGGTAAAATTTAGTTAAACATTTTTACGGAAAACACATTATTATATTATCAGAAGAGTTGATAAGTTCGGGTTCATCCTTCAGCAATTTTTTTTAAGAAAGTTTTACTCCTTAAATTTTTATGAACTTAAGAGGCGAGGTAATGATTTTTGTAGAAAACCAAAATACGCATAACTACAATAGCCCATAAAAGAATATCAATACCCTTCATATTCTTATAAGGCTTCGGGCTAAAACACTCCTAAAACTGACAATTTGCTTCAAAAATTTGCATAACCAATTAATAGCCTAGTTCGTAACTAGTTACAAAATTCAAAGTTAAAGTCATAGCATTTATTAACACTTCGTTGTTTCACTGCATGAGAGCGACCGTGTTAACTTTCAGATGAATGTGTTGTTGTTGTTATGTTTGTGCTACTCAAACTCATAAGTCCGTGTAAAATATTTAACAAGTGTGAAAACAAGTTCATTTTTATGTTTAAGATTACATTCACACACACATACATATGTACATGGTCAGTTTTGTTTCCTCTTTTTTAAGTCTCTTGTTTATTTTTAATTCGAGTAGTTTTGCGCAACCGACAACGTTACTCGATTTATTGCTTGTGTGTTACTTGGTTACACCCGCCCACTCGTAACTTTCACACAATTCTTTCTCTCTGCCAGCCTTACGCACAATTTGAGCATTTGTTTTGTTGCAAATACAAATTTCATGCCTTATCCTTTCAGAAAACTGACGGCAAAGTCAAGTGGCGACGAGATGAAATGATCGCTTTCTCAACAGTAGACAATAAATACAACAACAATTACATACACACATGCACCCTTACCCTGCAAAAAACCGAAATACTCCTTTCCATACTCCATAGAGTACTCCTTAAGGAGCATCGGAGTACTCCAAGACTTATCCTCGCTCATATAAAAAAGGTGGTCCAATTTACATGGCGATGACCGGTAATTGGATCACCTAATCCGACTCGGAGTACTCCATTTCTTTGCTTTTGAATACTCTATAGACCACCTACATGAGAGTACTCCCAAAATACTCCTATTGGATTACTCTATGGACTATTCAACAGCAAAGCGAGAGAGGGAGTAGGTGGTCCTCAAAAAGAACACATACTCCCTCTCTGGCTTTACTGCAAAGTACTCTATAGAGTAATATTTTGCCAGCATTTTCAAAGTACTCTCACGTAGATGTTCCATAGACTATTCAGCAGGGTGCTCCGATATGGATTAGGTAATCCAATCACCGGACATGGGCTTATAAATTGGACCACCTTTTTGTATGAATGAGGATAAATGTTGGAGTACTCCCATACTCCAACGTTTTTTACAGGGTAGTTATATGTACATATATACATACATATATGTGACATTCCTGCTGGGAACTCAGTCACTACTCTGCAGTCAAAACTCAAGCTAATCGCCGACATTTTTGTTAAATTTGGTTGCGTCTTCATACTATTTCATTACTCACTAGTTGTAAACCAGTTGCTAAAAGACCAGTGTTGGCAATCATTTTTATTGTAAATAATAATATGTAGTTGTAATCTAGTGTAGGCAACCTAGAAAAGTACGCCCAACTGGCTTATATTTAAGTATCTTATATTTCCTATTTTACTTACAACACTGGTTCTATCTGACAAAATAAATAATCCATCCATCTTCTTCTTTTATTCCCTTCCGTGCTGAAAAATTGCATTTTTTTAAAGAATTTTATCAACTTAAAAACAAAAATATTATTTTTACTTACTTTTGTTTTAATTTTTGTATTTGACATTTTTTGTTGACTTTTTTTTTTCATTTTCTACCTTCTCATTCACAATGACGTAGGTACATTTTTTGCTCTACAACGCTTCACAACACTTCTAATTGAGTCGCTTATTTTTTAAGCGATTTTAACTCAAACCGCTGTTATCGATAGGTAGCTTATTTTTTGTTGTTGCTTCCCATGTTTTTTCATAACCTACTCAGCGTTCTTTTGTGGGTTGCTTACAAGAGATTACAGCTAATGTTTTATATTTTTTTTTTTAATTTTAGGTACCATCAATTACAACAAATGGTTTACACACACTACATTTTTTAATAATATTTGATAAGAAATAACTCGACGCCTTGTACCACCAATTGCCACACTGAAAAAAAGTATATTCTGGGAATCGTGTGAAGGCAGCTGTAAACTATTGTGAATACTTCTGCCAACTATTCACCACTTGTGTATACTCACAATGTTCAGTAACCATACAGCATGTTTAATTGTATGTGGAAAAAAAAATTCAAGGAAACATAAGACTTTTCCTACAGGGAAAGCTAAGCACTTTTGATGCAGGGAAAAAGTTGGGTTAAAGAGAAAAAAAAAAAATAAAGTAAACAAAAACAATATGATGCTGAGATAAGTTGGTACTTTTAAGAAAGCAAAAACACAACGACTGAGGAATAAAAAAAGTGCCTTACTGCAGAAAAAAAGTTGAGCTGACGGACTGGTTGGTAATCCGAACAACTCCACCAGCCAGCTTGCTCTGTTCCGCTCTTCGCGAAACCTCATATGTACAGCAATAAAGAATGGAAAAAATTTAACATTGCATCTACAACTGTACTTGGGGTAGCACAACGTATTTCATTTTGGGCAGACAGGTCCTGATGACCCGTTTATGTAACCCCTTTGCTTTAACTTCACTTTGCTTATGGTAGTGAATCTCTTATGACCCACTCATTTTAGCTTGGAAATAAAACCGCATTGCTGTAAGTATTTCTTAGTCGAGTAAAAACCAAGGGAAGTGCTAAAATATATTTAAATGAACACATACATAGATACATAAATGCAATGGAAGATACAGGGTCACGGATATATATTCATCAATTTATTTAACAACTCGAAGAATGGAACATGCTTCGCTGTATTTCGTTTGCATTTAAATTTTTTTAGCTGTTTTTGAGTGATGCGTCCAAACGTAATGACAAACAACAAAAATTCTAAAAACTGTTGATTTGGATTTCATTGGCTTGATAGTGATGAGTACTTTAAGCGAGTATGGAATTCTCCCCACCACTAAAATCTAAACATAACTACCTCTAAAAATTAGATACGGATGCGCTATGTGTAGTACTATGAAGCGCTTGTTCAACCAAAAGCTTGGTTCAGAAGCTGGTTCGAAAGAACATCAAGAGCCTGAGTCTAGACTAAGAATAACTTTGCCCTTTTAAAATACTAGAATATCTTTAACTTTCCTGCTCATAAAATTCAACCATCCTCTCCTTCAACCTGCACCTCCAATAGGTATTGATATGTATTGTCTCTTTCGTGATATTATTTCCAGTAAATGCGAACATCACAAACCTGAAGTTTCTCCTTTCTTAAGAACAAGAACAATATCTACTTACTGTCTACTACCAAAACATCAGTCTGTCGTTTCCATCTTTATTATATTAGTAACTTCCCCTGTATGGCAAATCTTGTCTCCCTCTCCTCAGTACACCTTAAATTAGCGTTAAGCCAACTATTATTGCGCCTAAAACTTCAATGAAAAATACCTAATAAAGGCCACTCTCATCATAGCTAATGAATGAGGACCACACAGCACATCACACACCCTGTAAGTGTTTTACGTAAATATGCCTGTATGTATGTGAGTGTTGGACAGATATTAAAAAAGTGAACATGACCATCGCCCACAGTCCCCCCAAACCGGCATATTAAATGGTATGAGAAAAGTAAAGTCAGCTCTTTATTCTTTTTTAATCCCTCTCACTTAGCCTCCACTTGCAACGCATTGCCTTTTGTGCCGTGCTTACTCACTCAAAATATTACAAAGAGACTGGTGAAATATGTATGTATGCATACTTTTAGGCGCTTAAGCATTGTCACGCATTATCCATATAAGCTTTGCCATTACCGTTCACAAGGCATTTTTGCTTATACCCTCCGCCCCTCAGCATTTTCTCTGTTATTCATAATTTCACTCATAACATTTGTTTGTAGTATTTTTTGAATGTTATTGCTTGTGTGCTGTTTTTATTGCTAGTTGTATGACTAAACCAAAAACAATGCTGAGAAAAAAAAAAAAACAAATAAAAAATGGTTGTGTACAAGGCACTATTGTTATCATCACACAATTTCCTAAACACTTTTAATATTTTATATTTACTTATTTGCTCGTCCTTTTTGCCCTCATCATGTTTACATATGCATAGACAAGATTATACCCAATGAACATTTCTGTAAATGTTTTTGTACTTTAATTACCCAACAAGCATTTCTATAAACCATCGAAGAGTTTTTGTCCCACCACAATCAACCAAATAAACAAACTGCCCCCCCCCCCCCACTCGTTATCAATGGATTAAATATCCCTCAAGGATTAAGTTTTATTTTTGATCAAAAAAAAAAAAAGAATACTAAAAAAGTTTCATTGGATGGATGGATTGGTTTCACAGAAATTTTCTTCAAGCAAAGCAATTTTCGACTGAGCATGATGAGATATCCACGCTCACATAACCCAAACTGTCCTACGATATTAGGAAGCCTTTGATTTTGTTCATAAAAAATGTAAAAAAAAATTATTATCAAGTGTCAATAAAACATTTTGTACACGAAAAATAAGTTAAGTCAATAACATTTTTTAAAATTGACTATCCGTTTTCTTTCTTTGCTGCGTCAAACAATTTTTTTCAATTTACGTTCAAACTTTTAGATTCACGGCGCAGTTTGAAAACTCAGAAACTTTCAAAATTTACTTTTTTTTACATTTAACTTAACCTCCACTTATGAAGCTCGGAATATAATGTTTACTTCCTTTGTTTTTGTGACCTCCTCATCTGACCCGATTCTAGTACGACCACTAAGAAAATCAGTAAATTCCTTTTAACCATTGAAACTGGACCCATCAGTATTTATCAAGAATTGCCTTGATTTGAACCGTTTTGAAATTAATATTTCTGTTGACCAAATGTACTTATTCAACAAACCTCGTACTAGTATGTATGAATTTGTAGTTTGGTGTAAAACACTTCCTAAAATTTGTACATTTTATCCCTTTTGTTAAGTAGATTTTTATTGTTTCGCAATATTTTTATTTGACTTTTCCGCTGACTTAGCCTTTACTGTGTTCACTATTCACCCCATTTGTTGGGCACTAAATGTTAAAAGGCGACAAAGGACGCGCGCAAAAACAAAAAAAAAAAAACATGTTTTAGTAATGCTTTTTATGCTGTTATTGTTGATGCCATTTGCGATTTTATTGCCACAACTTTGTCAAATTTATTGAAGTTCCGTGCGAAAATCGCAAAATCACCCAAAATATATAACCAAAAAATGTAAAGCAGCCACTAGTAATACTCATTGTATGTTTAGTTAAATGCTGCTTAGGTATTATGTAGGGCGTATTCCAGTGTGGTGGGTGTGTGCGAGATACTCATTATTTTTGAAGTTATTTTAAAATGCAAAGCTTTTAATTTAAGAAAGTGTTAGCTCCAATAATGGAAAATATAATGTGAACTGAATATTGAATACATGAAAATTTCAAAGTGTTGCCAATCTCAAAAAAATCTAAAAATAAAAGTATATACATTTTTTATTGCCACATAAACAAAACAACTTTACACATATTAGTACAAAATTAATTAAACATAAGTACAAACGTTCTTATTTTTCACTACAGCGCCGTTTTAGATGGAATTAACCCCATGTAAAAATAAGTTAAAAAATAGCATGAACAAGCAAAATGTGAGAGTGCAAAACAGCTGTAAGAAATTACTTGAACACAGATAATTTGATTTATTGCTTAAACTTGTTATAGCAGTACCAACTACTAAGAAACCCAGCAGACGTTTTCGTGCCAAATATTTGAGTTGCCTTAATTTAAAAAAAATTGACCTCCTCTCTCCTCACTCAGTGCTGCGCAGCGGCTTTTGAGTTTTTGATCCGCGAAAAAACTTAAAACTCGGATCTTAATTTTTATCCTTGACCGAAAAAATATCACTCAAAGAATAGCGGTTACGGTCGAGCAAAAATATAAAACTCAAGGGTAAGTTTTATTTCCTCTCAAAATAATAAAACTCAGGGAATTAGTTTTATGTTTGATCAAAAAATAAAACTCTAAAAGTGATCATTACGCTTAATCAAAAAAATAAAACTCAAAAGTAATGATTACGTTGTAATTTATATAGGATTCACTCAAATTTTTTTCAATCATTGTAGATTTCGGTTGAGCATCGAGAGACATGCTCATTCATGTACTTGAAACTGTTCTACGATATAAGGAAGCTTTTGAGTTTTTACATTAAAACTACAAAATTAATCATTATTGGGGGGTCCCTGATAAATATTTGCTGCTTTCAGTTCTACTAAACTACCATACCTGCATTGCAATGATCTCGTTAGCATTGGGTGCAGTCGTCTGCCGTCGCCTCTCTTTAAGGTGGTTTAGATTAAAGTCTCAATTCGGAGCATATTGCCATTCTCGGTTCCCCATAATCTTGTAGAAGAACGAGGATTGAACTGCCTTCGAGTGGAGTAGCGTTTTGATCATCTCATTTCATATTTACTATAGATGATAATTGTTCTTGACGATTCTCTTCTCGGGTTATATATTTAACGTGAAAGCACTGAAATATCTTGATATATGATTTTAATATATGAATTTGTCTCTATCCATTCATTAACAAACCCTTTGTAATGTACAATGACTTTTTATACCTTTCATGAACATGAAATGGTATTATAACTTTGATCCGATGTTTGTAAGTATGAGAAGAAGAAGAGATAGACCCACTATTAAGTATACCGAAATGATCAGGGCGACGAGCTGAGTTGATTTAGCCATGTCCGTCTGTCCGTCCGTCTGTTTGAACGCAAACTAGTCCCTCAGTTTTATAGATATCTCGATGAAATTTTGCATAGAGCCGTCATTTTGCATGGGATTAATCATTTGTCGGAACCAGCAAGATCGGACCGATACAACGCATAGCTCCCATACAATCGATTGTTTCGATAAACGGGTTTTGGCCTATAACTCTTGCAATTAAAAAGCTAGAAGCACGAAATTTTGCAGGTTTAGTACTTATTATATATGTGATGTGTGTAGTGAAAATCATAACATATAGCTCCCATATAATCGATAGTTTCGATAAATGGGTTTTGGGCTATAAATTTTGCAGTTAAAAGAATACGAACGTAAAATTTTGTATGTTTGGTACTTATTATATATGTGATGTGTGTAGTGAAAATCATACAGATCGGACCAACATTACATATAGCTCCTATATAATCGATGGCTCCGATAAATGTGGTTTGGGCTACATCTGCATTTTAAAATTAACAGTTTTGAAGAGTTTGTACCAAATGTAAGTAAGGATCGGACGCTCAAAACAGTTACGCATATTCATGAAAGGTGTAAAGCCTTCGGCACAGCCGAAGACAGCCCTTTCCTTACTTGTTTTATTTTAACTTCATTAAAAATGACAGACATATAGTTGGACCGACGTTTGTAGCGCATATCAAATAAAACCGCGAAATAAAATTTGATTTCAGTTTCATTCCATTGATTTCATTATTTCCCAACCTTATTGTTTATATTTATTTATTTCCCATGAATAACGTCCCTGCAGCTATTCGTCATCAGAGTTGCATTTTGTGGTATTACATTTCCATATATTTACATGCATATGTAGGTATGTAGGCATGTATGTATGTATGTATGTACATATGTATTTTGTTAATGAAACTCATTAAAGTGCATTGAATTGTATATCGACTGCTGTTACATAAAATTCTGTAACATACACACATGTATGTATTTTATATATAACAAAAGATATATGTATATATATACATATAACACATTACGAACCCAATTGACAAAAGTCTAAACAATCGTGAAAAGCAGTAGATTGTTCTCCCCTTGGTCTTTCCAGATGAGAGGGGAGCTTCCTCTTGTTCTATTTCCATTGACATGCAAGCCGCTGGGTTTTAACTCGTTGGACGCCCATAGACCCCATCATTACTCAAATCGTTTGAAAGCAAAAACATTTTTCGAAAACCCTTTCTTTAGAATATTTCAAGAACTCTGGCTTCTATTATACTCTCCAGCATTATCTTGAAGAAATCACTCTTTCTGAAACCTCGTTTAGTTTCAAATGGCTTGGAGTTTGGTCCATGATAATATTACCTGGTCTGAAGCCGGACTGCTAAGGTTTATCAAATGTAGGATTCAGTCTTTTCGGCAAGATACTTGATAGGACCTTATAATCGATATTAAGGAAGCTTGCCAATATTTGCTATACCCTCTTGCTGCCTAGGCCAACCGAATGCTGCTCCTGACAGCTAGGCCTATTCACGCTCTATGGGAAATTTGTAGAGCTTGCGTTAGTTGGGTTTAATTTTGTAAACTCATCTAGATATAAACATGGACTGTTTGTCAGCAGATTCCGCGAAAACAAACGCAAAATGACCGCAAAACGCAGCAGTGGTAATGCCGATGAAAGTCGAATTTGTCCGCTCACACACTATGTATGTGTGTGTGTGTGTGTGTGTGCAAATGCGTATGTATGCATGTATGTGTCTATCATAAAGGTGCATATGCCCACAATCAATGCAAATTGAAATGTATTTTGTAGGTAAAAATTAATTTTATTTTTGAATGCTGGCAACCGGCAATATGTTAACGTTTGGTTGCATTATTTGTAAATCTTGTATATGCCTATGTATGTATGTATGTATGTGTGTGTGTGTGTTGTATACATGCGGCAATGAAATAAATTTGCATGGTTTAACTTGTATGTAGACGCAATTGAGTGTGTATTAAAGGTACTCGTGCGCATGTGTGCCTGTACTGCATGCTTTATGTGGTTTCATTGATACTCATTGACCGGAAATGTTGATGCTTCAACCGCAGCTGCCCTCCTAAATGCATACCTGACGCCCTTCATCTTTATAATTTAGTAAGTTTACAGCGCAGATACTATTTAAATAAGTAACCAACAAGAAAACATCAATAAAGTTTTCAAAAAATAATGATACAACAAATACATCTTCAGCCACATTTTCATGAACAAACTTTAATGAAAAGAGTTTTGGAATATTTTTGACTGGGCTTTTAATAAATGGTTGCAATTCAGCTTGAAGTAAAATAAAAATGCCTTCTGGAAGCGTATAAAAACTTTACTCTAAACGATAGGCCTCGCATTTCGTAACTATAGCACATTCGAAACGTACATGTTTAAATTGAAGGCCATATTTTTTTTTATTTAACAGTCACATAAACCTATATTCTAAATTTTCATAATTTCAAATTAATCCGATTAATGAGTTACTGATTAATATTAACCCAATTAATCCGATTTACTATATTCTTATTTATCCTAACCAAATTAATACGATTAATTAGTTTATAAGCCAGATAATAATTAATAACTGATAGTTAATGGCAACCTAAGTAATCAGATTAATTAGTTTCTATTTAATCGTACCACAATTAATCTGATGAGTTAGTTACTAGTTAATCATTACTTAATTAATCCGTATAACTAGTTTCTATTAATCATAATCCAATCCGATTAATTAGTTTCTAGCGTATCATAATCCAATTAATCCGATTAATCATTTCGTAGCGATTAATTTTCTTAAATGCTTGTTGAGTAAAATTTCTGCGCTTCAACTGCTTAAATTGTTACTCATACGTCTAGGTGTACTAATTTAATTCAAGCATCTGAATTTGCTTTGTGGATGGATTTTGGTTTAAAATATCATTAACAATCTGCGGAAAACTCATCATAATTCAGCCGATTTTGGCAGCTGCGTATAAAAACAAGCCAGTCGCCAGATTCTGGCAACATGTAATTAGATTGCATTGGACGGCGAGTTTTTATACCCCGGTCGAACTGTTTTAAACGGAGGAAGGGAGACCAAGTGAACGATGTTTATAGTGTACTCAGATTGTGTAGGAAGCACTTTTCTGCACTCTTTAATGGAGAAATTCAGCAAAAACCCAGGGAAAATGGCGAGCCCGATCCCATAATCGAAGATGATAAAATTGATATTGGCAATGCCAGCGAAGCTTTTCACCGTCTTTTTAAACACAACATAATCTGGCGCACCTTACAGTACCTCAAGGAGAAATTAAGACAATCGGTTTCACAGGCCCAGTTGTTGAATGCAATGCCTCTTTCGAGAGTCCAGAATATATCCAGTCCAGAATATATCTTATTCATTTCAACACTTCATCATCTACATCACTAGAAGATCTTATCTTATTCAATAATGGTTTCGGTCAACTTCAATTCTGATTTACTGGGTTGAGTAGACTACTTGACCTATTTGGTTTATCATTGCAAACAAAATATCTTATCTTATATTTTTGTGTCCTTTTCACAGCAGCGAGCTAACTTACATTCGTTCGTCGACTCTCGTCTTTCAACTTCATATTGAGCTAACTAAAGCTTAACCGCCCAATGTTGGTGAGTCGAGCTCTAGTTAGAAACCATAAGGATAAACATCAGTGTTTAAGCGATTTAAAGAATTTCTTTCGCTTATTTCGTTTGCGCACCCTTTTTATAATTCTCAACCAGCTTATGAAATATTCTAACATAATCCAAAGGGGTTGTTTCCAAGCGAAAATGAATAAATACAAGGTGTATTAGGTTATCTGCACCACCCAGTTCTATATAGACAAATAAATTAAAGAAAATAATAAATTAATAATTTTCCAGAAATCGTTCTCAGTAAAATGTGCTCCACACACCCCCGATGTACTCTTATTAAATAAAAACAATAAAAATCTCAAATTCAAACAAAAAAAAACTACTCGCCCCCTCAAAGCTTAGACAATCAGGTGAAACCAGAGCTGTTAAGTAATGATTAATAATCCTAATGATTACCGGTTTGATTGATTACGTTTTGGAAAAACATAGTAATGATTGATTACCCATTGTTTACGGGTTTCTAAAAAACAATCATGATGTTTTATGATTTAAAAAAAAAAAATCAAAAGTAATCAAAAAAATATAAATAAAAATACTCTGTGAAAACTGTGTCGCTGAACAATTATATCAAACCGATACGTATCGTCGATGAACACTTAACTTCAAAAGTATCGCAAGCATTAGTTTTATAGAGCAGTTAGCGAACGACGAGTTGCCGTAGCTGACGAGTTACCGTGTCAGCTGATCCAACCTATCTTATGAGAATCAATGTAAACGATTACCGAAACCCGTGGCTGACGCAATACCGTACGTAAAAATCTGATTTGATTCGATTTTTTACGTAAAACCGTGTCAGCTGATTGCTCTCTCAAGCAACAGATTTGCCTATTAATGTGTTGGTATGCTGAGTATAGCCCGTTTGCAGTTATTACAAAAAAATCCTAAAACATTTTTCTAATATTATAAAAATAACGAGGAATTAATACTAAAAGTGGTAAATAATGAAAAAATTAACTAGGCATACATATTTAATATTAGTTGCGACCTTTTAAAAAGTGAAAAACTGTAAATTGATAAGAGGATTCTTGCATGAAAACTGATCGATGGCAACATTATACAAAATGTAAAAAAATGTAAATAAATGAAAACAGCTGATTTCTACGTTGCCACTGCGGGTTACAATAATCGCTCATACGTGCATGCGAGTGACCGCAATGACGTGCGGCAACTCGTTTTTTGGCTAACTGCGCTTTTCGACTACATAAAAATACTCTCAAAAAAACCAAAAAAAAGTAAAAAAAAAATCAAAAAATAATCAAAAAAATAAAAAAGTAATCAAAAAAAAACAAAAAAAAAACAAAAAATTATCAAAAAAAAATTAAAAAAATAATTCAAAACAAACAAGAAATCTAAAGTAATCAAAAAATTTTATTTTTTTTATTATTTTCTAATTCCAATCAATTAGTAATTGGAAATTTCTGAAAACAATTAATATAACCATTAATGATTCATATTCAATCAATTGATTAATCAATTCTAATGAGAATTTAATAGGTCTGGGTTAAACCATAGTGAACAATACACAGCTACCTATACAGTTTCTGTTTTTCTATTTGTTTTACATTTCTATTATTTTCCTTTTTTATTTTAATAAACGAGTTTAATGTAACCTCAGAGACCCTATAGACCTATGTCTGCGATTAAGCTTATTAGTAGTTAATAAAAAAGTTATCACTAGTAGATCAGGGACGGGGACTTTTATTCCTTTTAAAATAAAAGTCCAAAGAAAAAAGTTATTTCTGGACTTTTATTCTTATCCGAACAAAAATAATCGGACAACTCGGACTTTTATTTTTTCTCGGCAGCAATAAAAGTTATCTTTGTCCTTTTATTTTTTAAGGACAGAATAAAAGTCCGAATCAAAATCCAACAACCCGGTAATCTTAATTTAATTAATTTCTTATCATATGAAAGAGGATTGACGGTTTAGCAGATTTTGTCTCGGACTTTTATTTTGTCCTTAAAAAATATAAGGACAAAGATAACTTTTATTGCTGGCGAGAAAAAATAAAAGTCCGGGGTTTTAAGTTACTATCGTACTTTTTTCAAAAAAGCCAAGAAAATTACTTGTGGCCAGGATATTGATCCTAGAAGTCCTGGGATGACAGAAAATTTTATCATTTTCTTCAGGGAAACTATCTAACCCTGGACTTTTATGAGATCAAAAAAAAAAAATAATAACTTTTATTTTCCGTCCCTGTAGTAGATGGTAGCATGTCTGTTAACTTTTCTTTAAAAAATTTTACTTCTAAAAGTGCTCTAATCATGAAACACCCTATAACTATAGTGAGTATAAATACTTTTTTTAAATATCCAAACATTATGTTCTTAGAGTATGCCCGGTTTGAAACCAGCGGGAGTAATGATAGTGATCTCGTCGAAAATTTTAGACTCAATATTAATTTGAAAATTGCTTACATTTTGCGGGTGGTCTAATATATATGTACATATGTATATGTATGTGCGCAGTCATGTATGAATTTGTTGAACAAAATTATAAATTATTTATACTAGAGCAATGAATAGCGAAAACTATTCGAATAGAAGTCCAAAAAACGAAGCAGTTCATTATTTCATTAAATAAATGATTGTATTAGCGATAGAAACACACCCACAAGCGGCCGTAACGAAATACTTATATACCTCAAAGTGCCAGTGTAGCACATCCAATTACGATGAATCACATTACAATCGCTGTTGTAACGAATAATTTATGACCAGCTGACATTCATTTTTTACGACTCATTTTCCATTTCGCACACTTTTCGTCGCAGCAGCGACAGCGAACGTGAATAAGTAACGAGTAAAGATAATTAATTGCTGCGCACCAGCTAATATTTTCCCAAAAGGAATGTAAGTTTGAGGCCATTTGAAGGGAATCCACAAAGTTTGCTTTGGTTGACCGTTGGTGCGACAATGCAGCATGTACATACCAGCTAGCACGTTCGTTGCACGCTTTTCATTTGCTGGCTTTGAATTACAAACGAAGTTCAAATTAATATCGTTAACTTGTGATAACGCCGCAAGTTTTCCATCCTGAGCAATGCAACTCAGATAAAACAAAAGCAAAGATCTTTACATGAGAAACGCATCTCATAAATGTAAAACGTTCCAGCCAATTTATGTACATATGTATGTATGTATGCATGCATGGGCGTAGTGGGGTAGTGGGGTACCTCCAGCTTCCGTGGTGTTTCCCATTGGCCTCAGTTATCAATGAAAGTGGATATCTGGCGTGGTAGCCTATGAGCGCCAACAAATGATGACCCCCGATGTCCGCTAAACATGTAATCCATCTATGACCCATGAAGGCTTTGTCATATTGCTAGTACATTGAAGATACTCTCAGCGGATAGATGTCGCTACTAGACAATATTTCTCAAATATCCCCTTTGTTTGACTTGTGGGTTTGTGGACTAATCTCATTTTTTGTGAAAAGCTCACTTACTTCTGAAAGCCTCAAATTTTCACTGTTCGTCAATACTGGAGTAAGCAAGCTTGAAATTTCATTCGATTTCTATATTTCCTCAGTCGAGAAAGTGCATCTTTTTCTATCTTCGAAGTATAGCTACGTCCCTGTGTGTATGTATCTACAACAAAAAATTGTCATTCGCTTACCGCAAGCGCTGCAAGCATTCAACTGCGAACAGCAAGCGGCGAGTGATGACAAAAACGTTTTGCGAAGGAAATGCGTAGAAGTGCAAATGCTTTTATAATGAAAACTTTAAGTCCATTTATTGCTGCGCAAGCAAAGTTTTTAATTCATTTTCTTTATTAGCGCTGCAGCTGAGCGAAGCGCGTTCTTCCTATCACATGTTAGCTTAGTGCCAGTGCCATACCTTAACGTCATTTTCTGCAACAACCCACTTCCCCATACCGCACCCAGTACTCAATCATAGTGGAACTATACACTCATAGCCAGTATTGCCGTTGAAAATTGATAGAAAGTACAAGCGAGGTTTTTAAAACAATGCTCACTCGGTCATATATTTTTAATTTATTTTTTGACACAAGGTTATGAGGTTGGAAGATATTATAGAATAAACCGATTAAATCTGGTATCCTTTTTCTGTGCAGAAAATATTATCTCATAGAAGGGGGAATTGTGTGTGCTTAAATAGAATAAGGACTGCAGGCGGGCATGGCTAACTCCGCTGATCCCATCGTCCTGCTCATTTCTGTATACTTATTGGCAGGTTCATGTCTTATTTTTCTCATACTTGCAAACCTAAGACACCATATAATTTCATGTTCATGACAATTAAAAAAAGCGCCAATAAGTTTCGCTGGCATTAAACTTGCAAAATCGGGGCACTACGGCAACACTGCTCACATCTACTTAAGCAGTTTTCCATTTTCCGCAAAGTTCTTATTTTAACATAAACTTGCCTTGATGACAGTTTTAATTTATTTTGTTACGCAAAATGAGAATGTCAAAAAAAAAATAAAACTATTAAAAAGAAAATGTTAAAAACTAAAAAAAAAAATCTCCTTTTGCATAGAAAAAGAGTCAACGTTCGTAAATGAGCTCTGCATTGAGCGCTGTAAAAAAAAGAAAGTTTTTAATTCTTACTCTATCGTCGTAAGAATGATGATATCTTACGACACACACACACCCTGTATGCGCGAAAAAAACAAAAATACAAAAGCTCGATCGTAAAGTATGCGTTTGTGTAGCGCATGCTAACTGCTGAGGTTCTCTCTAATAAGATTGAAGTATTTGCTCATCTAAACTTTTTGATTAATCTACGCACTTCGTGCTAATGATTTTTGCACAGCGGTGTTGGAAAAAGTATAAAAGTATGGCAACGACATTTGCGCTTGGGTGCCGTTCGTTGCAATGCGCAATGTGCAATGTGCCTGAAAGTATGCAACACTTTTCTTAAGAACGGAAAATGTCTATGACACTATACCTAAAAAGTTTTGCATTAAATAAAGCTTTTAATTTTCAGTTGCAATGTGATGAAAATGTTAAGTGAGCACAGTGCAAAAGCGATGAAAGAAATCACTGACGATTTTAATGGAATTGTCAAAATTTGTATTCAAATTCGGTTATCTCAAACATAGAGTTGATTCGCCAAATTGTTGTGGAATTAGGTATCAGCTAAAACCTTCAAAGTACTTAAATAGTTTGGAAGCTTCTATTAAGCTCAGTCCATGGGTTGTGGCTTGTTTCTATACCTACGGTATCTTTTTGTTGAGGTGAGTTAGTGTTGTCGGTTCCTACAAGCATGAGGTGGTTAGGCAGGACTGGTTTGGAAACTCCGGAGTGCGTGTAGAAAAAAATACAAGCTGTTCCCCACAAATTGGTAGAGAAACTCGGCTTTAATCTCTTTGGTATATCGTGTCAACCAGTAATTTACTTTTTTCTGCGACATATACGGACTTAAAAGGTAATAAAGTCCTCTTTTTGAATATCTCACCATCTTCAGCGGACCACTTTTATTTCTTCACATGTTATGGCTCCGCCAGCTAGAGCGTGAATACTTCTTTCACTTACCAAAGGTCCTCTTTGCGGATAAGAAAAAGTTATCCTAAGTAAGAGTCGACCCGCGGTACTGGTAGACAAGAGTTTATTTACTCTGTTGCCTATTAACGCAGGTACAACAACAATAACATTACGTAGGGCGCATTGACTCGTGCCGATTGTTTCTCCATCTTTTTCATTTGTTAGAAGACGTCGGAAACTATATGTTATTCTTGGTGCCCCCCCTAAATTCAGACAGAAAAACTTCAGAAATAAAATTTTTCGGAAAATTTTTTTCAGAAATAATTTTTCAGAAACCAAAAGTCAGAAGGAAAAATTCAGAAACCAAAAATTCATTGCATTAACCCAATCAAGGCAAATTGATTGTTATGGTAATGGCAGAGCGAATTCGGCAATATTCGCCTCTATTCGCTTCAAGTTTTTGTAACCTAGAATGTCATAGTGAAAAAAAATTTTTAATGACAACCATCGATTGTTTTTTTATATTTCATAAACATTTAATTGAACTAATGGTGTCTGGAACAATAAATACGTGTTTGGACAACTCCTGCGTGCATAAAATTTAGTTAAAACCATCGCCATCGTACCCTTTTGGTAAGTTCCGATGGTTTTTTGAAAATAAATACCAAATACAAAATTCAAAGTCAACAGTCAATTTTTTCTTTTTATGGCATTCTACATTACACTGCGAGTTAAAAACGTGAAGAAGAAGAAGTCAGCTGTTCACTTCACATTACCATAAGAATGAATTTGCCTTGAACCCAATCTACATTTTTATTTTTATAACGATATTGTGAATGACATACTTTAACCCATTGACGACCTCAATTTTCTTTTAAATCTGAAATCAAATTTTTTCAAAACAAAATAGTTTTACATAATCTTAAGCATCGTGAAGTAAGACAGGTGGCAGCAATTGAACAGCTGTTTCGTTTTTTTTTCTGCTTTTTTCTGTTTTTTATTGATTTCCAGGTGTCAAATTGTTGTCAAAGCCAACAGCCATTTT
Organism: Sphenella marginata; assembly: GCA_951509765.1. Classification (NCBI taxonomy): domain Eukaryota; kingdom Metazoa; phylum Arthropoda; class Insecta; order Diptera; family Tephritidae; genus Sphenella; species Sphenella marginata. The sequence continues at coordinate 48,358,141 of OX608083.1, forward strand.
GATTCCAAACATTCAAAGTCGTGCAAAAACTTAATTTGGCTTTGTTTTGAAAGTTTTCTCTAAATTTTATGCAAAATTTGGCAAAAAAATATGTAAGAAACAGAAGCTGGACGCACACCAATTAAAAATAAAACTTTTTTCCTTTGAAATTTTTTCATTTTGAAATTTTTTCTGTTTTGCTTGTGTTTATTTGTAAACAAACCAAAGCGATTTGATAGTCATTTGACATCTGAAACAAATTTCAACAACAATAGCAAACAGACCAAGCTTCTGACGACGTAACCTGTATTTATAAACCTTGATCTTAAGTAGTTGCTTTGAAACGTTTTAACCCTTTAAACGCCATTAGCCCATTGGTAACCTAAATTTTTATTTTAATAATTTCTAAATACATTTTTTTGCCGGTAATTATACTCTAGCCCTTTGGTGACCATTTTTTCTTTAGAATTTAAAATCAAATTCTTTAAATAAGAGTTGCTATAAATATTTGTAAGGTTCTTTGGCAAAGTAGCCTATCTAAATTTTGCGCGAATTCAATTTTTTTCTGCCGCCTCATTACTTTCTGAATTTTTGTTTTGTGAATTTATGGGGGAACCGTTTTTCTTATAGCAATTCCGTAACAGGACTTTGTTTAACAGCCTCCAGCATTTTATCGCTGTTAGCTGGCGCAAGTCAGATAAGACGACCGGTAAAGTGCGATGTAGTCCTGAACCGAATTCATTTACTTCAAAGAAGTGTCACACCACTGCCAGCTACAATAACATTAGCAGAACGTGATGGAACCGGTACGTTGATGGAGCAATACTTCATTGAGCTATCGAGGCATGAAACTGTTATTTCCAGACAAAAAGGCAGAACTTTTGTCCAGGTATATTGAAAAAGAAAATAACACAGCTGAGCACACACACTTATACATACATACATATGGGTCAGAGGTATCAACTTTGTTCTATACCCTAATGAAGTAGTACAATGGGAGTATTAATCCAAGAGCTAAACATAACCGAGCTATTCAATAACTTTGCCAACATCAACATTTGCGTAACTGCCTACCGAATGTTGCGTACGATTTCCAGCAATTTCTTTCAATTTCACAGTTTCTGCATTCTTCACACATAATTCTTCCATCTCAACCACATCCATACAAGGACGATTGCATTTTGCCATTTGGCACATGTCCGGCAGCCACAGCAACATACAACACAATGGCACTCTCATTGGGGCTTGAAGGTATTAAAATGCACGGAAATGCATCACAATACTGCAACAAAAGTGCTCAATTTCTTCTTCTTCTTCTACGATCTTACCTGCAAAATTTGTGCTCTTTTTGTTTAGAAATCAAGCCGAGTTCTTATCGTCTATTCAACACACAAGGGCCGATGAATGTGTGTATGTATGTGTAGCTGTACATTATGGGCTGTATTTTTATCCAACCAATATTTTTTCGACTACTTTGGTAGTTGCCTGTGAGCTACATATAAACCTTTTCGAACACTCTTTACACCCTACCTCACTTTCCACAATCAAAATGAGTTCCTTTGTCTTTGCTTCACTCTGACTTAGTGACAAATGGGTTTGTTTACCTCACTTTGCACGTACCTACCAATGTGAAGATGTGTGTTTGTAGAAGTTTGTGAGGTACCCTTTAGGAAAAGTTTCCAGCTTAGAGCTCGTGTGCTACACCCATTTTGTGATGATAGTGCTGTAAAATTCTATAGGTTTGCTATAGCTTCGAACCAGTTTCAAAATAACCAATACAATATTCCAATACCTAATCGGGCTACAAGTTCGTGGAGCGATGAACCAACGTGGCTCTAAAATGCGAATAAGCTCCTCCCAGCAACAGCCAGTTGAGGAGTTCTTCATTTATTTTTCAAATCAAGAGCGGTCGACTATTATGATTGCATTTCCTTCATTTGTGGTTTCGAGTAAAACCGTGCTCGGTTACGCTCCATCCTCAGCGGCATTTTTAGAAAACGACCAATCAAAAATTTTAAACTTTCCCTGCTATTCTTTCAATTGTCGGTATATGTACAGTGATTCAGTAATGATTTCCCTACTGGGTATCTACTTAGAGTAGCAGTGTCGTGTTTGCTTCATGGTGATTGATGTGTGAAAGAAAAATTTTCAAATTATTTTCCATTTTCTGTGAAAATGGCATACATTCTATCTCGAGTCTGATTTGTTGTTATTCATCATTGAAGGATGGCAGAAAAAGAAACTAAAAGCTAAAACCACAGCAAGTGTTGAATTTTATTTTCAAGTAGTTGGTATTGTCAGGTGAAACGTGAATTTATTTCAAAATGGACGGTCGGTCACCTGAGTACATTGCCTTTAGAAGTCGGCTGCGGAGAGAAAACAATATGAGGTGTTCTATTGCTTTTGGCTGAGAAATCTGTTTAATCAATGATTGTCGGCAATTATTAAGCTAGTAAATTAAAAACTTAGTATATGTGTATATTTATAGTATGACATCAAATTTTATGGGATCGGCGAGTATTATCCGTACGGTAAACTCAAAATTACTTATCTTTATATATAAAATTGAAAGCATAAAGGTATAGATAGACTTGGCTCCTTAAGGAACAAGCCGATCGCAACCAACGATATGTTAAAGTGATAGCCATAGGCTAAACAATATCTATTACAGGGGGCGTGGCACCTCCCTTACAAATGGAAATTTTCAAAGTCCATATCTCTGGAAGTATTTAGACTAGACCACTGAAATTTGGTATGTGGTTATTTGAAATTAATGTCTAACACCTGCATGAAAACTGGAGATAACGAAAGAGGAGGTGTGGCAACTCCCATACGAATAGAATATTTCATAGTTCATATTTCTGAAAGTATTTAGACTAGACCACTGAAATTCAGTAAAGGGATAGATAAGGTTAAAAAATGTAATTTGTTTTATTTACATCGCATGTTTTTTATAGAAATGTGGGGTGAAACCCACAGGTATAAGCTAGTCATATATAATTATTAATTTGCAATATACTGCCGAACGACTTACAAATTATATTTTACAAGTTTTATCTCGCAACAGACTTGTTATTGAACTTTTCACAATGCCCCCTCATCTAAAAAAAAAATCTTTCGCCACATGTTACGTATATTTCAAATAAAAAAAAAACTTCGCGTTCCCTTATCATTTTCATCTATTCGTAAAATGTATGCTGTTGAACATTTCAATTCCACAAAACCAAAACTTGCTTCGTCCTTTGTTTGGCAACTTTTCAAGCGGCACTGTTGGACGACTGTTAAGCTTCTTTCCATGTTCACTTGAAAACAATTTGCTAACACCGGACAACTTCGGCCTTTAATACGTTTGTCAAAAAATGAATGTCATGTTGTCAAAATAATTGCTTCATTTGTACAACACAATAAGCTTCCCTCCCACTCACTAATAACATCGTTCAGCATGGAATTAGGGATACGAAAATAGTGATTACTAAATGAACACCCCAAATAGGCAGAGCGCGAATAACTGGAGAAGTGGGAGTAAATTAGGGAGGCAAGCGACTAAACAAAAATAATTAGTAAATTTGTCAAACCGAAATAATTGAGTAATAAATAAGCAAACGTCTACTAATCCATATGATTTCTTGTGTACTTAGGAAAACTAGGTCTCTTGATTTGATTTTAGTCAAAGAAGAAAATAAAACTTCGAAGGTGCAGTGAAATAACTCCCATGAAATAACTCCCAATGAAATAAGTCCCAACTTGCATGAAAAATATTTTGGAGTTATTTCATTTTTTTGTTGGGAGTTATTTCACTGCACCAACTTCGAATGCCAAAATGATGGCGCAGTAGACGTTTTAAATGGTAGGAGATTGGGATTTCGGGCTCGCTGTTTTTCAGTAAATTCTGTACTGCGGCTACCAGGTCGCTATTATTGTCCGTGAAGCTATTCGACCTAGTCCTGAAACCTTCAGTCATCACATCGACTTCATTTTTTGAACATTTCGAGCATTAAGGATAAGCATTTAATATCTATTATTAAAGATAGCTCAGATACTAAACTGAATCAGCTCCGCTTTATAAAATTTTTGCGATACCATCATGAAGTGCCGCAGTCCTGAGAACATTTTGAGATCAAACACGACACGGTGGCTTTTAAAACTTACATAACATGCTAGATGCTTCATTCCCCTTTCTCCTTGAAGTGTTGGTTCAAAACTTTTCTATTTATTTTTACGATTTTACTTGTATAAGAAAGAAAACCGGCCTCAAGCAATTGATAGCTTAAGGTGCCTGAAATTCGCAATCCAGCTCTGTTTGAAAACGTAGTTTAGTCGTTGAGATTTCACTGAGTTTCAAGCAGTAAACGCGTCTTTATATGTGTTGAATTTAATTCGCCCAACCGATAGGTTTAATTGAAGCACAAACTGCGATGTGGCTTACATTTCTGAAGTGCACACTTCCGTGCCAGTCAGCCGTGAAAGTGATCTCATTAGAAGTGACTAGAAATTGGTAAAGGAAAATTGATTGCTACTAGCTCCATAAGAGTTTAACATCGATTGGTTGTTGTCTTAAAACATCAACATCAAAGACGTTTAAAAGTTCGCTTTTGTGCTTTTCCTTAAGAATGCTAGATTGGATTATTAGACAGGTCTGATATGTTTGCTGCTTTTTATGGTTACAAAGCAGTAATTTTCGAACTACTCACACCTTCAGACTAAGACCAATGACCTAAAGAGGCTTATCGATGCTACTCCTACACCCAGGGAAGGTTAAAAAAATCTGCTATCCATCTCCATCGTACAGAGTTCGCCTTTATGGGACTTACGTGGACATGGGGGGCGTCTTTAGTGGTTTGAAGTCTCTTGCAAACAAAAACACATGTTGTTGATGCAAGCTCGTAAAGGGAGCAATTAATTTTGTACTCCGTCCGATGGCAAGTGACCGCATAAAATAAACGACTTCTTTGGAGCTTCACTTTGCCTCGAAATGTTTCCAGCAGTATTTCCCAAGTATTATTGAGCTGGTGTTGTTGTTCAAAATAACTTCAATCAGCGGTATAGGCACATTTGGTGGGGAAGTCATCTATTCAGTTTATATCGAGCTACAGATTTTTGCAGAATAAGATCGCTGGAACCTTTTTGCCATATTTGAAGAGAATGATTTACGCTCCTATACACCCTTGCAGAACTACCCTACTGCCGAGGTAGCGATTCGTGTAACCTTCTAGGTCATGTCGTCCCTCCTTCCGTAAACAAGGAAAAGATGGGTAATGAGAGCTGCGAGGCATCAAATCCGTGAATCAACCATTGAGTTGCAAGTCCTTACCTATGCGCATATACATAAGTGACCTCTAACGACCGGTATGTCTACCTCGGTCATATTCTAAACCCCTAAACCGCATGGGTTTGTATTGGGTAGATAACATACACTTCTTAAAGAGCTCATCAAGCGATCCGCGGGCATTACATCTTGTTCCTGATGAATTTCTATTCTTAAGATGCCAAAGAATAACTCCCTCCATAAGCTTAAAACTCGCTGAGCTTAGGTGACAAGTTCGTTTTTCTAGTTTTTAGTCGAGCTCGTCCTGGGTCTAAAACCCTTCAAATACACACCTTGAAGTCCACCTCGCTAGCATTCACACACGCTCCTCGTGTCAGTGTCAAAGTGGCCATGCAGTAACTTCCCCCTTCTGGGACCTAAAATACTATATCTACCCACCGTAACTTAAAAGCGCTCTTCTTCAACTTTCTAATCATCTCACGGATAACTTTTGTAAAGATCAAAAGAAAATAAACAACCTTAAGCAAGTAAATAATAAGCGATAAAACAATTAACTGAAACTTAGTAAAGAATGAAAAGGCTGAATTAGAGCAACGCTCAAGAGAATCAAATCAAAGAGCTAACACAACTTCCACCTCCATCCGATACTAAACGAAACCCCCACGCTTCGGCTCATGTTTTATTCACGCAACTTTTTGCCTTAAACAATTTATCGAAGATGTTGATAAGCAAAAAAAAGCCCTACATAACCTTCACACGTCAGCCACACTCAGCACTTGATAAGGTATTGAAAGCCCTTCTTATGCGCGAAATCACTTAAAAACTAATTAGAAATCTTTACACAAACAAACACACACACATACATACATACATGCACTCGTATACACAATTAACTTGGCTAAAATATACCTGCAGTGAGTGGCTGGCTTATGAAAGGCATTAAGTACTAAGAGCAAAAGTCGAGCGATTAAAATTAAATTGGTATTGGTTTATGTAATAAGTCGAGGTGGGATAGAAAATTAAAATCGTGTCTGCGGATGGGTAGGCATACCAAGAACACAAAGTGCAAAAGTTCAAGTGGAAATGCGGTCGCTGTTGAAATCGAATGAAATATGAACGCAAATGAAGGAAAAAGAAATAAGTAAAAACAAAACAACAACTGCATACATTTGTACAGTAGCGCTCATCTTTATAGACGCCGTAAAAGATTAACCTTTTATTACCCAGACCGATATTGGTTCAAATTGGCACACGCCTTTCTAAAAAAGTCATGCTTCATGTCAGTTATTAGTACAGAAGTGCAACACTGGAGCTCATCGTAGTGCTTTTGCAGATGTTGCACTATTTCCCATAAAACAATGCGGGACCATCAACCCAAGTTGAGCTCTTTTCGTTTCTTTCTTTGGTATTGAGATATTTAAGTAGGGCTGTGCCTTTATTCGATTAATCGAATAAGTTGATTAATCAAATTTTCAATTAATCGATTACTTGATTAATCAAAATTCTGAGTAATCAAAACGAGTGTTACTCGAGTATTTTCAAAAAGGGTTAGTCAAAAACTGATTAATTTACTCATTTTTATACCTAGTAGTGCTTCGCACACAAGGTATATTAACTTCATTCGCCTAACGGTAGTATGTAACGGCATAAACGAATCGAGATAGATATTGACTTATATATATCAAAATGTTCAGGAGGAAAAGAGAAATTGATTGAGCCATGTCCGTCCGTCCGTCCGTCCGTCCGTCCGTCCGTCTGTAAACACGATAACTTGAGTAAATCTTGAGATATCTCAATGAAACTTGGTATGCAGGTTCCTTTTTACTTATCTCTGAACGCTATTGAAAATAGGCAAAATCGGTTAAAAGCCACGCCCACTTTCTATATATATAATATTTTCGAAAATACAAAAAGAGTGATTATTCAGTACATAATACACCTATAAGGATAAAATTTGGTGTGTACCTTAGCGTTAAGGCAGAAAATAAATTTCTGAAGAAATTTTTAAAAAAGGGCGTGGCACCGCCCACTTTTGATTAAGTCAAATTTGGAAATATTATTAATCATAAATCAAAAACCGCTCAAGATAGGCAAATAAAATTCAGCACACATATTTCTATTAGTACAGGCAATATTTCGAAAAAAAATTAGCGAAATCGGATTAGGTCCAGGCCCAATTTTATACGAAAGATTTTGAAAAGGATCATGGATATATTGAATATGCTATAACTTTGCTTAAACTAGCTGTATATCATTTCTATTTCACCCCTAAAGTGTTCGTGGGCAAAGAAAGTCGAAAGCACCAAATTTTTGGAAAATGGGCGTGGCCCCGCCCCTTTATGGGGGATTATTCTACAAAACTTTCCATGCCATAACTCCGGTAAAAATTGACTTATTGAAACGATATTTAGAGAAAGTGTTCAACATATAAAGCTAACTCTTTGCTGAAAAAATTAACAAAATCGGTGAATGGACACGCCCACTTTTTGAACACAGTTCCAAAAAATTTCTTCGTAAAATTAAAATCGCGATATTTCCTTAATTGTATAAGTTATATAAATAAGATTTTACACACATAACAAGCTTTTTCAGCAAAACAAAACTGTATAAAAATTTTGTGGATTTTGGTGAAGTAGGCGTGGCGCCGCCCACTTTTTAGCATAAAAGGTCAGCTATTTTCAAAAGCAATTGCTTGAAATTTCAAGAAGGTATTTCAATGAAAGTTAGTGAGATGCTTCCCAATAGTATATTGTATACTCCTGCCAAAAATTACGCAAATCGGATAGCAAACACGCAAAATATACGGACAAGTAGTTAACACCCTACTGCCTTTTTATACCTAGTAGTGCTTCGCACACAAGGTATATTAACTTCATTCGCCTAACGGTAGTATGTAACGGCATAAACGAATCGAGATAGATATTGACTTATATATATCAAAATGTTCAGGAGGAAAAGAGAAATTGATTGAGCCATGTCCGTCCGTCCGTCCGTCCGTCTGTAAACACGATAACTTGAGTAAATCTTGAGATATCTCAATGAAACTTGGTATGCAGGTTCCTTTTTACTTATCTCTGAACGCTATTGAAAATAGGCAAAATCGGTTAAAAGCCACGCCCACTTTCTATATGTATAATATTTTCGAAAATACAAAAAGAGTGATTATTCAGTACATAATACACCTATAAGGATAAAATTTGGTGTGTACCTTAGCGTTAAGGCAGAAAATAAATTTCTGAAGAAATTTTTAAAAAAGGGCGTGGCACCGCCCACTTTTGATTAAGTCAAATTTGGAAATATTATTAATCATAAATCAAAAACCGCTCAAGATAGGCAAATAAAATTCAGCACACATATTTCTATTAGTACAGGCAATATTTCGAAAAAAAATTAGCGAAATCGGATTAGGTCCAGGTCCAATTTTATACGAAAGATTTTGAAAAGGATCATGGATATATTGAATATGCTATAACTTTGCTTAAACTAGCTGTATATCATTTCTATTTCACCCCTAAAGTGTTCGTGGGCAAAGAAAGTCGAAAGCACCAAATTTTTGGAAAATGGGCGTGGCCCCGCCCCTTTATGGGGGATTATTCTACAAAACTTTCCATGCCATAACTCCGGTAAAAATTGACTTATTGAAACGATATTTAGAGAAAGTGTTCAACATATAAAGCTAACTCTTTGCTGAAAAAATTAACAAAATCGGTGAATGGACACGCCCACTTTTTGAACACAGTTCCAAAAAATTTCTTCGTAAAATTAAAATCGCGATATTTCCTTAATTGTATAAGTTATATAAATAAGATTTTACACACATAACAAGCTTTTTCAACAAAACAGAACTGTATAAAAATTTTGTGGATTTTGGTGAAGTAGGCGTGGCGCCGCCCACTTTTTAGCATAAAAGGTCAGCTATTTTCAAAAGCAATTGCTTGAAATTTCAAGAAGGTATTTCAATGAAAGTTAGTGAGATGCTTCCCAATAGTATATTGTATACTCCTGCCAAAAATTACGCAAATCGGATAGCAAACACGCAAAATATACGGACAAGTAGTTAACACCCTACTGCCTTTTTTTAATTAATTTTTTTTATTTTCATACCTTTCATGAACATGGGGAAAGCTATTTATATTTTGTTATTTAGTGATAGTTTAATTTACCACTTACAATAGAAATGTTTTTATCGAAAACAATCAGTTGCCTTTATAACAAATTTTCAGGTATGTATTATAATAGACCTGAGTAAATTAGGATACCAAAACAGATCACTACTAGGTATTTAATGTTCGGTTACACCCGAACTTAGACTTCCTTACTAGTTTTATGTAAAAGTTTGCCTTGAAATAGTTGAAAATAAAAAAAATTAAAAACCAAACATACTTCAAAATATTAAAAAATATAAAAATTTTAGAAAATTTTGAGATGTTGTCCGATCGCGAATGGGCAAAATGTCGAAGATGCAACAAATGGTTGAAGTATTAAGGAACTTCTAAATTTGAGCCGTTTTAATATATGATTTATCATTTTATTCAAAAAACGATTAATCAAAAAGGCGATTAATCAATTAAATTTCATTTTGATTAATCAAAATCATACTAATTAATCGACTAATTGAGTAATCGAAATTATGAATAATCAAAATTTTGATTAATCAATTAATCGCACTTCCCTAATTTAAGGATTTGCATTTGAATTGTTTCAAAAATATTGTTAACTCGTTTTTAGTTGTTTTTATGGCTCTGAGACTTTAAATATGTTAGAATATATAACGATTTGTAAATGGATTTAAACCACTTTCAAAATTATTCAAACGACTTTGTTTGTTTGTAAAAAGGTATAAGTTCACCTTGTTTCCTTTGGTTAGGCTTATTATTAGTTAATTTTACATGGGGTTGATAAACAGAAGACTTTAGTTTCATAATACTATTGAGCAAATTAGCCAAAAGAATTGTGTTCCACTAAATAGTTATATTTTTAAGATAAGTTCTTAAAATTATTATTTAAAAAAATTAAATAATAGAAATTTTAAATATTTTATAGTTTCTATTTGTGTAATTTGAAAGCAAACCTTAAAACTAAATATTAATTCGTTTTTGAAAAAAATAAAATAACATTCCTTTATGAAGGATAATATTAAATATTTTGCACATATTATTTTACCCATTTAGATCATGTGTGAGGTTGATGAAATATTATAGGTATTATATATCTCAGTTACTCATACATACTTAGTAGTTGAAATGGGCCGTACATTTTTGTATAATGGTATTAGTTTTATTTTGTTAAAGTTCCTTGGTCTTCCCCGGCAAGGTATTAAATCAAGTATTTTGAACTCTGTATCCACTTTAACAAAACATTTTATAAGGTTCACTTTTTATAAAACGCATCCAAAATATCTTAAGCCAATTAACAGGTTCTCCACAAGTGTTTTTTAATCTTTTATGAATTGCTTCTTCTTTTTTTTAGTAACATAAGACATTCCATATCAAAATTCTTTCTTTCAGTGGACTTAAAACAGTTTCAAAATAATTTTTTTTTTGCATTTCGTCAGCTAGCTAATTTTCAAGTGCCCCAAATCATAGAAATTTTAATGATACTAGATTTAAATTCTTTATAAAAGCAAAGGTTATATAGGATTATGATTTTTGTTATCGTTAACTATTTTTTTTTTTTTTTTAATGGACTTGAAGCACTTTCAAACAAACGGCTCATATGTATCTTCTGCTCATGGTAATCGGTAGACATGCACCCATCGAAATCTGTTGCGTACAAAAGTAATTTGGCGACTCATCACTTACAGCCAGACCTATTAAATCTGGATTAAAATTATCAATTATGTATTACTTAATTGATTAATTATGATCATCCAACATTTTTAGATTAACTAATCGATTAGGATTTAATTTTGTGTTCGATTAATGAGGATTTATTTCGTTCTCAAATTTAATCCTAGGATGAATCAAATTAATCAAAATTTCAATTTGATTACAATTTTTGAAAAATTGCGATTAAGTAGGATTAATAAAAAGTTTTACAATTTTGTGTTCATGGTCGTCCGAAATAAGTCTGATGCCATATATCATTTGGACTTGAATAAGAGTCATATAGGACACCTTTTTTCTCGTAATTGGCAATTATTAATACTCGGTAATAGCAATTAATCAAAAATTTTAAACAAATTTACATTTTGATTAATTTGATTAATCCTAGTATTAAATTTAAAAACGAAATACATAAATTCACATTAATCGAACACAAAATTTAATACTAATCGATTTTCGATTATCATAATTAATCAATTATGTATTACAAAAATAACAAAGAATTTAATTTGATTATCAATGATTAAGATTACTAATCATTATTTAATAGCTCTGCCAACAGCCTCTAACGGCTCCTAGAGTAATCTATAATTTGCATGAGCTTTGCTGTTTTTGAGCCGAAATATCGTTTTTTTTGCTATTTAGTTAATAGGCATGCCAGTCCTGGAATCCCAAGGCTTTATTTTCAAAGCTACTGTGAGTTTGAACAGCTCAAGACCAGTTGATTCTAATTACTATTCAATATTTCTTTATTTTATTTTAATGGAAATTTTTAAATAAACAACAAACATATGCAGGATACAGTCCAATTCGTTTAGTGTTTACTTTTTCAGGTGATCTTGAGTAAACTCAAATATCTCGACTCTATTTCAATGTTCAGCACTGTATGTAGAACACACAAATACAAATGTATGTATGTACATGAGTCAAGGAGAAGTGTGCTATACGTATAATATAAACATGCACGTGCATATATTTGCATACTTATTACAGCATTCTAATGCATCCAATAATAACCGTACTTAATACACTTTGGAACGTTCACAACTCGAGCATTGCATTTACATTTGCAATCGAATTTGCAATCGCCGTGCGGTTGCGCACTTCGCCTTTGGCTTTTGGTTCTCTGCTGCAAGCTGCTGAATGTTACTTAGTGGTTAGCACCAGCCTTGTCGTTTATTCCCTTCACGTTCGCAGGTTATTTAATGAAATTGTGTAATTACCCATTAAAGACTTGCCTACTCTATGCCTATTTAAACACTGAATTTACAAACAGTCACACGCCGAGTGCATTCACTTCAAAAAGATGTTTGTATGTATGTACGAAGATGCATATGTGAGTGTGAATTCGATTAAAGGTGCAAGGGTATTGGAAATACGAAACCACGTAGGCTGCACTGAAGCAACAAACTAGTCAGAAAACATACCAGTACACAACTAGAATTTTCTGACTTCTGACGAGCTAGAAGGAAACGAACCAAACGTGTGCTAGTCAAGAGGTTGAAAGGTACTAGCAAGCCATTTAATTTTAATTTGTATGCATGCAACCCTAGGACCTGAACCTGTTATCTCACCTATGTGAAGAGAATAGTTGGAAGCAGTCCACAAACTAGCCTCAAAGCTAGTTTTTTTGCCAGCAGGTCACATTTAATTGTATTAATTTCCTTGCGCTGTCGGGACTGGTAAGGTGGCAGCAACAAAAGTTCCCAAAAACAACTCTGCCATCGAAACCCTAACAGATTTAGAGCGATGATCGGCAAATAGTTTCCTGGTACATCAACAATGTTCGGCTTTCTTACATGAGTGTGTATGAATGGATGTTTTACAGGTTTACAATAAAAAAGTGAATTGAAAGCAGAAAAGAGATTCAAATTTTAATTAGTTCCAACTTCCTACAGCCAGCACATGATCCTGTTTAGCTTGAGAAATAAATCCACTCACATATTGAGGCCTCTTTTTGCCGACCACTTCTTTCGAGTTTACTAATATAAAATCGGTACCAAATACTCAGAAACAGTTTAAAATAACTTCCCGACACCGAAAGCAAAATGTCTCAACACACCAGCCGAAAGTTCTTTGATATTCACCGTGCTTTCCTTACCAAACTGAGCACGCCATTTATGCCATTTGAAGTACAATAAATACGACACGTGGTACATATGGTCATACAAATGTGAGTAGATATGTATGTGATGCTCAAAGTCGAACAACGCTTAGCAAAGTTACTTCGGCATAAAATTTTAATTAGTGCAAATTTGTGAGAGTGTGTGTGTGTATATGTACACTTACACATTTAATAGGGATGTTGCGGAAATTTGCATCCGACAAAACGTTCGGAAATCTTTATATACCTCTTAGTTATAACTCCCACTTCCATTCTTTTACAGTATGAAGTATCTAAACAAGACATTCTAAAACTTGAGGAAAATATTTGAAAATGAAAGTGGCCCCGAAGAAGGAACCACCGTTCAGAAACAGGTCTGTCACTATATACTTCCTACTTTTAAAAGCGTGATTTTTGTTGAGACCGACATTTATCTGAGTGGTAATGGCTATTCAATCACCATCAGCTGCATTTATTTCTTTCGTTTATTTCATTTGACTTGCATGCTAATGTAATTCTCCACCAGCTTTTGAAATATTCCAAATATAAAGCTTAAGTGGGAATAATTTATAAAAATTTTACGTAGGACGTCTAGACCGGATCTAAAAATAATTAAAATATAATCACAATTATAAAAAATTAACTTAAAAAAGGTACTCGCCCTCCAAAAAGGTTAGGTAATGGCTTTCAGTGCGGTGGTCGTGTTGTGAATTTTAGGGAAATCGTGCTCATGTTCGACGAGCCGAAAGTTAGTGGTGTAGTTAAGTAATAGGACCGTCTCCGACGTCTTCACTACTGGCTAGATTATCGATATCGGTCGATAAGACTCACCCTCGTTCGCTGGCTTCCCAGGCGTTAGTAGTGGTAACACCATTGCCTATTTCCATTTCTCTAGAGGTCAAAGACATGTTGAAGGCAGTTGTTAGATAACTTACTCCTTCATCAGCATTGATATTCCGTGTGGGCCTATTGATTTTGAGTCTTTAGACTTCCCAATGCCCTCCTGAATCTATGACCATGCGAAAACGCTCCCTTTCTCATACATCAAACGGGGTGGGAAGAGCACCGAAGGAGCTCTCAGTTGAGTTAAGAAATCGAGCCCATTCAGCTTGGTTGAAATTAGTGTTTAATTGTTTTTCAGAGGAGGCAAAGTCGGCAGGGCCATTAATTGAGAGGACAATCGGCAAATTATCTGATGAAAAGAATTGGCCACACTTTCTTTAACACAGTAGGGTTCCTCCTGAACTTTACAACTTTCATAAATTCTTTTTCATTTCTTCCTTTTTTCAAATTAATGAGAAATGAAATGAAACTTTCAGTTGGTCATGATTAAAGCGAAGACGAAAGAGCGTTCCAAAAATTAAAAAAAAAACTTTTAATATTGTGCTTTTTGTAAGCTCATAAGAAGCGAGGAATATTGGCACATTTCAAATATATCCATCGTACTTATGCTATGTAACAGTAATTACTCACTAAATCCATATTTGCTCTTTTTTCTAATTTTTGGCAGGATGCTTATCTTTTGATTGAAATTCAAAATTAATGGAAAACTCAAGTTATTAAATAAATCTCTGAACTTGTGAATATATTTCTAATGGTGTTCTGATACGAGTACATAGAAGAGTACTTTGCACAAGTACCGAGTTTTTTTTTTAGTCGATTACCTCTTAACAGTGGAAGTGCAAGTAACGGTTACGTGCTTAGTATCGAACTCACAGGTCAGTTCTCGCTTCCCCCTGCAACTCGAGTTTTTAAATAGAAATCTCGATCAGGAATTGCTGACATTTACACATGCATATCCCCGGACAGTAATCTATCTCGGAATCTATGGCTTGCAAAGTTATGAAATGCAAAGTCCTAAGAGAAAAAAAGCAAGAGTGCTATGTCCGTGTTTAATTGCATCATGGCATGAGGGATGCAAACGTCGGCGCTACAATCTCAGTGAATAGTGATTACTAATATATTCGTACACAAACAAATATATATACTACATATATAGGCTGTCGCACTCTAATAACAAACTTACTTTTTTTTCACTTTGACATGCTTCGGCTGAATGTCAGGATTACAGAACATGTTTGCTTGACTTTACTTAGGGTCAATTCCACTTCCTATTCTGGCCGTAGTTGTCTATGCTTGTATGTGTGTAACTAGTAATGGTAAGATAAAAATATATCTTTATGTGACACATCTATTGAAACCCGTTACTAGTCACTGACACATACAAACAACTTAAGAGGACGTGTCTTTGCCCAGTAGTCAAAACAACTGGTATGAGTTACAAAAGCACGTTTTGAGGGAAAGCGACTATCTGAAGGTTAGAGGTTGTCAAAATAATCCTTTTGCGTTAAAAGTACTCCAGAGCAGGAGCGTCGTAATCCATGCATGCTTCGGAGCCACAAATAATGATTGGTATGGAAAGGTATGAAATTTTCTTTTTAATTTCTTTTAGCGTTGTTGTTGTAAGTTGTAATATTTTTGTTGTATTGAATTGTTTAACCCCGTTGAGCTTTGAAATAATCGCCCATCAAATGCAGTTTTGAGCTAACGCAACTTAACAACTCTTCTTAGGTTATATTTGCAAGCTTTTAAAACGTTTATTTTTTTACATAAAATTGCTTGCTGGTTGTTTAAGCGACTCAGGCAATTTCTTTCGTTTATTTCATCTGCACACCTATTTATAATTCTCAACCAGCTTATGAAATATTCTAAAGAAGGTCGTCCCTATTAATTCGTGATCTGCACACCCCCGACGTACTCTCTAAAACAAATAAAACCATAAAAATCTCAAACTAAAAATAAAAAAAACTACTCGCCCCCTCAAAGTTTAGACACTGGGTTATTTTCTAAAAGTAAGCGACTCGTAAGTAAAGAAAAAACTTAGATTAAAAGTTCGAATGCAGACTTATTTTTTATTTCACACCAACGCAGCCCCAACTACATTGACAACTGCAACAATAACAATTCTTACGACTGCTATGACACCAACTTTGAAAAGCAACAACGCCTGCAGCAAATGAGCTCCAAGTTTGATAGGAAAAGTTAATAACCAACACTGCCGCATGGAGCTTTTGGAATGATTGCATTGGCGCTGTTGCTACTGCCAATAGCCAATAGTCAGAGTTATAGACAGCAGGTGGTGCAGTCGCAGAGACGAAACTACGTCAGCAGCGGAGCCGCTGTGGGCAAACTAAAACTGCCTTACCCACACATACATGAGAGCCCCAAAGATTTATGTTTGTGGTGAAGATTTATGTTTGTATTACATTGGCGGCAGCTATCGAATATATATATAAATAAATACTTATGTATGTATGTACCTACATATATGTACAACTCACACATTTTAACCAAAACATCAAAGTGACTGGCGTATCAAAAGATGCATTGAGATAAACTGACGAGTCTTCATATTACGCCTTGAACTTCTCACTCTCACATTTACTGCGAACTCATTCCTTTTTGATGTTTTATCTATAAAACTTTGAAAAAAGTTTCGCTTTTTATTTATCGCGCAATTCAATTTTGTGGAAAACTTAAGCTGACATAAAAATATTATAGACAACCTCATGACAAACAACAAACAAGCCAATACAGTCAGCATTTTGAGGATTCCGACATGGTCAAGGTGCTTGCATGTCGAATTTATGTTGTTTGTTATTTTTCATGTTGTTGTTGTTGTAGCAATACTTATCCTGCACAGGCACACATATACTGTTATCAGGATCTCCGAACAGAAATTCCAGCATTGATTTTAGTGTTAGAAGACTTCGCTGTGAGCAAATGTACGAGTTTTAGATAGTACGTGAGCTTACAAATGGGAAGGACTATTTGACAACGCAACCAAGTTTTTTCGCATATGAATTTAATTCTGAGCCTTTCTCAATTAAATAAGTTCCGATTGATGCACTTTCATTTCGGCCATGTTTCAAGATGTTTGCTGGGTAATATTGAAATCCCTTAAAAAAATCCTTTCACATTAACTAACCAATAGCATGAAAAATCTGACAGTTTTTGCCCATTTAAATAAAAGAAATGAGCCACAATCGATGTGTAGACAGGCGCACTCTCCTCCATAGTCCCACCAAATGATTTTTGTAAGCTCGTAGTTGGCTTTGTGAGTCTGCTTTATCGCAATTGATGGCAACTGAAATAACGGCGCAACATTTCAATTTTGTAAATGCCGCGATTAATTTGCCATGTCAAAAAGTCAATTTCGTGAAGTGATTACTCCTTGTCGTCTTCTTTGATTTCTCATCTTCACTCAACTATTTATTATGCAGTATTACACCAATTTCATATGGAGTATTTACACATACAAATACATACATGTACACTACATTGAAACACTAACTCATCTAAATCAGTCTAAAGATGAAATCTATGCCGAAACAAAAATTTAAATTTCAAATATATGGATCAATAGAAAATGTTTTTGTCAGATTTGATTTCAAGCCGCTAATATGAGTTCTTATCTGCTCTGTCAGCAGGCATTTAAATTATTTTCATTTATCAATTAGGACTTAAATTGAACTATGTATAATTTTTTGTTTTGTTTTAAAATTTACAATTTGCAACTTTCTTTCGAAAAACAACGAATGTACTTCAGAACTTCGTTCCGCCAAAAATAGCTTAGAAATAACTTAAATACATTTCGAACTCAGTTGTATACCTAAGGTTATTCTTATATGTATGTATACTTTACAAAATCTTGTAAAATGTGTTGTGCCTGTAGATATCGATCTATTATTTCAACAAAAAAACTTTAAAAATTTCATTAGGGTTTTATTTTATTTTCTAAAGGATAACAGAAAAAAATCATTGCAAAAGCCAAAGCCAAATGCTTTCCAACTCTTAAACTTATATGTATGTACATAGATAACTATCACTATCATGAGCATCAGTATCAGTTTTGCTATCAGTGTGAATATCACTATCACTATCTTTGTCGCTATCCCTACTTCAATCCTTGTTCCTATCGTGAATACTCACATCGTTGAAACATCGTCCAGGACCACACCTATTTCTCATTCTAGCTGATATCTCGAAAACGGGTTCTCACATGGGACTAAGACCATTCATTTCCAATTCCAATTAGTCGAACTGACGTCAACGCTATCTATCAGGTAATTTTCTGGTAGAGACGTTCATCAAAGCAAAACCGCATTTCCCAAATATGAACAAAATCGGTTCAGCGGGTTAGTAGTTTGGTGACATGCAATTTACCGAAAACTCAACAATATTGCTAAATTGTGACCTCTCCGCTGTCATCTTTTTTCGGCAGCAACAACAAATAGCTTTGAATATTTTTTCATCGAAAACACTTTCACAGAAAAGGTCCAACAAATAACTTTTTACAGAATATAATTCGGTTCGGTTCGGAAGACATTTCATTTTTATATACATAACTACATATGTATGATGAAAAAAAAATCGTTCATTTTTGAAAAATTGTATAAATTAATTGTGACGTGTCATCATATTTTTGTGTAATATTATTTGCTAAACTTTGTTCTTTCAACTAAAGTCAAAAGAGTTAGATAGAAAGGACCCGTTCCAGCCATTTTAAGTAACTTTCCTTTGAATATAAATCCATTTTATCTTTATCTAACCTTCCTTCTTTTCATGGCCAAGAAGATTTCATGGGCTTTATTTTCTTAGTCATACACATATCGGTCCCGCAAGCCTCATAAAATTATGTTATTAACAACTGTGCCAAGGTCGTGGCGATCACCTTGAAATTTTCTTCAATCTTCATAAAAACTGCATTTTAGAATACATCAAAGTGTTATCCAATCTTCTTCATCCATACACCGTTGCAGGTTTGATAGAGATTTATGCTTTTTCGTAAAAAAAAACGTCACTTCTAAGTTATCTACCTAGTCCAGAAATAAGCAGGCATTATCTCCACTCTTGAAGCTGATTGCCGAATAAACGAGGCGGTTGACCAGACGCAGGTGTTCCAACTTTTTGTTTGCAGGACTCTTTACATAATTTTGAAAGGTCTTAATCTCGATAGAACCTTCTTTCCGATTTGAGAGATCGCCTTTCTTGTGGTGGGACATTTTTTCGGTATTATTTTCAGTTTAATATTGAGAAGGACTGGTGCCGTTTTTTTAACTGTGCATTAATAAATCGACAGGGAATTATAAACTTCTGCCACCCCCCAAAAACTTTTGATAACTTCTTCTGATTTGTTCTTTCTACATCTCTTCCCGATAGCTCTGTGATTCCACTTGAAGAATCTTGCTACCCTGCAAGAGCTGCAAGAGGTAAATTCAACCAAATACTTGGCTAGCTACTCATAGGCAGTACATTCAAGAACCAAGCACAAGGTTCCAGCGGGGACCGACGGAATAATATCCCTTTAAAATAAATTCGTCCTCAGTCCCTTTGTTGCTTCGCCACATCTCTCGATTTTTAGTGGAAAAAATTCTTCCGTAGAATTCACAAACGCCAAATTTATTTTACCGATTTATTTCGAAAAAATTTAATCGGTTATCATCATTGTATATGCTTATGCCAACAACAATCCATTAACACTTTACATTAGATGAATCCATAACTGTCACCCGGGAGCATACACATTTTCACAATAACTCGAAAAGCAAAACTTGAGCTTTGACGCTCGAAAGCCAACAATTTTTATTTTTTTTTTCCGTTTAAACTGCTGGCAAACGCAATTCGCTAGCAAGAAGGAGCTGTTTAAACATATGTATGTATGTTTATACGAATTTAAATTCTTACCATTCTTCCTTGGTTGTGAGATCTCCTTCCAAGAATCTAGTTTATGAGAAATGTTACAACTTGCGATATTTCAAATATGTTCGCGATTTATGCAACAAATTCGCTTTGCCAGTTTTGCCACTTTGTAACAGCAGGAGCTGCTCGTATAATAACAATCACAACAAAAACAAATATGCGGGCCTTACATGTGTGATGTGACAGCAACCAACCATCAAGTGACGCCAAAACTTCCAGCCAAATTAAAATTATAACCATTCTTTACTAACATTTCTCAGCGTAAAAAAATTGTAAAGGATTTTTACAGCGGGTTGGAGTACATCTGTAGATGTGATACTAGTTACGTCACTAGTTCTAAACAAGTAATAATGTTGGTGATGTTTAGTCATAATCCGTCCATTAGAACACACCAACAACGAACAAACAGTAAAAACATGTACACCAACGAAGGCTATCAAGGTTTTATGACCACTCTCAAGAAATGGCGGGATGGTAAGAGATTAGATCAGAGCAAGATCTTAAATTGCAAGGGCAGGTCCCATAACAATTTCTAACTCAGTAATTCAGCTCTAACTCTTTGCGTTGCTGGGATATAAAAAAAAGAGTGTGTCGTTTATGACATATTCGTACTCATAAAATTATTAGCAAAACACACAATTGAGAGATGGGAGCCATAAGAATTTGTCAGCAAGCAAACGAGATTTGGTAGCAAATGACGGGAACGCGAATAGTTGCGATACGAGATACAAGTATTTTGAAATTATTTATTCTGTTACGAGAGATAAGTACGAAAGCGGGTATTTTACGACGGTAATATTTAACTGTTTAAATTTGATAGCGTTTTATTTGAAACGTTCAGTTATATGGCACTAAATGACATACATATGTATGTCAATAATTTAACGAACTTATATTAGGGTGTCCGATTATCCGTCGTTGTGCCAAAAGTTATTTTTCATTTGAAACAAAAACTGTGAACTGAAAATAAGCAAGAATTTTCCAATTTTGATCTTTAATCGTCGAAATGTTTACAATTGAACAAAAATTTGTAGAGCCCCGTCTTATATAATAACTTAGATAGATATCATTTCACTGCCAATTTCCAATTAACACCACCCCAAAACGTGGTGAAGGCATTTGTTAACACAATATTTTTATTTTTATACCCAGCGTACTAGTACTAGTACAAGGGTATATTAATTTTGTCCACATAACGGTACTATGTAACGGCACAAAATAATCGAGTTAGATATAGAGTTCCATATATGAAAGTTCTTAGGTTGAAAAGAGGTATTGATTAAGGCATGTCCGTCCGTCTGTCCGTCTGTCCGTCTGTCCGTCCGTGTACACGATAACTTGAGTAAAAATTGAGATATTTGCATGAAATTTTGCATACAGGTTACTTTCTGGCCAAGGTAGGTTGCTATTGAAAATGGGCGAAATCGGATG
Organism: Sphenella marginata; assembly: GCA_951509765.1. Lineage (NCBI taxonomy): Eukaryota > Metazoa > Arthropoda > Insecta > Diptera > Tephritidae > Sphenella > Sphenella marginata. The sequence continues at coordinate 48,379,508 of OX608083.1, forward strand.
ATAACCAGGCCCCCTTTTTCGATATCGAAAATTTCGAAAAACGTATAAAACGGGTTAATTCAATATCAGAAGCAGCTACAATGATAAAATTTGCAATATGTATTGATTTATATGTTCTTAGGCGGATTTTACCAAATTTTTTGAAAAGGGGCGTGGCACCGCCCCCATATATTTGAAGAAATTTTAAAATTTTGACTCCTAATAACTTGAGAACAGTTTATGCTAGTATAACGAAATTTTGTAGAGGGCATACTATTGTTGTGTTAAATTCAGACATAGAAAATAAACGAAATCGCTTGGCTACCACGCCTACTTTTTTATAAAAGTTATATTGAAAGGAGGTGGAAATATTGAAAAGTCCATATCTAATTAACTGATACCGCTATAATAATATAATTTTGTACATACATCAATTTTCATATTCTTTACATTATTTTTGCAAAATTTTGGAAAGTGGGCGTGGCACCGCCCACTTATGAGTCAAGCAATTTTCAAATTCGACTGCTAATAACTTCAGAACGATCTGAGATAGGTTTACGAAACTAGGTTCCAGGTATGTTATGTTTATGTAGAGTACTACCACAGAAAATAAGAAAAATCGGTGAACGACCACGCCGCTTTTTGGACTAAAGTTCTCTAAACGAGAGTTAGGAAACCGGAATATGCAATATCTGTTTAACTGATACAGATATAATGCTAAAATTTAGTACACTCATTCACCTGATGATGTTATTTGTGATGTTTAAAGGTTTTTTGGTAATATTTTGGAAAATGGGCGTGGCACCGCCCACAAGTGAATAAACAAAATATCAACATTTCACTATTAACAAGCCACTGTGAAAGTATCATAAAGATCTGCAATGAAAACTGATCTTCAATAGGGACAAACAACATAATAAAATCCGTGGGCGTGCCACCACCCACTTTTTTAAAATTATGTAAATATTGATTAATGGACACATATATCCGTACATCGAAAAATTTCACAAAATACGTTAAAAGTTATGGGCATGGCACGCCTTCTTTTCCAAAGTTATATATAGGACATGGTATAACCCTTGAAAAGATCGATTCAGTACTTTTGGCTCATGTAAGCGGTTAAAGCTTTATAAGCAAGGAGCGTGACCGCTCCCACCAAATTCGCTATTGTTTAGGCTCGGCATAGATTGGTTTTTAAAATGGGCGAAATCGGATGAAAACCACGCCCCCTTTTTCTAAAAACTAACGCTGGGTATTTAATGTTCGGTTCACCCGAACTTGTTTTTTGTAGTTTCCTAATTTCACTGTGGCGTATTTTTTTCCGATCGTAATTACTTTTTAAGCGAAGTTTAAATTGTTTGCCCACAACAATTTATGTCATAGAAATGGCAAAGAGCACTCTGCTGAAAATTGATGGAAATTCGGTATCAGTATCGCAAGGTCGTCAAATTTTATTTTTATTTATTTAAAAAACATAAATCTTTCTATAACGACACTTTACAGCTTTGTAGTACAAGACTTGTACAGAAGTTTTTTCAAATTTATAACACCCCATTAAATATTTAGTAATAATAAAGTAGTTTTTGGGCAATTTGGTATTGATTGGACAAAACTATAATACCCTGTGTACTAGTACTAGAGATAAAAACATTTCCTAACCATAATCGGCTTGGCTATCGCTAAAGATTGCGTGGTCTCTAACGGTATTTCGGAAGTACATGAAAATGACAGCGTATGGGGCTAACCACCCAACCAATCCACTCAGCAATGGAGATAACATGACCCAGCAAGCGAAACCGTTTAATTCTTACAGACGTTAGAAAAAACGTCCTCTCATACCACGAGTGCTGTATAGTTTTGTTTGTGGATAGGGAGGCCATGCTAAGAGCGCATCATACTGTGAGCTGTCTTGTTCTATGTTTATAGAAATTGATTACATCAAAACTCATATCTCTACCCATTCTTAAACATGTAAAACTAAAAGCCCAATATAACACAATTACTTACACTTAATGAATTTTGATTAATAGCACAGGCCAGTTAATCCCCAAAAATTGTGTCAAGTAGAGACTACATGCATGTAAAGATCTTCATCCTAGGAAATATACAGGGTGGTATTTATGGTGGAATTTTAGATTATTATAATTATTACATCAAAGTTTGAAGGACTGACGCAGATATCGATAGAGCTATGGCTGTTGGGTTCTCGAAAACAGTTTAACTTCCGGCCAACACTAATAATTTCAAAAGCACATAAAAAGCTGGTAACCCAAAATTTGAAAACCAGTCCTGAATTTTTTTTCATTCGGACAGTCCTAAGATAGTTTGGCTTTTGGTTAGTTCTGAATTGGTTCCACGGAACGCGTCACGAAGTGGATAGCTCGAGACTGTTCCTTTCGGAGACTGGTTCGCATTTTTACTGCAGGGCCATAGCTTAGTATTTATTGCTTGCTTCCATACCGATCATGGGAAGATTAAAACCCTGAACATTTTCTTTTCTTTTTAATATAGGCCACCATATGGTCTACCCTTTAGTGAGTACACATACGCTTATCGCTGTCTATGTGAAAACTCTCTGATAGTAAGTTATTCTTAGTTACTCTGTAAGCAGAGCCTCTAATGAATGAATGAATGAGAAAATCACAACTGACACGTAAAAATCTGAACAATATGCCTGACAAGTAGTTGATGCTGAAGTACTTATAGAGGTTTATTTATTTTAACAAGAGTGCATGACGAGAACATAAGATCGCGCACAAGTAAGAAAGCAGTACGTCTTGAAACATAGCCTTAACACAAGATATCAACAAGACTGATATTCAACCTTTATATCGATATTAAAATGCTAAATAATTAGTAGTGTAGTATATTGGAACACATAAGGCTTGTAGTATTTTGTTTTGAGGCTAAATCAAGGCCGAAATTTCATTGTTCACGTAGAGTGTATTTCGAGTAAGAAGCATCGATTGAGCTAGGTAGCTGGGAGCGCATGCAGAATAATTCTTCTAACTCTTAAGGGAAAGTAATACGTGCCTTAAAGTATTTGGAAATCCCTCCAAAGCTCAAAATAACAAATTTCCCGATATGTTATTTGCACCATGGTTCAGAACCCAATTGTAATACAAGAGTTGGGCTAGGTGATGCGGCCGAAAATATTAGTGTTAAGTTAGCTTAAAGAGCTAGTGTTTATGAAAGAAAATATGTATAACTGGACCATTACTCTTCGCATTTGCTTCCTGACTTGCCATTCGTTATCATAAACCCAGCCGTTAACCAATATTGCCTCTTTATAATCGATAAGCCGAAATACGCGCTCTATTTCTTCTTTATAAATATTCGATTAATTATGTCGAAGTAATAGTTCTGGAATTTATTCTACTTTCTGCAGAGCAAACCAGCACATTACTTCGCTTGATGTTCATTGAGTTAAGCTCTAGCCAAAACAAATGACCCTCATGCGTGTCTGAGTAATAAGCCAATAACAACAAGTATGGGTTGTGCTTGGTCATATCACTTTTGCTTCTTTTTTGTTTTTGGGTATTGTGATTTACGTAAAATATTTGTCAATATATGTATATAAAGAACGAAATTGAAATTAATAAATTATGTGTAATTCAATGGAAAATCACAGCTTCAAGTGCATAACGCTTCAAGTGTTATAAGCGTGTGGGCTTTTGATGAGTATTTACTTATATTAATGAGTATTGAAGGTCCGCATACTACTACTATTATGTGGGAAATTGTTGCAAATACTTAAGTCAAGTGTGATGACCTTTGGGAAATTAGAGTTCATGATATATATGTACATACATATATATGTGTGTACACATAAGTAATTTTTTTTGTGTTGCATACTTATAGGGGTGTAATACCACTTTGGTTTTTGTAGCATACTTATAGGAGTGAAAAGTACCTGTTAGGGTAGAAAATGAATTAGTCCTCTCGTACCATTTCAGGTATAAAGAGGTACAATTGGGAACAGATCAATCCATATCAAGTGATCGGAACTGATATTAGCCTTATCACATTTTATGCAGGGATATTAAAAAGCGAGTGGGCGTAGTCAATTGTTGTGGAGTTATAACATGTACAGATGTTAAACTTTTTCTAATGACATGTGGGCCGTAACGCACTCATCTCCTTAAGCTAAGTTGGTTTATTCTATTTAGTTCATATTAACTTAACAAAATTTTTTTGGGATCACCGTGCACAGCTGAAGGTATTTAAAATTTTGCAAAGCTGGCTGGGTTCACGCCAGAGACTACCACGATAACCATTAAAAATAAAGCATGTTTGAGAAAAGATATATCAGTGTGTATTTTGGATTTAAGAAACAATTAGGGATATTTGAAATAAATCAATTTCATATGGGATGCTGTGATCAACCAGATAGCGATTCCAGGCATAGTTTGAGTCTCCAATGCGAAAGGATCTGGAATGCAACTGGGATCTGATGATGGGAGTGAATCCTGTGACTACAACCTCACGCAGAACAACTGGGAACATCTCAATAGGAGACCAGAAAAGGATTAAACTTCTCAGAGAACACAAGAACACTGGAATCAAATTCGATAGAACCTTCCACAAGTTAAGCAAATCCAAACCCAATAACATGAGCAAAGTTACCAAAAAGCACGGAGATTGTAACGGTTACCGTAGAATAAACTAATCTTGAAACAAGTTCTCTTCCCCTAAAATTTTGGCGAGTGAAGTATAAAAATTCTGTAGTTTTATTCAAAGAAATTACGAATGTTACTTCAAACAACAATCGACAAAGAAAACTTAAATATTTGAAAATATTTCATCAACAAAGACTCCTGAAAATGTTTATAATAAATCACATATTATATATTACTTTTAAATTTAAAAAGGGGTATAAATGCAGAATTATTCTTCCGCATAGAATGGTACTTATGTATACTAATTTCATTATGTTACAAGCATAATTCTTAAAAGCTCTCTGTAAGCTCAGCTGTGTTGAAGGCAAATGAAATATAGAAAAGAATAATTGTATCAAATCATGTCTGCAATATTGTGTTGAATAACAAATTTTCCACAAAAAAATTACGGAATGGTTTTGAAATTTACGGAGAGATGTGAATAACTATCCGTTGCGCCAGTCACTGAGTTTAGCTGGTTGAAATTTATAAAAAAAATTCTTTGCGGGTAACTATTCTATAAACCAACAACTGCTTTAATAAATCAGCGGCAAGACGCCCAGACAAACTCCTTAAACTCAGCATGTTTCAAAAAAAAGTGCAGCTAATAATAATACAAGAAATCTGCACAAGTTTGAAACATTCAAAAAAAATAGCATCATGTGTTTACGAGCGCAGTCAGCGTCATCATAACTCCATCATCACTAACAACAAACTCAAACTTTGACTTCTGAAATAAACAAAAAAAACAACAACAAATGTTTTAAAATTCTCAGCAGATATGAAAAGCGTATGAGTGGGGCGCTTTAAAAATGACATAGGAAACGCTCATCCAATTTCACAGTCAACAACCGGAAATGCTATTTACATGCACTCCCATTTCCCGCCCCTACACCCGCCAACACTCAAATTCCAAAAAAACAAAACAAAAAATTTCTAAAGCAAGACTGAGCATGAATTTGAGGAACCAATGCAATGCACACCCCACTGCTTATATGCTATCGCTCCACTCACTCATCCCTCTCTCGCTCAATGCTGTCCAGGACTACGTGGCGTATGAGTGTTATGATGGGTGCAAGAAGAAAAAATTTATAACGAAAAAAATTTCATGTGCAAAAGTTTCAATTTCTCAAAGAAATTTTGTGCGGTTTGGCACAAACGAAACGGAACGAAACTAAAAATGTTGAAAATGTTGTATAACAAAAACAAAAATAAAACTAAAACATTGATGCCAGTGATATTTGCGAAAAATGAACTTCGCGTGACTGCGGCGTTGAGGTAATGGCGTATTTACCCAGGCGTAGAAATTGGCCACAGCTTGGTTGTAGTTATCGAATTGGTTTAGAATGAAGATATAGCAAAGTATTCAGGAACTGAGCTGGGTTTGTAACCCGCTAATACTATGTATAAAGGCTAGTGTTATCAGGATCCTTTCAAACTTAAGTAACAACAGTTTATGATAAACGAAGACTTTTCTAACGCGTCCCTTAATACATCTTAATCAGCACCAGACCATCTCGTTCCCTCTACACCTTTTCCAAGAGTACTTCAGAAACAGTAAAATGAATTTCAGAATAACCAATTGGACTTCAGAAACAGTAAAATGAATTTCAGAATAGTCAATTGTACTTCAGAAATTGTGAAATGTATTTCAGAATAGTCAATTGTACTTCAGAAATTGTGAAATGTATTTCAGAAGCTGTAAATTGTACTTCAGAAATGGTAAATTGTACTTCAGAAGCTGTAAAATGTTCTTTAAAATAGGCAATTGTACTTCAGGGACCGTTCTTAGCTGGATATGAACCCGGTACTTCCCGACTGGCTTAATGAGCAGTGAAACATTCTAAGATCTTAAGGAACGTAAGATAGGTATTGAGGGGTGAGAGGCCTTATATTGGTTGATCAACCATAGTACAATTTTCGATCTCTGAAGTACATTTTACCAATTCTGAAGTACAATTTACGGCTTCTGAAGTACAATTGACTATTCTGAAATTCATTTTACCATTTCTGAAGTACAATTGACAATTCTGAAGTACATTTTACCATTTCTGAAGTACAATTGATTATTCTGAAGTACATTTTACGGTTTCTGAAAATCATTTTACGCATTCTGAAGTACACTTCGAAAAGGTGTAGATGCTGTGCGAACTCGCGACTTCTCCCTCTATGCAATGCTTATCCATACTAGATTTCATCGGTGATAGCAGAGAGATACGAAAACTTGTGCTGCTTTATTCCCGCCTTTGTTCAAAGTTCATAAAAATTTATATGGGACTTGTAAAGTTAAAGCATCCGATAAATACGAGCTAATGGGGTCGGTGCAAGGCGGCTGAATGAACTAATAGAGCCTTTCTAAAACAGCTAAAAGTCGAACTTCTGAGATAATTTCGCCGCGCCGTACTATTTTGATTGCTGCTTAAGTGATTTTTTTTTTCGAAACTTTGAATCACGGATTGAAATGAAGTATCTTCAAAGCAACTAATCCAATCCAGTTCATTATAGACCCTTCAATAATAAAAGCATTTACTACTTCTAATATGCGCGTCCTTGATATTTTCCCAACAGATGTCGCTAGACCTTTACGGTCTCTTAGGATTTCAAAAGGTTTTGAAAAAGGTAACAAAAAACTAACAGGTCTGCAGTCCCTTGTATTTAACTTTGCTCTTAGCTCTAAAGGGGTCCTTGGTTGGGCTTGAAGAGTGAAGTGGTGGATTACGACTTTCATATCTTACGGCGGCTATATGTTAAGCCTCTCGCAAGCTGAAGAGCTACCTGCGGCTACGAGAAACCTAGTGCCATGATTTCCTAGAACCCGTTCGTTTATTGTATGGTATCTAGATTCCAAAAATATGCACACGCACATACACACACGAGAGTATTTGCCCGAACTTGTGTGAGCACAGCGTTACAATGATCACACGATACCAGCGGCTCTGGAAATGTGCAAACGAAACGCACGCAAAATACATGTAAAGTTATGGAAAAACTTTTGTTGCCACTTTTCGATTTGTTGGCTGGAGTCATGGCAGCCAGCGCGCGAGTATTTGCCAAAGCACACTTCAAATGAAATCCGTTCTGCTATAGTTTTGCTAGCTGCTACCTACTTCGCAACCGCACTTTGTTTTGGCTTCGTCAAGCAATGTAGACTTTTTTTTTTTTTTTTTTTTTTTTGTTTTTGCTATTTATACAACTCCAAATTTTCGCTCGTTTGCTTACTTTGGCAAATTTTCCTCGACAAAGTCATGACAACTTTTGAGAAAATTTTCTTAAAACAATAATTACATCAGCACGAAAGACAATTCTCGGATATAACCACACTCAGTGGCAGGCAGCGTAATGGTTGGTTGGACGGATGGACGGACGCATGACAAACAGTTAGACAAACGTGTTTAAACAAATTTACAAAGTATACGAATACGTTTCCGGCGGCAGTTGCTGCACGCAGATCATACGAGAGGTGGATGAAGTGCGTTGCATGGCAGCCAAAATGTGAGCTAAACTTCATGGCCACCACTCAAGTGCTGCTCTGCAACATACATATGTAGGCACTGGAAACTTATATTCATACACACAACATATAGAGAAATTTATAAGATAAATATGTTCGGTTGTGCATATGCTCAGTATTAGTTGCATAAATTTGATATGTTACTTGGTGAAATGTGTGAAATTTACTACGCCGGAAATGGTATGTGGCATATTTACTTTTTAAGAACTTCAAAAGGCTTCAGGGGCTGCCAGCAATCTAAGAAATGTGCAAGCTGACTGACAGTGAAATAGGCATTTGTTTTGAAATAGTTTTGCTAATGCGTTAATACGCTGAGAAACCGCTTAGGACGCTGACAATTAAATAGTGGAAAAGTATTAGGGATGCCATTTTCGTGGGGTTTTTACAATAGTGTGATTTTCCGTATTTGATTTTGCACTCCTTCGATCAGTCCCGATTTTTGGGTATTCGTTTTTTAACTACACCTTTTCCAAGTGTTCTTCAGAATGCGTAAAATGATTTTCAGAAACCGTAAAATGTACTTCGGAATAATCAACTGTACTTCAGAAATGGTAAAATAAATTTCAGAATAGTCAGTTGTACTTCAGAAATCGAAAATTGTCCTATGGTTGATCAACCAATATGAAGCCTCTACCTTCCTCAGGATCCTAGAATGTTTCACTGCTCACCAAGCCAGTCGGGCAGTACCGAGGCGAACCGGGTTCATATCCAGATAAAGACGGTCTCTGAAGCTCAATTGCCTATTTTAAAGAACATTTTACAGCTTCTGAAGTACAATTCACAGTTTCTGAAGTACAATTTACAGCTTCTGAAATACATTTCACGATTTCTGAAGTACAATTTACAGCTTCTGAAATACATTTCACAATTTCTGAAGTACAATTAACAATTCTGAAGTACATTTTACTGTTTCTGAAGTACTCATGGAAAAGGTGTAGTTTGGAATTTTTTTCGTTTCTTTTGAGTTGTTAGAGATTTTTTAATGCAATATTCTATCAACTTGCGAAACAAAAGTTTATTCAAAAGACGTGTTTTTTTGGACGAGGAAGCAGTTTTGATAGCTTTAATATCTGTTCTTGCTGCCTTCATCCGTTCCTTCATATGTTCGCTCATTCCCGTGCCCAAAGACAATTCACATTGTAGCAAACCAATTTCCTACAGGGTATGTACATAGGTGCTGATCGAGTTAATTTGAATTTCTTAAAGGGTTCCAAACCCAGAAATCATTTCAGAAAGAAGGTATGGTGATCGAAATTGATGATGTGAGTTTTTCTTTTTTTTTACAACTTTTGTGTGCTGCCACTTTCTATCCAACTTCAAGGAAGATGATATAGAATTATTCGTCTACTTGAGTATGAAAAAGCAAAAACTCTTATCTCATTAAGTACCCTCACCTATAGCCTCAAGAACCTAATACTCATGCAATTCTTGTTTTTGGGGCGAAGAAGGCCCCCTTTTGTCGCTAAGTAGAAACGTGCCCAGAGAAGTACTCATCTCCACGATGTTAGAGCTATGCTAGCTTAGATCGGGATATCTTTTATTTAAGTTTGATTTGTTCAATCAGGAGACAGCAAGGCGTTTGGAACCTTAAACTACAGATGTCTATGGATAATTAGAAACAATGGAAATTACGGTGAACACAGTCTAATGGAGATATATTTTATTTTTGAGTACACGTATATATATACATACTTAAGTCCGTTTGGCGCTTATATCAAGTTATTAGCATACAACAAAGATCTATAAAATGTTAACCCATTTACGCCGCACAAAGTCAAAGAGCATACACACATACCTACATATGTATTTTGCAAATCTTAACGTTCTTCACTGTTCAGGTCGTTTTTGATTAGACGAGAGCTTGTTAAGAAATCTCGTATGTCTATTTTAATTTGCATATATTTTGTATAAAGTGTGCAATTTAGAAAATCTTTTGTGTACATATAAATACATATATACTGAAGATATATGTAAGTACATTACTTGTACACAAGACTGGGCAACAAAAAATTATTTCTTATTATTTTATTTTACATCAACATATATCCATGACACAACTTGATCAATTAAAAGGAGTTTTGGGCTATAGACCTTTCAAGTAACAGAGCAAGAATGTCAAACATGAGATAGTTATTAGTTGTTGTAAATAAGGATCGGAAAAGTATAAAGAATTCTGCATGACTTTTGCATATTGATTACCAAGAATAAAATGAGAAATCAAAAAAAAACAAGTGAACCGAACATTAAATACCCAGCGTTAGTGTTCAGAACGAGATACAAATACCATGATTTGGCAATGATATAGGCCCTAGAATCTTATTTGAAATTGCCTATATCAAAAAACGGGGCGTGGTTATCATCCGATTTCGCCCATTTTAAACACCAACCTGCCTTGGCCAGAAAGTAACCTGTGTACCAAATTTCATGCGAATATCTCAAGTTTTACTCAACTTATGTTAATTTATGTGATTTTCTATATCGAAAAAGTGGGCGTGGTTATCATCCAATTTCGAAAATTTTCACAGCAGCTCACCTTGCCCAGAAAGTAGCCTGTATAACAAATTTAATGCAAAGATGTACATTTTTACTCAAGTTATGTTAATTTATGTAATTTTCGAAATTTTCGATATCGAAAAAGGGGGCGTGGTTATCATCCGATTTCGCCCATTTTCAATAGCAACCTACCTTGGCCAGAAAATAACATGCAAATATCTCAATTTTTACTCAAGTTATCGTGTACACGGACGGACAGACGGACAGACGGGCGGGCATGCCTTAATCAATTCCTCTTTTTCAACCTAAGAACTTTCATATATGGAACTCTATATCTAACTAACTAGTACGCTGGGTTATAAAAAAAACTTATATTCAATGTTGAATTGCCAAGCAACGGACCATTTGTAGCAAATTTTAGTTTCTAGCAATTTTCTCCCTTTTTTCGTCTTTCCAAAAAAAACCAATATAATTTTCCAATTTAAAATAAATTTTTTTTCTTTGCCCAGTCTAATGTACATACATACATAGTACATAAATTTCATAATACAACTACTAAACGCTAAGAAACTTATCATTTTCAATTTTCTATGAACACAAAACTTATTCGGTTGTTCTTCTTATTCATACGCCACGGTTCGTTGGACAACCAGCTTTTTATTATTCTCTTAGACAATTTTCCATTTCAGCTCTTTTGCTTTTGGGAAATTTTTGAACTATAAAATTTGTTAAAGTGTTCTATGCTAATGAAAGCCTTTTAAGTAAATAAGACATGAAAATAATATTTCGGAAGATTTTATACGCCGCTCTTTCCATTTAGCTTAAGCACTTTTGTCTTTTGGTTACTTTTTAGTGGTATTTCTGATTGTTGGAATAGTTGGAAAGAACACAAAAAAAAACATAAAAACAATCCAACTTCTTAGTTAGAAATCCAATCAAAACAATATTTACATGCGAAACTGTAATGAATGCAAATTGTTCAAAAAAGTTGCAAAAGATAAAGTTGAAAATTGAAAAAGCAGATTTCATTACAACTATAGAAATAAATATTATATGCAAATTTATTTCAAATGAAAAGTATATTTATATATATTTGTAGGCAATCATACAAATTGCAGTTATGATACATGCAAAGTGGTTTAGTAATAAATTCATGTGACTCCGAAGTCACACTTACATACATAAATGTGCAGACGGTTTTGGCCTTTTAATGGAACGACCTGATGGTGAAAGACTTCGGGAACCAACGAGGTAGCTACCTGCCCCTGTTCAGCTTATACTATTCCAGAAGTATGCAAACTGGTAGGGGTTGTACCCCCACTACCTGCGCAACTAGCACGGCGGTAGCGCGAATACATTTTTCCAACAATTAATTCGTCTTCCATATACAGCTAATGTCTTCCAAGCGAAATTTCTAGGGATAGAGAGAACCTGTGGTTTTTTATGGAAGTCTCAGTAAGCGAAAGTGACATATGTATATTCACAGACAGCTCGAATCTCTGAGATCTGCAGCAATTAAATACAAGAATCTGAGGTCTCAGCCATAGGAACGTTGAGGGCAATGAGAGGGCAGACGGATAAGCAAAACAGACGAATTAGGAATCATACGACCTACCATTCGGTGATCGGATTTGGGTTCATCAACATAGGTAAGAAAGCAGGATTATATAAGACACGTGCCAAAATGATTGATGAAAACCACAAATAGCAATCGAAAAAAAATATTGCCTAGTAGAATCCTCCCGCAAGGGTAGCAGTTTCCAATTTGGACCTCATGGAGCCTATGCTTCCAGTTAGGATTGAACCAGCATGAAAACACAGATTGCAGAAAGCTTCGACAGAAGTATGAACTTGGGATATGTCTTTAAATACTAGAGATGCTGGTGATGTTCGGCGATGCTCTTAATAACATGAACGGGAAGAACAGTGAGTTAAGCAATAGTTCTGTAATAAGGGACATAACGTTTATTTTCAGATTTGAAAATAGGATTGAGAAAAGCTGACTTCCAGTATGGCGGTGACAGCGATGTGATAACCCGTGCTTCGAAGTGAAAAGATAACTTTCACTCTGGTATGATAGCCTCAGAGGAAGGCGGCCGTACATAGCTCATTGATTTACTCCTCATCCTAAAAAACCACACCTATGCCGATTATTGCTGACTGGTGGCAATTATAAGTAATTTTTTTTAGCTTACATTGCAAAATTGAGTTATATTTCAAAAAACCAATTCAGAAATGTAATGAATAACTAATTAAAATATAATAAAAAAGGTTTGCTATAATTTTATTATTTTAAACTAAATAGCATTTTAATTCAATTTACAAGTGATTTATGCATATGCATACATATATAGATATACATATATATTTATGTTTATGTTTGTCTGAATTTGCATCTATGTATAAATAAAATTAAATGAAAATTTCTGTGACAATAAAACGGAATGGACATTTTAAAACGCATATAATTTGACGAATAAATTATTTAAAAAAGTATTACGCAGCAAAATAATTTTAAATGCTAACATATAATTGAATAAATTTAAAATATCAATTCCAGCGATGGCAGACGCATAATTTTTTCCCTTTATTGTAAACCATTTTTAATAATCTTTTTTGTATATACACATGTTGTGCTACCGTAATGATTTGATTGTCAGCAAAAACAAAAAAAAAACAACTAAGGAAGTCTAAGTTCGGGTGAACCGAACATTAAATACCTAGCGTTAGTTTTCATGTAAATTTATGTGATTTTCGATATCGAAAAAGTGGTTGTCATCCGATTTCGCAAATTTTCAGTAGCAACCTACCTTGGCCAGACAGTAACCTGTATAGCAAATTCCATGGAAATATCTCAAGTTTTACTCAACTTATGTTTATTTATGTGATTTTCGAAATTTTCGATATCGAAAAAGGGGGCGTGGTTGTCATCCGATTTCGCCTATTTTCAATAGTAACCTACCTTGCCCGAAAAAGTGACTTGTATAACAAATTTCATGCAAAGGTTTACATTTTTACTCAAGTTATCGTGTACACGGACGGACAGACGGACGGACATGCCTTAATCAATTCCTCTTTTCAACCTAAGAACTTTCATACCTGGAACTCTATATCTAGCTCGATTATTTTGCGGCGTTACGTAGTACCGTTATGTGGACAAAATTTTAATACCCTTGTAATAGTACTAGTACGCTGGGTATAAATATTTAAATCGCGAATAATGTGTCTATGTGCATGCGTTATTTGATTAATCATATTATTCCCATGAGTCCGTATTCAATGGCAGTTAGATGGTTTGCAATATTCCAAAATTTGAATTTGATAACAATCGACTAATCGCTAACCCTTAAATTTTCGATTATTCGGTAAATCGTTTGTCTACGATTTTTTTTATACCCAGCGTACTGGTTCGACCCAAATTGGGTGACATCAGAATTCGTTTTATAGGTATGGTTCCTTGTGGCAAAATTTCTTATTTTGATCCCTAAAATACGATCTTCACAGAGCAATGAGCCTCCCCGCAAATCGACCCGGCCTAATATATATAAATTTGGACCTAAAGTGTGCTCTACGCAAGTCCCAGGAATGCGATACGGCAAATCTTATCAAGTAAAGGGGACTGCATCTCCTGAATATGGTATATGTCGACGAATTGAGTGGAACTTATCAGTGTTCTTTCATCCCTGTTACGTCTACCACCGATCAAGAATTTTGAAGCAGCCTATGGCTGCGCGCAAAGATGTCGAACTTCTGATGCTTTATCTTAAGTTTTTCCCTTAAAAGTTTATACGGCTCTGCCAATTAAAAATAAGCAATCCCAACAGTTGATTTCACACACATACCAACATATGTATGAAATTCGATATCTCTTAAAATGATTGAAACGATTTTGGTCGCTCATTTACTTGTTTTTTCCAAGGGAGTGTGGGTCTCTCTCTTTCTCTGCTTGCATAGGTAGGTTAGGAAAAAAATATTTTCTGGGTCGGAGCATCGTCTTACATTCGCATGCCAAGTACCCGCTGGGTCTTAATTCGTTGGACTATGCCGATGTCTGCGTAGAGCTCCTTCAACTCATCATTGAATCCTTCTTTGAGGGAAATTTAATTTTAAATACAACTGAATGTATAGATTTTTTATTTTTTTGCAAATTTTAAGCAAAACTTAGTGCAAGATTTAAAATTAATAATATAGGCTAGAACTTTCACAGTATTTTATTTTTGCAATTCTAAAAAGAAAAATAGCAAAGAATATAATTTTCAAAAGAAAATTCCAAATCATTGTGTTTGGCTCAGTCAAATAAATAATACATACATATGTACATATGAGTATATAAAAACAAACATTCGTATAAATTTAATTGTCCAACCGCTAAAGAGACAATTAAAATATGCATTACGTCAATTGTACAACAACAACAATATATCAACTTTATAGCTTACAGTTATAACAACACGAACAAAAGTGTGTAGCAGCACCAATGAGTTAATTACAATCGATTTAATTGTCATTATTAATTACGTGCTAATTTTTAGTAGTTTTATAATAACTGCAAACACTCACGCATACTCACATGAGAATTAAAATTAAATATAAATGCACTAAATACATTTTTAAGTTGATGGTATTAAAATATGATAAACGAAATGGGGTCCCATATTGGACTTTGAACCACTTCCTGTTAAAACCCTCATCAACACCTTTTATTCGATACCCATATTGCGTAAACACCTTCTAGGGTCACCAATGGTCCATATTTTGGTCGATATCTCGGAAAACGGGTCGCATAGGGTCTTGAAACTTCATATAAACCATAAATGGACCACTGCCTAAGTAGTGTATAAGTTTGGTTGAAATCGCACAACGCGTTTATGAGTAGTTCGGCGACGTACATATACGGGGTCTTATTTTTATATATATAAATAGATATATAAAAGAAAATTTTCACAAACATAGATTATTATTTCGCCTGATATAATCTAATTTAACTGCTATTATTTTGACAGCAGCTGTATTTGGTAATAAAAGTATTTGAAAGAAATGAACGAAGTTCTCAGATAAATTTTTTGAGTAAAAAAAAGTAGGGTTGCAAATAAATATAACTAGTTTTTAGTTAATCACATTTCTGATTAATCAAAGCAATTAATTATAATGCAAATAATTTGACTAATCAGCCCCCAAGTTATTACAATTTAATAAAAAAGTGACAGTGGTGAGTTTCTTCAATGCTGGGCATCTGAATTTTGTGATTAATCAGTTGAGTTTACTTACAACAGTCACAGAATTTATTTAGTTTGTTTAATCGATAGTAATTATTCTTTATTTGATCAAATTTAATTTCAGTTTATGAAAACATATAAAACCTTATTCCACCTAAGTGAGTGAATTGAAAATCATAGTCCCCGCATTTTTCTATGGGAATATTATATACTTTGAGGCAAGGTTTAACATGCTCTTTAATTGATTTTTAAATCTAATATTTGGGTTTAGATCTGGGACTATAAACCTAGAGCAATCTTAAAAAGTAGAAACTTGTTAAAACCCGACACAATAATGATACATATACCACTTATAAAGACGTTTCCCCTGCCCCCGAGTTCACTGAATAAACTTTCTAATGCAAATTTTCAGCGCATTCAAACCCAAACAATGATCCGTGTTTTGAACACATTCAAAGTTCATTGTTGTTGCCAAAGCTATTCAAGCGAATTGTGTACATTTTTTTAACCTCTTGTAGGGAAAAAAGGAAAACCTCAACTCGATAGTTAATGCACTTTGTCAGCAACAATTAATTCAGAAATTTGTGTTGTTTAAAAATTGTATCTTTGCATAGCTCATACACTTTTATGTTTATTTACTTAAAGTCGTTTGATATTCATAATTTGCTTATTAGTTGTATGGTCTCTTGTTGATTTTGTATTTTAATTTATTACCAACTTTTTATGACAACAGTTTATGCAAATAGTATGAGAATTAATAAAAATGTGTAGACACAAATGTGGTTGCTATGTTGCACTTTCCATTCAAAGATTAATTATAGAGATTGGAGTCGTTTTTGTTTACTAAACTTAGAGCTGCTCTACAAAGTTGTACATAGGGAACTTTAACGAAACTTAGTGCAATAGTCAGCTGCTTTGCAATTAACTTTTTTCTTTAACAGTAGCTATACATAAAAAAATAAGCGAAATACAGTTTCAGCTTAAAGTTTTCTCACATGTGCTAAAACTATATAATCTGCAAAAAGAAGCTAAAACCTAATACGCTTACTAAAAAAAAGTACTTAAAATTGCAGCTTCAACTTTTTCCCAAAGCAAAACGACATTTTTTATAAAACTACATATTCAAAGTACATATCTAACAACTTTTCTTTGTGATGAGTCAATTATGACTCATGAACTGCCAACATGGCTCACTAAAATGAATCATATGCAACTCATGGCTCATACTAAAGACTAATTCAGTTGCAGTACATTTATACATGAGTCATACTCATGGCTCATACTAGAAACTCATTCGAGTACATTATAGTTTTACATGAGTCACGTCATATGAACATGAGTGTTGTAAGTGAGTCATATGTCACTCATGACTCATACTCGAAACTCAAGCGGGTGCACTAAAGTTGTACATGAGTCATGTCATATCAAGCCAATTGAGTCGTATGCCACTCATTGCTCATACTAGAAACTTATGCGAGTACATTACATTTGTACATGAATCAAATGCGACTCATTGTTGTTTTGTAAGTTTGAAAAGTCTATTTTGGGGAACTTAAGCTTTATTGTTATGTGATGTACCACGTACCTTTAATATTTTTATAAAATAAAAGAAAGCTTTGATTATTTTTTCTAGTTAGAAACATAGCCACAACCATAATTATGGAATGTTATCTTATTAAGTTAGATATTTAACCGCAACGCATAGCTCGTATTGTAAATATGTATGCAATTATGTATGGATGAGAATTTTCAAAAAATATCGACAGCATTTCCCATTCCCAATCTAACAAGAAACCTTTAAAATAAATTGAACACAGATAATAGTTCCCTTCACCACCGATACAGCTATTAAACGCAGGTGAATTTCAACATATAAACATAAAAATGTTCGCATTTTAATGGATATGAGCTCGAATGCGCAGTTACTCTAGTATCTTTATGCTACTTGTGCACACTGGTTTCACAGATAAACTAATTGGAGAACGGATGGTGTATATACGAGGGTTGCCACTTATATATTTTGTATCAATCTCTCTCTCTGTATATCTCTCTCTATTGGAGCCCTAATTCACCGACTTGTAATTTTATGAGTTTCAAAACTTTTTTCGTTTTATTCTTCAGATGTCAGTTAACTTGATTAAACATTAAATCACAACAACGGTGAAAACTAGGTTCAATTATGAGCTATGGTTTTTGATTGATGCGCGAACAAACATACATACATACAGACAAACAAAAATCCTAAAAACTGCTATTTTGGCTATTATTACTGTAATAATGTTTATTTCTCTTGTAATTTCTGCAATTTGCAAACATCGGACTGCTACTATTTTCATATTTTTCTTTGCTTTGAAAATATCAGATTTGACTTTATTAGCAACCCTCGTACTAATAATATCACATAGCAATATTAAATTTGTAGTTGCAAAATGTAGTTAAACGCCGGTGTGTGAAACTTTGAAAACGGAATTTACTCTAAAGGTATTTGAAAGTAAGATTGGAACAGACAACAGTTTTTCTGTGCGTTCACCAAGCAAGGAAGTTACGCATACGCAGTGTGATACCTAATATCTAATTAATAAAATTAAGTATTAATTTTATGAACAAATCCATTTCAGCTGGTATTTTTCATCTCATGGATTCTATTGATTGTTTGCATTGTTTTAGTCACTAATCATACAATTTATGACACTTCAGTTTTGCACGTCAGCAATTTTAGTTTGTATGGTCAAATCTTAGAAAAAAAGAAAATCGATTCCATGCAAAAGTAATTTATAAATATTCATTATTAGCATGTTTATTAATAAAAAATATTAGTGAAACCAAATTTGATTCCTTTGTTCTTATTTTTTATTGTTATTGTCACTCATTTGTCCAGTTTACTTTAATAAAGATATTTTCAGCTAATGACATGTTGCTTGATTTTTCAGCGGATCAGTTTATTTTTGTTGTTTTATAAATTTTTTCTATTTGGCTGAGCAAAAGTTCACTATTATTTCTATATTGAAAATTTTTGCAGTACCCCAGGTTACATAAAAAAAACCATATTACCTTTCTTCTTTACCCATAGCAGTACTGTTTAAGGTACTATGAACAATTCATCCATCCAATTCAATACGAATAATAGCAATTTGATGACTTACCTGAAAGACAGAAAAGATATATTGTTAAATTTCATAAATATTATTTAACAAAATTCATGGACTTCTCTTATAATTGTAGTTGAAGATGTTTAAAACCCATTTCCCTGTTTTCCCCCATTATCAAAACTCTATATTGTAATTCAAAATAGAAGTACATCATCCCTCTGTGAGAACCCAAAAATATGATAAGAACATCCAAAACATAAACAGTGTGACTAATGCTGGATGCTATCCCTACTTGAAACTATTTCGGTTTACAATTGCAGGCAATACAAAAATGCTGAATGCAAATGACTAAATTATACAATTTAAGATCAACTCAAGATTACAAAAAAAATTGCGAAAGCAAAATTCAACGCGCAAAAACATAAAAGAAAATTACTAAATAAATGACAGCAGCACTAGAAGAAAAAAAGAAGAAAAAAACAAATTTAACAAATACAATGCGGTTAGTACATGTTACAATTTAGTAAATCGAACGACGGCTGTAAAAACGACAAAACATTAAAAAATAAGAGCAACAAATAACTATTGTACTTGTAGAGTACAAATAATAAAGCGCCTGCGCGCATGACTAGCATTCGGGCACTAGAAATACTAATACATAAATAAATACAAAGATTTTCTTGTGCTATACGATTTGAAAACATTCATTGATTGTTACTTGGGAGGGAGTTCAGTGAAAAACAAAAACAATCAAATGATATCCAAGGCCGTTTGAGGTTACTAATATGCGAATCAACGTATCAACGTATCTACAACGAAAAGTCAACTTTGCTAAAACATCGTCAATAAATATAGAAATATACTACGAATATACTAGTTGGCTACTGATACGACTGCTGGTGTAGGTTGCTATGTTGTGAAGCAATATATAACAGACTATCTTGCAACGCGCATGATTTGTTAAATTTTTTTTTTTTTTTTTTTTTATTTATTTGCAGTCGAGTTTTCCGCTTTATAAGAATCGTACAGTTCTCAAGCCATGTTGAGGTTTGCGCAAATGGTGGCTGTTGTACGTTAAGCCAGCAACACAATAGAAGTAGACGACGAACTTCGCTGGTGGGTCGTTTTGTGGTGACTTATTGATATTCTCAATTAGAATTTCACTTTAAAAATATCTCTAGATCCCTGCAAATAATATATAAATTTAAAATTTAAATTTAAAAAAACGGCCGAGTAGATTGCTTGTTTTTCAGCCGTGAGTATGGTCCCAATAAATTTTATTCTGCCGTCTCTATTGACGACGCTCGCTCTAACAGTCTTCGCAGACTTCTTTGAGCATTCTAAATCCGCATCCGCAAACTTCGTTGTTCGTCGTTCGTCGTTATTGTGTTGCCGTCTTTAGAAATACTGCATTCATACAGAGGCAACTTTTGTTGCTTTTATCAGCAACTCTAGCGAATAATGGAAGAGAGAGCGACGACGGAAGGGGATGGGTACCGAGTTGCCTGTGTCGGACAGCCAAGCACTACTCCCTCAAGAAGAGTTAGTCAGGAAAATAAAAGTGGCGTTCGAAAGATTTTCAAATCCAAATTAGACACTGAAAAGTAAACCCAGCCTTAAACTGAAACATTGACAAGGCGTTGAACGCCGTAGTTCGATAATTGATCCAGCCTTTAATTTTAAAATTTGCAGGTCACTTTATATTAAAATTGCAGGCTGAATGTGAAAACGGCTCTAATACAAGTAAAATTGTAAATAACTCGCGCTTGTGAATTAAACAGATCGCCAAAAAAAAAAAAACATGCAATCATATTTGAAAAGTGCTTCTTAGAAAAGTCCCAAATATTTGTTTTGAATGCTAAATAGCGAAATGACTTGCGGGAGAAAGGGGCACTTTTGATTTGTTTGCCATACCAGATAAGTTACTGAACTTGTTTACATCGCTTATTGCAGCACTCATTAGCACCTTTCGTAAATTCACCACGATTTCCGATTACCGTGAAAAAATTAACGCCAATACGAAATTTATTTTTACTTACTTTATATCAATTAAGACATCGAATCGCAACTTGTCACATAATTTAGAAGTCGGTGACAGCGCCATATTTCAAAGAAAAACGCTAGGTGGCGCATGGGTCGAGCTATTGTGAATCTGCTTGAATTTGAGAATCTTGCGATTGACTTTTAACAAGTTTCATGGTAGCATAGCAACTGGAAATTTAGCACATGGGTAGGAGGTGCGCTGACCGAGATAAGCCAAAATCGTTAAAATCCGGGGAGAATGAAGGCAATTCATTGTTTGAAGCCCAAATGGATGTTCGGCAATTTGCAAAGCATTTAAAGTTGCATTTCATCTCCACGAGTATGCTTTCAAATATCATAAATTTATTACAATAGGTATGACTATAGCTCAAAGATGCCATCGTTTTGTATAAGGACGAATGATTATTTTTATTTTTTAACTGTATTACAAAAACGAGCTTTAGTTCTGTCCTATGAACCAAAAAAAAAATTTTGGAAAGGGAAGGAAAAATAAAAATACTCATGACTCGACCTGCACGTGAAATTTTTTATTTTTTTTTTTTTTAATTCAGAAAAATTTGTTCCACGAGTCGCCTGCAACTCGATTGGATCGCAGAAAAAGGGTTAAAACTCGATCCAAATTCTTTCACAGAGTCGGACACATGGACGCTTTATACTTTATAAGTATATAAAATTCTCGTGTCACAGTTTTCGTTCCAAACTCCTCCGAAACGGCTTGACCGATTCTCATGAACCTTTGTGAGCGTGTTTAGTAGGTCTGAGAATCGGCCGTTATCTTTATTTCATTATTCCGGGAAGTGGATCAGGGACCGAAATATTCCAAACTTTTTGTTTATCGAGCGATTTTCTTCAAATTTTACACAAAGGTAGTCCTTTACTTTTGTTAAAATTTGGATTTCTTTTTTTCCGGGAAGTGGACCAGGGACCGAAATATTCAAAACTTCTTTATTTCTTGTGCGGTTTTTTCCCCAAATTTTAATATATTTTTACGGATCGAGAAACTCCAAAACCCCTTCATAAAAGATATACTCCAATTTCACATAGTTAGATTATCAGCAAAGTTAGATAATGGAAGGCACTTCACAGAGTTTAAGATACGGAAAGTGCTCCCAAAAGTCTTCACCAAAATACTTTCTACTGTTTTTCTTTTGACTGGATTTTCTCATAATCAAATATTTGGTAGAGGTGGTATCATTTCTTCTTCTTCTCATACTTTTATATATAAGATAAAACTTATTATATCTTTCATATTTACGAGTATAAAACATATAAAAATTAACGAACTTAGCTATAACGATATTACGTAATACCATATCTCTTAACCCTCTGATGAGAAGGTCACAGGGACTTTTTTGCCTTTACAAACATAAATTACTCCTACTTCGGCCACTACAGCCCGCCCCCCTGCGTTCCAAGAGTATTTTGTTGCGCATCTTTTGGAAAAAAATCAAGCCGATCGGATCATTACTTTAGGAGTTATTGAGGTTTAAGTGAGAATAGTACGCGGCCTTGTGAATAGGTCCGTATGGCTCTTGTACTGATTTTTAATAATAAATGTTTTTGGGCATCATTATAACTTTTTTATTATTTTTGTATGTAGAATTTATAACAATAAAAACAAACAAAAAATCAAAAAACAATTTTTTATATGAAAAAAACATTATTTACAAAGAAAAGGTCCGTAGGGACCTTTTCACACGGCCGTGAAGTTCAGAACTGTCACTCATCGGAGGGTTAATTGCAAACACAAACACAAAGCAAAATGTGACTTAAGTAGTAAAATATTGTTTCTGTATTTAACGTGAGTTACCACGGAAGTACCGAAACGCAAAAACGTGTTCAATTTGATGAAAAGATATCTTTTTTTTTATGCCCAAGACAAATCGCTTGTGAATAATTTGAACAATATCGTTTTCAGAATCTTCGACAGCAAATGTCATTGGCAAATTTTCAACAAATATTTGCATCACCGATTTTCGCAATAATCTTTATACGCTGCATGCGATTTTCATGTTTCACAATGCAAATTGAACGACACGAGGTTAGTGATAAAATCAAATTGTGTAATTCGTGGCATGCAACTGATTGTCGAACATTTCAAATTTCGCACACTAAAAATCAAATTTCGCTATAAATTGCGCATGAAACCGCTTGAATGATTGCATTCAATAAACAACATTGTAAACGCCCTAAACAAAGTCTTTGTCAACCAACATTTGTGACGCCAAAATTATTCCTGTAAGTCGTAAGGATATGTGTTTTTAATATCGCATTGTTTTATATTCTTGACTGCGTAAATTTTAAATACTATTTGTCACATTTGCAAAGAGTTTTGAGAAAATGGCATGAGTTCACTTTTGAAATTATTCAAATTTTTTGCTTTCTAATCAAACTACTATTTGTATAAAATACAAATTTGAACAAGTGAAACACAAATTTTTATTTTTCATCAAATATGTACTTATGCTATTTTCACGAAAAATCAGCTCATTTACTTTTAGCATTTGTCTTTTCAACAGAAATATTGCAAATTATTATCGTCGCAACAATGAGAGCATTCACGAATATGTTCATTGCAATCGCTTTGATTTCGTTTATTGCCTTCTTTGGCGCTGAAGCAAATACGATGCGTGGCGGTGCTCGCGGTTTCCAACAGGACGAAGCGCCGGAGGAGGTGCCGAAGG
Organism: Sphenella marginata; assembly: GCA_951509765.1. Taxonomy (NCBI): domain Eukaryota; kingdom Metazoa; phylum Arthropoda; class Insecta; order Diptera; family Tephritidae; genus Sphenella; species Sphenella marginata. The sequence goes on from OX608083.1 coordinate 48,403,181, forward strand.
AGTTCAATGCAAGAGTAAGTACATTGTAATGAATTTGAAATTTATATGTTTAATTTCTTTTTGTTTGTTAAGGCAAGGCGCTACGCAGGAGAGGAGCCACCAGAGGAGGTGCCGCAGGAAGTTGAACATCAAAACAGGGTAACTATCAAACTAAAGAGAGGAATTTATTAGAAAGTTCTCTAAAAGCAAGAGATAAGCAAGCGCTGAGGAGAAAATCATCATATGTAGGCTTTCGACTAGAAAACTCGATCATCAGTAATGGTTGGGAGGACGTAATATATTTCAATGATCTAAAGGGCCTTCGATTTCAGCATAGATTAATAACTGTTTTCAACTTAAAAATTGCAGGATCCAGAGTCTTTAATAGATACGATAATTGGATATAGGGTATAGCACCTGTACTCTTCTAGTGGCTTAGAACTTGTCACAGACCTTCGAGACAGTCAAGCATGCATTCATTTCTAAACGATTTTGAAGAAACTAGCGGGACCCAAAGGCTTAAAAGTTATCGAAGAATCGTTAATTATCTGCGTAATCGGCAGGGGCTTATTGAATTGAGGAATTATAATTCGAAATCCAGGAGAGTTAAGCAAGAGATTTCAATGTGTGGTTTTATATAAGTATAAGTTCTCTATCTCTCACTGTTTCTCTTCCTTCCATCTCAGCTTCTACTCTCTTTCCCTCTCTTCTTTTCCCCCTCTTCTTGGTTAACACATACCATTAATTCCTTTATTTTTCCCTGCATGCTCTCGATCAATATCGCGTATATAGGAAATTTTTCTAGTTTGACTACTTACACGGCTTCAAGGGCCACAACTTTTAAAGTACAACGCATAACTAGTTCCAGTCTTATCCGCTCAAATAACATACTGCCTAAAATGGATTCTAATTTCATTTATCCCACTTAAATACTGTAGAAAAGACGCGGTGCAGACGATGAGGTTCCCGAGGAGGTGCCGAAAGAACTCAATGGCAGAGTGAGTAAAAAATTATTTCAAGATATTCGCAGCTAAACCTTTATACCAATTATTTGTTTTAGTATCGACGTGCTGCTCAAGAAGAGGAAATACCTGAAGAAGTGCCAAAGGAAATTGAACATAACATAAGGGTATTTTAAATTCGAGTTTTCGAACTGAAACAATCAAGCAAATACGTTTTATTATCTACTTAATTTTCATTTGCAGGCTCGCCGCTCGCCATTTAAAATAATGAATCGTGGAGTGATGGAACGCCTACATGGAGCCAGGCATCGCCGCTCGCCACAAATGCCCGCCCCAGATGGTATGCCACCAATGCCGCCAATGCCACCGATGCCACAAGGATTCCACTAAACATTCCTAACAAGTGCTTCTTGAAAATATTTTATTCTCTCTAAGTTTGCAGAAAGCAGCCGTATCTAATTAATAAAGAATTTAATTTTGTTAACCAAAAATGTTTTTAACATAAATAAATTAAATTCGATTCAGTGCAAAAATGGATGTTGTAATGATTCAGTTTAGTTTATGGTTTTGGAAAATTTAAAATATTCGTGGAAGATTGCAATACGTACTGGCAATGGCTCACAAGAAACAAGCAGGGGAAAATTAACACAAACTCGCAGAGTCGAGAAGCTTGGAGAGCAACTCAACCTGATCTAGCTTTGCTAGGAAACTAGGAATACACATCATTCTGACCTGGATTCCGGGGCATACAGGGATCGATCATAATGAGCAAGCTGACAGCCTGGCTAGGAAGGTTGCTACCGAAAAGATCATCGAACTGCAGCCTGGCCTAGCGATAGGGAGGCACACGAAAAAGGGATGCTACGCTAGGAAGAGGTACAACTGAGAAATCAGCACTGGTCTCAAATGACAGGGCTGTGACAAGAAATGAAAAGGGGGATACGAAAAAAAGAGAAAGAAAATATCCAAAGCATTAAGTAAACTCCTCAAGAGCAATCTTAGGATAGTAACAAGAATACCCACAGCCTTAAGGACCAGATGCAGATCAGGGAAGTTCCCTCAATTGAGCCGAGTACAGTCCTTGACTTTCGGAAGAAACTAGGCTTGGATGAGGTATTATAAAGAGAAGAGGGCACAATCGAACTTAAGATCAACTTTTAATGTGATCTAATCTAATCTTGAAGACATACTTAATAGGTCTGAAGCCGCACTCTAATGGACTTGTCAAAGATGCACGAAGAGAATCCCTTAATAACTGATGCGATTTCTGAGCTAACCTGCTTTGTGGTTTATGAAGTGAACACTTGAGTTCCAATGTAGAAGCATGCGGTCTTCCACACATATTTTCAACGTGAGATCTTGTCATGCTCCTGTTTTTGTTGTTGTTTTAAGAATATTTCGTCTTGCCTAGTCGCTCCGCGTCGTTTCTTATCTCGTATTACTCTCAAATCTACCGAAATTTCTAGGAACTAGCGTTGGAACACTCCCTTCTGATGCACCCATAGCTGTACTCATATAGAGTTTCAGTGCAGGCTTCAGAATTTAGTGTAGGACTGTCACAATATTTTACAACTGTTTATATCATTTTGGGTCTCAAGCTAACTTATACTTATTTCTTTATTCACATTAACTTAACATGTCATTTAGCAAAGTGTTTATTATCCACAAAAATTTATTTATTTGCGTTTTATTTTCACTAAACTCCCTTTTCACCCTTATTGCTCAACCAAGTGTTACGCATTGTTGCCATTTATTTTCTTAAATGAAAAGTTGTATGAATAATTTATATGCCTATTTTGTCTAAATATGCAAAAATAAGAAAACACTTAAATTAATACGAAGTGGATAACCGCAACCCTTTTTATTGCTTCCAATAAACAACTCAAATAAGCCACACCCGTGAGCTATAGATCTTTAGAACTTTTTTCGCTTTTTAAGCATTTTCGTTAAATAAATAATTTGGCTGGTTCTGCTATATAGACCGAGATTCCCCCCCCAGTAGGGGCTTACCCAAGCCAGGGAATGGTCTTAAATCGAGATTATTCACTCTTTTATAAAGACAAAAGGGTCTGAGGAATATCGGCCATGCCGGTATAGGTATGGCATCAGCGTTGCAGCTGTGTACCTACCATGTTTGTTGTTTGATTCAACTTTGGTAGGTGGCGAAGTTCAACTCGCCTTCTTTGACAATGGCGCCGCCAGTTCCCATTGGTTGGTTCACTTAAACCGATTGCCGAAAGGAGTGTCTTCGAATACTCAAAAAAATAATTGACTACTTTCAAGTATTATTTTTTTTTATCTTATAACTTTAAACGACTTATTCTTGTATATTTGTATATTTGTATATCCACTACTATCTCAAGAACGACTTCACCGATTTTAATGAAATTTGGTACACAGGTACTATGCTTTGTTTTAAGATTTTCTACTTTGGTGTTGCCACTTGGGGTAGTCCTTAGGGTTGCCACCTATATCAATTTTTTTTAAATATTAAGCAATATATGGCAATATGGGTATCAAATGAAAGGTATTTTAGGCCGTATACCATCCAAAATATTTTCGAGTCGGATTGCCACCTAGGGTTGCCACCTGAACGCATTTTATTTATTCCTTCAGATATCGACCACTATCCCGGGAACGGCTAAACCGATTTCGATGAAATTTGGTAGATGGATAGTATGCTTCCTTCTTCGATTTTCTACTTGAATGTTGCCACTAAGGGAAACTTAGCGGGTTGCCACCTTTCCGAAGTTTTTTTTTAAATATATGGCAATATGGGTATCAAATGAAAGGTATTTTAGGGCGTATACCAACCACAATATTTAATACACAACAGGTGTCGCCACTGTATGTTAAGTGACTTTTTGTGGTTAGTGTTCGATATTTTGGAAATCTATTTTGGAAATTTATGCTCTTGGTAAGTAAGATTATGCGGCAAATTCGAAAAATACCGAGCAAGTCTCGGTCACCCAGGTACTTTTCGATTATTTTTATAAAATTTAGAAAGCGCATCATTTTATACATATGCATGTACATTTCATAAATGAATCCCTTAGTAAATCATATTTTTGATAAATCTCGTCAGCACTTGCAGTATCATTTAAATAGCTAAAGAACTGATGTTTTATTGCGAATCGTTGGTCTACTTTAATCTGTTCTTGTGGAGAAGAACTTACTTCAATTTCATCGTCGGCAAAGTCAAATCTTTAATAATACACACAAAATAAAGTACGCATAAGCTCACCATCATCAGTGAAATCAAAAAAATCGGGCATAATCGACACATTATTAATTTTCCTTTCAAAATTAAATGTTGAAGTGCAAAGTGTTTTCGACAGTTAAATCTGGCAATTTCTGACTTAATCTCAGTAACACCTTGACCCATTTCATTTTGATACTTTGGGTTAGCACTGTTGCTGCAATGAATTTATTTAGAGTTATGTATATAAGTTTAAATGCCGAAATGATGAGTTGGCACAGTGGGCTGATTCTAACCAAACACATATGTTACATATGTGCAAACAGGTTATCAATTATCAAATCGATGAACATCAATAATAAAAAGTTAAAGAAAAAATAAATTACATGAACAGTATTGCCATAATTTCGCAAAATAATAAGAAAATAATCAAAAATAATCTGCGAAAGTAGTCAAATTATTTTTCGATTACTTTTTATTATTTTGATTATTTTCTCGTAATTTCTATTAATCTTGATTATTTTGCAATTACCCGTAATCGTAGTCAATTAGTAATCGTGCGAATCTAAAAAATAATCGTAGTGTAATCATTACTTCACATTTCAAACAAAAAAAAAAACAAATTACTAATTATTATGCTTAGTAATCATTACTTAACAGCTTTGTTTTTCTTTACTCCGCGAGAAGATATATAGTTACAGTCCACGCAATGATGAGGACTGCATATGCGGAGGCCATGCGGTATGTTGCGGTAGTCTGAGGAGCCCATCTGGGCTGAACCGTGGGGAGTTTGGACCCGTTTGCCCTTCGGAATAAGGACGAGTTGTGCTATCTTTCATCTGGCGGGGAAAATTCTTGCTTCCAAGCATTTGGGGTATATTGTTGTATTTCATCGGGCTCCTGGAGTTTCTGACTATGCAGGGTTGCCTTGAGCTCCTCTTACCTAACAGGTTGCGTGCGAAAAAGAGCGTCCACTGTTCTTCTCTCTTTGTCCATCGCTCATCACATATCTCTACAACTGTGGGATTAATTGGCGTTAAAACAGACGAACTGATATAGCTAAATCGCCTTAGCTCATCCTTCTGATCAGCTCTGAGTACTCAGAAAAACCCAGCAATAATCAGCTGATCTCTTCTTCCACTCACACCTACAAACATTGGGCTTATGTAAGTTATTATGCGACTTTATGTTCGTGAAAGGTATAAAATCAGCCAATATAATTATCGAGAACAACAACTTTTTCCCCCACTCCAATAAACCAGCAACATGAGTTTTCCAATTCATATCGTGTTTCGACCTGTGCCAGATTTACACCGCTACACACACACATACATCAAAGCCAGTAATACCGATTATAATATCGTAATATTTGCTGTTAAAGTCCATCATCGCAACAAATACTCACAATCAATGGTTTTAGTTCCATCAACACGCTTGTTAATATCTGGTGATTATCAAAGTATGAAGCCAAAACATGGTTAGCCTCTTGTGCCTGTCATATCCTGATGATGAGCCTTTTTGATTTAGTACGAGTAAAGCAGATGGCGTGCAGTGAGGAGGATAGAAAGCATTACGGCTCGGTCAATAAGCCAGATGAGCGCTGCATGTAATTCCTCATATTGACAGTAACATTATGCACTGTGAATATTCTGCAGCAATCACAAGATATTAATGAGCAAACCGAACGGTCGCCAGCAATAATGAAGTTGAGAAGTCCAGCTAATAGTGCAATTGCGGTGAGATGTGCAAGGTTGGACGGGCATGTCCTATCTGTGTATGTGCTTAATATTATTAGTGCCGTAAGTGTTGGTGTTGTAAATACAATTAACGGTGTAGCAAACTTCAAATCTTCATCGGCATAAGAGACGGAAAAAACTGACCAAGAAGGAAATTGGTCCAGGAATTAGAATTTAATAAAAAAGTGTTTCTCAATTTAATACCTATATTTTTAAAAAGGATTTACAAATATCAAATAGTTTTTAATCTACATGCACAGTTCCTTAATAAAATTTAGAAAATTGTCCTTGGCTTTGAAGGACATATCATAAATTTAACAGTAATACTACTGCCGTCGAAATTAAAAAGCACTCAGCTGGGATTTAGTGGGTTAAGCGGGTTTAAAATACTTGCATAGACTGGTGACGAAATATCTCTAGTATACATATGCATGAAGGCAGCTGATTAAATCCCTCAAACATATGCGAAGCTAGTGCTGACGACTGCACTGTGATGGCCACGGGCAAAGGACCTTCCACGGACGAACTCTGTACTAGACTAAACGACTACCTGCGCGATCTTTCCAGCTTCTTCACAGAGCGGAACCTGACACTGTTCCCGACTAAATCTACGACGACCCTGTTCACTACGTGGAATGCGCAGATGGGGCAGGAGTTGAATGTCCACGTAGATGGTGTCCCACTACCTACAGTCAACCACCCCAAAATTCTAGGGGTTACATTCGACAATAGCCTCACCTTCGCTAATCATGCCACCGCAATAGCTTCAAAGCTACAAAGCCGCAACAAGATCCTCAAGTCACTGGCCGGCAGTACTTGGGGCAAAGACAAAGAAACGTTGCTGGTCACCTATAAGGCAATTGGCCGACCGGTTATTGATTATGCTGCGCCCATATGGTCGCCTAACCTTCACGACACCAACTGGAGGAAATTGCAGGTCTGCCAAAACACCGCCATCAGAACTGCGACGGGTCGTTTGCTTATGTCTCCTGAGTCTCACCTTCACCAGGAGGCTAAAATGCTCAACGTTCGCGAACATGCGGAACTTTTAAGTAGGCAGTTCCTTCTGAACTGTCATAGACCCAGTCATCCAAATCGACAGCTATTGGATGAAACTCCGCCCCCCAGAGACATAAGGTCCGAAAGCATTATGATGAGATCCGGCATCACATCTCGTTGCCGTTTGATCTGCGGGACCATAGGCGGGCCCTAAAGGACCTCCACACTGAGTCGGTGGACAGATCCCGACCTGTGAACCCCGTTATTGGTGCCCAACCACCCGTTCTCGCTGAGGAAGAACGTGTCCTTCCGAGGGAGACTAGAGTCATGCTGGCTCAACTTCGGTCTGGATATTGCAATAGGCTGAACTCCTATTTGTCCATACCGAACATATGCCCTGCATGGGGTATGGTCCCCCATGACACGCAACATCTCTTTTCGTGTTTTTGGAACATACTCTTCTAACTCCCCTATCACTTTGGTTCAACCCTGTTGAAACAGCTCGTTTCCTTGGACTTCCGGAGAAGAGCCCGATGACAACTAGGAGTGTACTGGCCCTTTGGGCAGGGCGAAGCACTGCCAACAACAACAACAAAAACTTCTGGGACCTTTTCCTAATGGTCAAGCGTAGCAACGTCGGAAATACCTAGACGTCCATGATGGGCTCTAGATGTCTGCAAAATAATGCTAGATGAAAATGAAGTCCGAGCACTACCAGTCCGAGTGTGATACAAGGTAGTCGATCCGTAGTAAATTTCAGCGTGCTAGGAAAATATTTCTTTAGAAGGCTCTCAAAAGTCAGCTAATTGTAGTCCATTAACCAGTTCACAGACTTCGTACTTATATTTTCACATCCTAAATGTCAATCAAGAAAACTCCATCAAGTTCAACATATCTCAGGACGAAATATTTTCTGGCTCATCAGGCCTCCTTGAGGTAACAGATTGAAGCTAGTGTCGATAATTTTTAGCAAATCAGTTTCTTCCTGTCAAAAGGAATCACTTATTGTTCCACATGATCTCTTTAATATCCGTCTTCTTCTGCTTCTACCCAAGTTTGCCAATCCGAATATCTTTTTAGGTTTATCATTTTTATTCATTCGCTGGACTTTTATTTGATGCATTAGGTCAATGTTTGCATACACATCATACAGCCCATCCTTGGTGCCCGCATTCGGCTTTCCGTAGCGGTTAATAAATCTAAAAACTATCCAACTTTCATATGAGATCAAGGTGCATTTGGGGCAATAACAAACCGTATGTGTAAATTTTTAGAGCACTTCTAGTCCTTGAGCTTAAGAAACTGCTATAGTACACTCACAATAGTTTACAAATTGGTTTCTTAAGTTCTTGGACAATTTTTTGTTTTAGAGGATTACCTCCCCAGGATCATCCACCTTGATACATCCACTCCCATAACCGTCCATTTCACAGAACACATCAACAATCCACGTGACTTGCAATTGGCTATGTAATAAACAGCTTTTGAAGCACCTCATCGGGACCACCGCACATTGCTTGCTTGCTCCCAAATAACAAAAAGGTTGATTGTATGATGTTAGCCTTGTTTATATCACGTTTGTTGTTGTTATGATGAAGGGTAACAGCTTTGTAAGCTCCACCCGGAGATTATTATATCAAAAAGTTATAAAAGTTATCGCCATCTAACAACCGCGGTCATGTCAGCATTCTGAACATTTATGCAACAAAATAATAGCGGTAACAGCAACAGCAACAACAACGTCGACATCATCATCATCATCATCCTTATTAATACTGTTAGCGGGTTTCAACTACTCATCGTTGTCAATAACAACTACAAATTTTGTTCGATGGCTTAGCTCACAGTGCTAAATAAACGCCACACACAGATATACCGGTTTTAGTTGTATTTGTTGTAAGAGTGATTATCGAGGTCTCCCGCGCGATAAGTGTGGTTTAATTTTATTTCAGTTGTGTGTTCATAAACTTTGATATTCGCCACTTGAACTCATTCATTACTTACTACAAAAATACTATGGAAGTGTAGTGCGTTTCATAAATATAGCACATCTTAATATGAAATAGTACAATAAGAAGATAAGATGTACCCACCAATAATAATGTTTGTGTCTTGCACACAAATTATTCCCTCACGTATAAGGTACGACTGGAAGCGGGCGGCTACCTTGCCTCAAGCATTCTGCTATATAAACCTGAAATATAACTTCAACCTTAACAAAATGGACATGGGGCCAATCACATGAAACTTGACTTGGAAAATAACTTAACTTCGGACATGGGAAACACTTTTTGCCACCAATAAACTTAAATTGTTCGTCGGATTTTTGGTGGGGGAGAGACTTCCTACGCGGGTGCTGTTACCGAAGAAGATTGAAAGATATTTTTTCCTTATTCATGTTCTGCGAATGAATGAGGCTATTCCATGTTCTTATCGACAACCTAGGTTGGATGCAAACGGAATATTAAGTGGTATAGCGAAGGCGGTTAATCGTCATTTTAAGTGAAGGGTAATGACGCTTAGAGAGGATAACAGTAACAGTACAACAACAACAATTGATGGTGGCTCGTTCTCTATGAGTTTAATCGGCTTGCCAACGATTGATTACAATCTTTCTCCTCACTTTAACCTGACACCTTTAGGTAAAGTAAGTCAAACTGCTACCAATATCTAGCCGACAGGCATACCTTGCCTTAGGTATATTCTAAGTTATACCCCTACCGGAACACTTCAACCAGGGCTACTCACAATACCCCAACGGAATATTACTTAAAGCTCATCATATACATATGTAGCTCCATAAGTTTCTTTTGCAGAATAAAGTCACAATCTACCTTTAGACGAGGTAACTTGCGATTCTCACAACTACAACAGATTCACTTAGACACATTCTAGATTAGACTACTGCATGTATGTGTGTGTGTGTGTATGCATGTGTGAATACAAACTTAAATTTATAGTTACGTTAACTAAGCTTACGCAAAATGAGCTTTTGTTTACAGTCACTGTCGCACTAAAGTAAATATTTGTGTTCATCTGTCACTCTGCCGTCGGTTAAAATATTATCTTAGAAGAGGTGGTTTTAGTCACTGCCCGCGCTGTGGTCTCTTTGCTTCTTGCGGGATTTAACAGCAGCCAATGTCACTTTTGCAGCACTCACATTAGTACACACACACACACACACACATGCAAACAAAGCTAGTCGCCTGCCACACTAAATGTGCTTTGAGCGTTCTCCTGGTGCTAGCGTTGGTGGTCGTGCTGCTTCTGCATTAAGCTGACTCTATGCAAGTCTTTGCTTGGTAAGCACTTAAGTATTTAACACTTGAATATGACATACACAAATTCGTGTTTTGTGCTCAGCTCGTAGTGTTTAGTGTGTGCTTGGGTTTGTGCAAAATGTGTAACGTTGTTGTAATAATGTCCTTAAGATATTTACCGTTATGTCTTTGTTCCACTTTTCGAATGCTTTGTTGGCGTTGTTTCGCTTTTGGTGTTCTTGAAAATTGTTGGCTTCCTTTGGTTTATACATACATATGTATATTGCGTTTCTGTTTATATATACTTGATGATCATATACAACGGTTCATAAATAACGGTTAAATATTTTATAGTTGGTAATACCATTAAATCAAGGTAAGAATGAATATATGTATGTAGGTACATATCATAATGTTTCAAATTTTTTTCAAGTGAGAGAACACGGTGGCCTCTTCTTTGTAAGTGTATTGCTTTGGCAGTTTTATTGGTGGTTCCATAGCTTAAAAAAAAAAAAAACAGTAAGAAATAAATGAAATAACAGAAAATAAAATAAAATAAAATAAAATAAAATAAAATAAAATAAAATAAAATAAAATAAAATAAAAGAAAAGAAAAGAAAAGAAAAGAAAAGAAGAGAAAAGAAGAGAAAAGAAAAGAAAGGAAAAAAAAAGAAAAGAAAAGAAAAGAAAAGAAAAGAAAAGAAAAGAAAAGAAAAGAAAAGAAAAGAAAATAAAAGATAAGGAAAGAAAAGAAAATAAAATAAAATAAAAAAAATAAAATAAAATAAAATAAAATAAAATAAAATAAAATAAAATAAAATAAAATAAAATAAAATAAAATAAAATAAAATAATATAAAATAAAATAAAATAAAATAAAATAAAATAAAATAAAATAAAATAAAATAAAATAAAATAAAATAAAATAAAATAAAATAAAATAAAATAAAATATAATAAAATAAAATAAAATAAAATAAAATAAAATAAAATAAAATAAAATAAAATAAAATAAAATAAAATAAAATAAAATAAAATAAAATAAAATAAAATAAAATAAAATAAAATAAAATAAAATAAAATAAAATAAAATAAAATAAAATAAAATAAAATAAAATAAAATAAAATAAGATAAAATAAAATAAAAATAAAATAAAATAAAATAAAATAAAATAAAATAAAATGAAATGAAATGAAATGAAATGAAATAAAAGAAAATAAAATGAAATGAAATGAAATAAAAGAAAATAAAATAAAATAAAATAAAATAAAATAAAATAAATACAATGAATTTTGGTCTTAAACGATTATGAAAAACTGGCTTGGTTATTTTTGTTAACATAAAAAAGTTAAATTATCTGTCAGCTTTGGTTCTGTTAAATTTCAACAACAGTGCTTCAAAACAAGTGTCATTCTTCTATCTGGAAAATTTACTCATAGACACATCAATATGAAGACTTCAGGCCATCCAATATGACGGCACATCCGGTGCAAAGTGATCTCTCATTCTTTAACGAATCGCACAGAGAGATGCAGAATAAAAGCAACATAAAATTTCAAAAAGAAAGTAGTTGAGCTGATACTCAGATATCACACTCGACTTCATACTCAACCAAAGCACATTTGGTCTGCAGTAAGTTTAGAAGCTCGATGAAATATTGTGAAATAAATTCAATGAGAGATAAACAAAAAGCAATCATGCAAAGAAGATTTTAAAATCTTTAAAAAGTTTTCGTTCTGCTATTTTTTCTGAATTTTGCTAGTTTCCCAATTAAAAATATTTTATAATAACATTTCAGCTGCAACGAGCACAATTACAATCGCCTACAGAAAAACATATCTATCTACATACATTATCAATGTGCAGAATTTACCAAGTTAATATTTTACGAGTAGCTATTTTTCACTTTTAATACGTAACAACTTTTAATATGTGAATTAAAAAAAATTTATTTTTAGTAGAATATAAAAAGAGGCGACTACATCTTTTACGCTCACTTTGACTTGAGCCAACGCGTTGTGGTTTGTAATGCGGATGGTTGAACGGACTGCTGGCTCGGCGTACTTTTACAGATCGGTTAAAGTTTCGGTTGCTTCTTTTGGCTTGGTATATTTGGCGTGCTACCGCGAAGCGCTTACGAAAGGCGCCAGAAGGATTAATGAGTACGCGGAAATAAATTAAGTTTTTTTTTATTCTTTTTCTCAACTTTCTTTTGTTATGCGCTTTTGAGCTCTTCTTATTGGAGGTATGTATGTATATATGTATATATACCTTTAATACATACATATTTACATAAGTAAGTATTTAAATAAGTACACTTTGGTGCAGCTTTCTTTGTTGGGCATACGTATATAGGAATATGTCAAGATTATCTTTATTGGCTCTTAAAAACTTTGTGTGTATGCCACGGGAGTACTGAGAAGATATTTATGAATTTAACGATCGTTACACCGTAAACGGTGGTTTGGAGTCGCTTATACGAAATAATGATACACAAATGGATGAATAGGTTCAATTAATATTTTATACACGGTTAATGTTATAGGTTTAATCGGCTTATGCAAGATTTAAAGCGATGTTGTACTATATTTGAAACGCTCAATTTTAAAGAAAAGTCAAAATACTCCACGATGTCCCTTTAAATTTCAAGCTCAAATAAAAATAGCCCTGAACTATAAAACATGAACATTGTTTACATACAAATTCTTTTGAAATGAATGAAAATATTTTCATTTTCATACCAGGCTGATACATGTAACTACACTGTAAGATTAGATAAAAACTAAAACTCAACTTTAAGCTTTAAGTTTTATTACCTAGAACTTAAGCTCTTTAGGATACAAACTACTGTGCAATCGTTATTCGAAAAAGACGCAAACGAAACTGTGCCTTAAATTCACCTCATTGGCTTCAACACAGAGCTCAAGCAGATTTTGTTCTGCATTCCAGTTCGAAGTGATAAATTACGAACCGTTGGGAGAGCGGGCAAAAAGTACAAAACAAATTATGAAATCCATTAGAACCCAATTTATTTGCAAAAGAAATTGTAACGAATACAAATTTTGGACATTTGAAATACTTTCAAAAATTAACTTTGCATAATTTCAGGCGCACACGTCACTCCCCCCGAAACGGACAGCAACCCAAAAATGGCACGTAAAAACAAAATGCAAATGAGCAAAACGAAAAACAAACAACTCAAACAACCGCAAATAAAAGCAGGAGGTAAACAACTTGACGCAAAAATGGACAAAAACAACAAAACAGCGGAGCAAAACAAAAGCAAAAAGCCGCGCATAAATAACAAACATTCGACAATTGTGTGACCATGTCCTTCATTTCATTTTTGCTCTGATTTTTTTTTTTTTTTTGTGCGTTCTTTATTTAAATATTTCTTTTGTTGATTTTATTGTAATGTGCACCCCCAGTGGGGGTTGGGGGGTTTGCTTAAATATGCAGACATAAATAATTTTGAGTTGCTTACGAGGCTTTTCACCTTCACGAAACGCATTGTTGCCCGTTTCAAAAACCGCATCACATGTATGTATGTATGTACATATATATCGAGGATATCAAATCCGGGATACCGAAATGTGTGTGATTTCTTTATGAGAGTTCTTTCTCTATATACTCTAACCAAAAATTAGACAAAACGGGTTTCAAACTTTACGAAGGTGAATTGTTTCAAAAAACTAACAAAGTGTTCTCGCATCAATTTTCAATTTATAGGCCTGATAAAGAGAGTTTGCCTGCTAGAATATGCAAACACATTTTTTTTTTAATTGCATAAAAAATTATTGTTCAATCAAATACCGAAAATACCGGTTTGTAAAAATCTAAGAAATTGGCATACCTAGTATATATGTATGTATGTTGATAGTAAATAAGCAAACAACAATGACTGAAATACGAAAATTACATGAAATGTATACGTATTTGGTGCGTGCTGCAAAAGAAATATCAAAGTAGCCTTTTCCTACATTCCCCACATAGTCCAAACACAGGTGACTACCAAAAATAAATACCCAAATCAACAAATAACATTTTCTGTCAACAGCGGCTTTGTATTCCGTCGACATCGTATTTCATTGACGCGTACTTAAATTCAAGCACAACTGATGTCAGTGTTGCCAGACCAAAATTGTTTCTACTTAGAGTGGTGGGTTCTTTTGTCGTTAAACAAAGTGAAGTAAAACAACAACCTAGTAAGAAACCCCCCTTAGCTTATTTGTTGCTCTTTTTCTAATTTTTCCTACAAATAAGTGCGACCTACAGTTTTTGCCGACTTCGAACGGTATCTTGAAATCAGATGAATTTTTTGCTGATAATGCTTTCACTTTAGAAATATACTTGAAGAGTTTGCCAAACCACTACCGAGGGTAATACCGTTTAGAAAAAACTTCCTTCAACCCATTTGTTCATGCTACCTAACCAATGTAGGTGAAAGAAATTATGACGAATAAAATTTGTGCCAGTGGCAACTCTCTTTGGCATTTCATTACAACACAGCCAGTGAGAGTAGCTGCTCTTTGTTAGTACATACTTATTGAGTCAGAAATTTGTGTTACTTTTAATAAAAGCCCGCTACTGACAAAACTGCGTCAGTCTTTATTTATTTTCGTAGGGATTTAAATAAATAAAACAAAGAAAATGATTGGCAGACTCCCTTTACTATTGAATGTAAATTTGTAAAGGGCTGCAGTACACCTCGAATTATGCGTTTGCTTTCCTAAATAGTACTCTTTTTTTGGAACCTGTTCGATATATGTTGGGGACTGCTTTCTCAAAACGTATAGCTACAAATAGTAATTCTTCTGAAATCGTAAATGTAAGGAGGACCTCTCTAACAGTACCACCGAGGATATAAAACTAACCGTTAGACAATACTTGCTAAGGTCTAAAAGCTTACATAGCTCTCGGATGAGATATAATCAAACAAAAGCTAACAGTTAGAAACTTATAAGGAAGTGAAATTGCGGTCCACTCCGGATTCGTACTAGATTAATCGGATGCATTCTAGTAAGGGTAGAAAAGGCTGGTGCTCTTCTGACACCTTAGATTGTGTGTACAGTGAAAGTTTTAGGGACCTCTATTTTATTCTGCATAAACTGTGAGGCACCCAAGTTTTCCTCATACGTAATTTCCCTATGATTTTTAAAATATTCTTGGAGAGCAATTTAGAGAAGAGAACGACCTAGCTGAAGTGATAAAAGTTGTTCTAAAAGTTCGCCTATGTAATACTCCAGTGTTCTTAAACGATTCACTTCGAAATCCAAATTAACTTAAGAGAGATACAATAATTAGAATGATACTCTCAACTAGTTCGAATATTATCCACTCCCCTTTAAAACTAGCATATATTTCATTCTATTTATGTATTTGCATTTATCAGAAATTACAACAGAAAATTTGATGGAATCAATCATATCAAACTCGAATGCATTGCAAATTTACTTAAGCAAAGTGCAAATGAGAAAAGCCAATCCAAGCCACTCATATTTGGCAATATCCTCTAAAGCCAAACTGTATTCAAGTAGTTACATACATTGAGGAAAAGTAAAAAACAAAACGCCGAAGGTCCTTGCCAGCCCTTACATACAGACAGTGGAATAACTATTGAATGTAAAGCCAGAAGAGTGCGAGACCCATAGCCAACCGTAGGCGAATAAAGAGAAGAAGTGGCACGAATTATGCCGATGGGGTAGAGACGGTCGGATGCAATGCAATGCACTCATCTTGTTTGCAGTTGTATTAACTGGGAATTCCATTTTATTCAGGCAACAGAAACAGCATACATACCCCACAGGGAATTTTACTATTAAGACACATTTTTGGTTCAGCACCAGGTTCACAGCACAATTTTGATAGTAAATTGATTTGCTCCGGTTTAAAATTAAGATTAACATGGTCATAGCTTAATTGACAACCAAAGTCCTGATCTATTCATTTGATTTTATATTTTACAATGCCTGTAAATATCTTTGAGGAAAAACGATTTAAATCAAATAAATTAATCTTCATAAAACAAAAATATTAAATTAATATAATTTCATGGAAAATAAAAAAGCTTTATAAAGCTCTTTCAACTCAAAATTTGTATGGAAATGTTATTTAAAAAAGCCAAAACAAATTTTTCTTTGTTCATCAACTAAATTAGTCTGCAAAGGCGCCACGGTGTAGGGTTATCATCTCTTCTGAAAAGACGCATTACTATATAAAATACCTTGCATGTGAAGCAAGGTCGCAGCTATCGGAAGATTTCTATGAAACGCAATAATTCCAATACGACCCAACAAAATCTGTGATGAAATTATTTCACAACTTCCCCCAGTTCATAGCTAGAAGCTTTTCCTACAGAGCATGCTCAAACAGCCTATGTACATATGAATCGGCTCACAATAATACTTTCGGCTAGGTTAACCCGCTTAATACCCGAACATTGAGTGCTAGCGCACCACACTTACATTCACCAAATACTATTGAGTTGAGAAACTTTCGATTTTTCTATAGTTTTTTTTTTCTACGCAGACCATTTATGAGCAACGTTTGGTGCATAACGAACAGTGTGGTGTTTTGGCCTCTGCGCTTGATTAGGGTTACAAAGGAAAACTCGTATCTGGGTTGCAATAAG
>OX608083.1:48427445-48459945 GCA_951509765.1 Sphenella marginata
CTAGAATTCAAAATTTAAATAAATTCCTAGCATCAACCTTGTAGAAGTTGAAGTGAGATCTGAGTGAATTACAAACCAGTTCTGCATTTGAAACTAAAGGAAAAGAGGAGATCTTCTCAAGTAATGACTAAAATAAAATTTCATTTAGTTTTCTTCTGCAGTACAAGAGGTGACTTTTCAACACCGTAGTCAAATATTACACTGCTACACATGCGAGGAAGTGCTGCTGAAGTACCCAATTGACCAACCCAAGCTTTCAACTTTTATATACCATACAGTGAAACCAGCTTGGTATGAAACTAACTCATAACGAGTACGAAAACTGAATTAAACTGGCAAGTTAGAACAAGAAAAAGAAGTTAGGTAGAGTCGTCGACTTGCAGCTACTACAACCAAACCTACAACGGAAGCAAGTTGTCAGAGAAGTGGAAGATATCAAACCTTAATAAAGTTCGCGCTTGTTCAGGACAAGTGCTCGTTGCTCGAGAAGTGTTTGGAATGAGATTTAAGAAGGTATGGGCTCGAAATAAAAATAAATAAAAGCTAGGTGTCTTCTAACCGTGAACACTCCCCCATTCGCCTTTCAGGTGGTACCAACTTGCTGTTCTTCTATGGAAACCAGCAAGTGCCTAAAAGTATGCATGCTCTCAGAACTCACACCTACACGGATCGGAGGATTCGACGCAATTAAACATTCAACCTTTCCGTACAGAATTACCCACTTTTATAGTCGCGCGAGTCATTTGTTAACCATCTTTTTTTCTGCTCGACAGAGTTGTATTTGTAAGTATGAATCCTTGGATTGTGCGCTATTTACGCAACACTTTCCGAATCTCTCTGTATACCACTTAGTCTGCCTATAGGCGCGTACTATTTTTGTGTGTTTGTGTGTGTGTTTGTGTGAATGTGCTACACTTATTTATGCCAAGCATGCAGATTTAATGAAACGCTCTGCGAATTTTTAATAAACTCAATTGCAATTCATGTCGGAAAAATAACTGCCAAATACTTTTATACCTACATTTATATGTATGTATGTATGTGTGTACTTATGCATTAACAACAACAATGTGTACTTACGCGTTAACAGATTGGAGAGAACTTTGCGGTTGTGCGTTAAAAATGGCCCTAGAGATTTCCCATTAAGTTATGATGGGAATTGGGGGTTGAGGGGCACATTCTTTTAAACATAAAAAAGTAAAACGAATGGAAAATTTATTTTTTTTTTAGAAAACGTAGCCAGCCATGTGATAATTTGGATTGTATAATGTGTAGTCGAAATACCTTAATGCAAACTGAAACATTGTCTTATATCTGCAAGTGTTAAATATACATAGAAGAAGAATGCGGAGGTGTGTTTTTGAAGCACAGAGTGTTTAAGGGACGCTGAAAACTCTAATTACTTAATACCGTTGTAGTAAAACTTGCTAACACGAGGCCAACTGCCTTTTTTCAAATAAAGAGCGGAATCCAGTTCGCAAGAAAACGCTTAAGAAATTTTTTTATTTTTGACAATAAAAGCAAACTTGAAGGCTTTTTCTAAAGATTTTCTGTATAAGAAGTCTTTTAATGTGCATCGCGTATGACTAGATTCGAATAAGGAAGGTTTTCTCGAGCACTGCTGGACCCCTAGACTTCCTCTCGGTTTCAGTTAAAATATGTACGATTGAACCAAAAAAATACTAAAATTACTAATTGATGTCTTTCCAGCTTTCTAATACACGACGCTACTTTACCTGGCATAGACCAATAGTCACACCAGTGTCCTTACTTCTGAAGCTGATGCTCTAGTTGCTCTATACTCTACCTTTGCCCATTAGCCCGATGTACATACGTGTATGTCTGTCTGTATGTAAGTAATAAATGTCATTAGCTTCGTACATTTGCTCACAACCAAGTGCGAATGGCTAAGTTAGCTACCACGTGTGCGACGAAACACAATGAATGCTCCGTCGTGCGCACCTTCAGCAAAAGATAAAAATTTATACATTTTTTTATTTCTCAGACGCAAGTTTTGCTTACTACGCTTATCAGCTCCACTGAATTTGGTAACTTTCATAAAGCTTTGTCTGCGTTGCGTGACTGACGAAGTTGCCTACAAAAGTTTCTCATTAGTCACTGGGCGTAGCGGGGAGGCGTTGTTGTCATATTTAATTGAATTCCTCCAAGTTATAATTTGTGTTAAATTTTTTATTTTTTTCTTGCGTAATTCATGAATATAAGCAGGCGCGTATTCAGGGGGGGGTTTCGGGGGTTCAAACCCCCCCCGAAATTTCCGAAAATTAAAAAATATGCGTCTGTACTAGAATAATTACTCTATTCACTTTTACAAACCCCTGTTAAGAAAGTAGCATTAATAGCAATAATGAAAATATGAAAGAATAAAATTAAATAATATTTCACACTGAGAGAAGTTATTGGTAGTCGCTAAACAATTGTCAGAGTAAGTTTGAGAGGTCACAACTAAATTCCTGCAGCGGTTCACTCACTTGGCCCTTTAAGAAATTCGCGCAAAACTATCAGACTTGTTCTGCATAAGATCATAACATAGCATGTTAACAACAGTAAGAGTGATTCGAACTAAAGTCTGTTGAAATTTAAATTAACTGCTTTTCGAGCTATGAATACAGCGGGCAAAAATCGTAAAAATTAGTGTCCCTCGTTATTATAGTCACGGTTGCCAGAGGTTTAACCAAAAAAATGAACAAGATGTTAGTTTCCAAAAATTACTAAGCTGTACACAACGCAGTCGTATTGAATTATCAGAGAAAGTAACAATTAAATTGTACTTATACTTGTGAGGTGATAATAAAAAGTGACGCTAATTTGGCAAAAAAGGATTGAAAACGTTTAAAAGAAAGCCCGGTATGCTGTTGAAAAGAAAATGATTAAGAAATATTTTCAAGTATTTCTTGACTATGAAATTGTCATGAATAGCCAATAAATGTTGACGTTCCGTTTTGCATGTTGAATAATTGCAATTTTCCGCTTTTTATATGAATTTCAATGTTATTTTATTATATTTTTTGTTTTTATTTTTCCGAAGCTTCAGTTTTTCTTCAAGAAATAAAGCGACAACTATTTACTTCTTTCCAAAGCCTGAAGAAATCCTACAAAAAATTTCAAAACAAACAATAAAAATAAATATTGTTTTGTACACGGCTAAAAGATTTAGCCTAGATTTAAAACTTTTTGGGGCTACATTTACACCTAGACCAGTATGTTTGCGTTCAAAGTGTTGTTTGGAATTTCCAGTGAGATTAAATTCCTTTGACTAATTTCATTATTTTTGTATGAAAGAATGTGCAAAAAAACAATAAAAATCCTGCAACTCAAAGTTAAGAACTTTGTGGAAAATTCATGAAAATTCAAGAAAACTCGAAAGATTTTCATAAAAATTTCTAACTTTTTAGTAAAAATATTTAAATTTTTTCGAGTTTGTAGTTTTGTGGCCCGTTCAATTAATGTGAACAAAGATAGCAATCTTAAGACGCTAGAAGAATTACCAGATTTTTGGCTTTTGACAATTGAACGAGCAGCAAAACTGCATACTCGAAAAAAATCAAAAAAAATTTACGAGAAATTTAGAAATTTCGATGAAATTTTTTCGAGATTTCTTAAATTTTCATGAATTTTCCACAAACTTTTTAACTTTGATTTGCAGAATTTGTATTAAGTACTTGCAAATACTTTCATTCAAAAATAATTAAATTAGTCTAAAGAAGTTAAATTTACTGCCAATTCCAAAAAAAAACCTTTGAACGCAGATATATTGGCCTAGGTGTATGACCAAACCAAATTTGGTTTAGAATTAAATTTACGCCGGTTGTCATAGAAATGCGCCTAATAAAAATTATTTAAATTTTATACCGAAAATGTTGTTAACAATTTTTTACGTTTTTTTTTTTAAAATGTTAGGTCTCGAACCGACGTGCCTCAAATCAGTGCGCAATGCTCTACCTACTGAGCTACGGCGCACTCATGAATTATGTGCGAAAAGTGCAGTGTTTGTTTAACCTGGTTAAGTTTTAAATCTAAACCGCAAAAAATTGAGAAAGGTTTGGAATTTATTACCAAACAGTTTTAAAAATTGTGTAAACCAATGAATGGTTTAAAATTTAGGCTAAAATTTTTAGCCGTGTAGAAAGAGCAAATTTTCAAATAAATAAAAGTATAAATATGTAATATGTGAAAATATAAATATGTGTGTATTTACACGTAATTCTTATTTACTGACACTTTGGCCAAAACCCCCCCCGAAATTTTTTTCTGGCTACGCGCCTGAATATAAGTATTTTATTTATGATTCCTTTAGATCTCACAGCTACAAAATACCTGATATTCGGTGGTAAAAGAACGTACAGTGAAAGTAATTGCATGTTTAAGCATGTAGTCGCCATATGATAGAGATCTGTAAAAGTCCATACAGAATCTACCGAGGTTTTTGCTAAGTGATTAATATTTTCGAATGGAATTTTTATGGAAACAGTTCATAGCTAAAACTTCTACTAAAAGGTTATTTGAAGCCCACAATTTTTTCTTTCCAGAGCTTTTAAGCTTTTCATTTCCCAGAATCTACCGAGGTTTTTGCTAAGTGATTAATATTTTCGAATAGAATTTTTAAGGAAACAAGTCATAATTAAAACTCTTACTAAGAGGTTCTTTGAAGCTCATAATTTTTTCTTTCCAGAGCTTTTAAACTTTTCATTTCCCAGAATCTACCGAGGTTTTTGCTAAGTGATTAATATTTTCGAATAGAATTTTTAAGGACACAGTTCATAGCTAAAACTTCTACTAAAAGGTTCTTTGAAGGCTATAATTTTTTCTTTCCAGAGCTTTCAAACTTTTATTTCCCTTTCCAAACCATTACGCGGCAGTTTTCTGGCAGCGCTGGTCAAATAAGATAAACATACTAATTTGGAGTGTCCGACCGTAGCTGCATTTTTTGGCCGAAGTCGAAGAAAGCCGAATATACAGCGTTAACAATAAGTTCGTTAATCTTTCGAAGAACCTTTCTCTTGAATACTCCCAGACCGTCTAATGAGTTGTTGTCTGTGTCCAAGCTTCTGCACCATTACACAGGACGGGTAGGATAAGGTATTTATAGAGTTTTATTTTCTTTCTTCGAGAGATGACTTTATTTATCAGTTGCGTCCTAGAGTTCCACTTCGGTTAGTTGAAGAAAATAACAGTACTCGTGATAACACTGAAATTTTGTTGAATGTTATAATAAACTCTATTATTTGGGCAACTTAATATTAATATCATCACGAAATGCTATTTTGCAGCTACTTGGATATTCATTCGCCAGCAAACTACCTAATTGCAACACATTTCCACTCTTTCGCTTAAATCCAAACTCAATGCAACTCATCACTCCACGTAAAGCGCACTTTTTCATGATTGTTGTTCTTACTTCAAGTGGAAAATATAAGCGCACTACTCGCTCTACGAATTCCTTTATTTATTCTCATTGCCAAATCTATTCCAAAATAAACTGCAAAACGAAACAAAAAGATAAAAATTCAAAGCCGAAAACAGCAAAGTCGACAATGGAAGTTTAAAACGAAAATTTAATTTTGTGACTTTGTTTCCCTTTTTTGTTCTTAATTTTAAGCTGTAGCTGCTCAGCGCTCATTGTTAGATAATTTGTTGCATACAACATATACAATGAGTACCTCAATTCACTTCCTGATTTAATAAAATTCATTAAGTACTATAGTTATTGTTGTTGCTATATGTAGTCTTACTATTGCAGTTCATATTTAACTGTTCTCTGTTTCTGATTTCTGGTCTTAAACTCATGCCCTCACTTCTCTCATCACATTTTACACTAATTTTATGTGAGTTTATTATTTCGTGTCCGCTTTGCTTCCTGCAACAAGATGTCCCGTTGTCGTTGCTACAGCGCATAGCTTTTGTTGTTGCTATAGCTAACTTAATGAGTTTTTATTTGTCTTATTGTCCCTTATTTCACCAAGGTATATATATGTATATATATATTTTTTTTTTTTTATATTAGAGGACTCTTATTCTTTCGTAAGTTGATTTCCTTCAATTTTCTTCATTTAAGCTTGATGGTGTGCCTAATGGTCTTTAAGTTGGGAGCACTTTGAAATGATTTTAAGTAGTTAACTTCATGAAGTATGCTTCTACCCCCACACATTCAACAGAGTGATCCTGTTTGTATTGCTGTTGCTTCCGGTTTCCGGTTGTAATGAAGTATCTTGGAGGAGTTTTAATAAATTTTATTGTAATCGAATAATGTTTGGATTGTGATTTGTTAGGAATTAAAGGAACACACAATTTACTTCGGTGATAGAAATGCCCAAAATAATTTGGTTTTTATTTCGGAATAAACACATTTCTTTCAAAATTACACAAAGATGTTCGCCAACCCTTTTTTAGTTATGCCTGCCTATTTCAAGTTTACCTTAGTGGCTATTTTTTCAGAATACTCGCTTGCTTAGGCGTTAGCAAGCAAATGAAAAATTGCTAGTGGGTCAAATGAGTGCAGAGTGTGGAGATGGTGGGGACTTCACAATATGATGGTATGAATAGAAAGCGGAGTTTAGCTGAAGGTTTAATGGTATCTAAAGAGAGAGAGTCCAAAAGCTTCCAAAATTTATCGATCGAAATGCTTTTTTTGTTATTATTCTGAAGGTGTCAGTAAACTCATAGTCCTAAGAGTTGGTTATACATAGACATATCTGTTTCCTGTTTATTTTTTCCCTGTCTTTGCGATTTTTTTAATAATTATTTTCCCCTACCAATCGACCCAGCCCTCTACAGCTCATTGCATATTCTTTCCGCATCTCCTTACTTATCTCTTAATTGTTGTATTTTAGTACTTCATCAAATTCAAGGAAAGGAATTACTTATTTCAAATCTATTTTATCTACTTTTCCAAACGCATTCTCAATTTTGTTTTACTACATACTTCAGTCATGGCAACATCTTCGTAACAAATTTCAAGGAAATGTAGCTTGCTGGTCTAATAATAGACATGAAAGTATATTGTGGATACTTAAGAGTTCAATATATAAAATTATGTGAATGAAAGTGGAGTTAAAGATATCATAAGCCATATTCTGGTTATAATTTTTAACTTTTAATTATTTTCCCCTTCAACTCTGACCTTGGAGCAGTTAGTCATACCAATTAATGATTTGAAGTGTCGAAGTTAGTTTACCATAAAAAGTTCTGTCTAATATAATAGGTATTTTGAGTTGTCCC
Source organism: Sphenella marginata (assembly GCA_951509765.1). Taxonomy (NCBI): domain Eukaryota; kingdom Metazoa; phylum Arthropoda; class Insecta; order Diptera; family Tephritidae; genus Sphenella; species Sphenella marginata. Next base: position 48,434,682 of record OX608083.1, read on the forward strand.
CGTTTACGCATTCGATATACAGCTTTTAGCTATTTTGCGGTCACTCGTTGTATTTGCCCCAGTGGCAGCATTGGCCAGCAATCGATTAAAGAATTGTCTGAGTTAACAGTGACCATTTCAACATTGAACTTATTCTTTATCTGCTATATATTATATACATTTAGTTGATCCTACCACAATTGGAAATTGCTATCCAAATAAGAAAGATAAAAATACTTGAAATTGTAGAAAATGTGTAATTTTTTGATTTATTTAATGTCAACCGCACACAATTGCCATTGAATCACACGCACCATAACCTCAAATTGATACACATTGGTAACAGCACACATATAGATACAAGAATATATACATACATATGTATGTATGTATGTATTTCGATAAATTTTGTTATAAAATCCTCATCTTTTAATCACACATACATACATATGTACATCCTAGTACCCTGGAGGAAAAACACAAAAAAATTACACAAATTTACCAATTCATGGGCGTTTTCTAATTTTTTTCTTCAGCCTTTTATTTAGAAGTCGTTTAAAATTTACTGTTTAAGCGACATACATACATAAGCTACGGTTATTTCATTCGTTTATTTTATTTGCATTGCATGCTATTGCAATTCGCAATAGGTTTATAAAATATTTCGAAGATATAGTTTATGGTTTGGAAAGCCAAAGTGTGGTTTTTCCAAGCGAAAATGAGGAAGCCAATCGCGCCATGCCTCAGCTCCAAAGAACAATTTTGAACATTTAGGCAAACATGGTCGTCAGAACCTGAGCCAAATGAATAAATACAATTTGAGCAAAACGGTCACATAGCACCTGAGCCAAATAATAAAATAAAATAAAAAAATAATAATAACTTAAAAAACATCTCGCCTCCTCTAAAGCTTAGACATTTATCAATAGCTCGATTTCCTTTAGGCAGTAGATATTTAGAAACAAATGAGGCAGGAGATTTTTAAAAGCTATGAATACGAAAATATTTTGATGTTATATTTTGATAATTTTATTTTGTGAAAGAAATCGTTTCGATAACTATTTTTTTGTGAACTAGTGAAGCGATATATTATCTTTACATTATATATCATCAATTTATAACTGTTTAGTTTTTAAGCCTCCCTGGATTTGATGCTTAATCTTTCCATTCCCTGCAAAAACTTGGTCTCACTCAGAACTATCCCTGAGCTAAACGGTTTCACGGCACCACCATTTCCAGATTGGTTTCAACCGATTCCATTTACGATAGTTTAGGGGTAGTTGTGCTTGTGGATGAGCGATTATCGATATAAGATATTTCGAAATGAATTTCAGCTATCACTTTTTTAATCGGAACAGGACGCTTAACCAAGCTCGACACTGCCTCTTTTGGAGACTGGTTCACAACTTTTCTGAAGGGTTATGTTACTCATGTGTGTAGGTTTCTTCTAAATTTCGGGAAATATATAAAGGTAAATATATAAAAATCATGCCATAGTGGTTTTTGAAAATAAGATTCCCCCTCGTAAGAGCCTAAGTTGTGAAATTCCTAGTAGCTTAAAGTGAAAGAATTTCACCATTTTTATTAGTTGAAAAAACATATATGAAATGTTTCTAAAGTACTTCTATTTCCTGCAGGGTATACATGAGTCATGTACAAAACCGATGTTGCTTAGCTCCAAATGTGAATAAACCATGGAGACAGAGTAAAATAATAATAAAGATTAAAATAAAATCAATTTCACTCGATTAACCACAACAATTACATACATTACAATAAATGCGCGAACAAACATATAAATTCAAGAGACTATTTGGATTCTAGCGAAAAGAAGGAAGCCGTTTTTATAGCTGCTTCATGCTTTCAAAAACTCACACTTCATACACGAAAATTCTTTTGAATCGAAATTATTTTTGTATTCTCAGACTTTCAATGTATTTGAGGGAATTTTTAGGATATAAACGAACTGGACCAACTAGCTTACTTATGTATATATGTAACTTGAGTTTTTTATATGAAAACGAAGCTTGAAGAAAACAACTCGGACAAGAGCAAACTAGCTGAAGCATTCGATAAAAATATTTAAAGTAGTTTTTTTTTTTAATTTTTATTTGTACTGATGAATTCCAGGTCAGAACCGACTAACTTTGATATCGTGTTGGCGCAGAAGTAGACCATCCGACCGACTTTATATGCTTATATGCTTTTTCAGCCAGACTCCCATGTGTATCTCATTTGAGGGCAGTAACACTGATGTTAGCCAGTACTGACGGACTGAAAAGAAGTATACAAAATAATTCCACGTTCAAGGTTATACACTTTCAGACAGTGAACAAAGAAACCAAATAAAGAAATAATTTGAGGAAACAATTATGCAATGAAACAATACATTAATGTAGACAACAACAACAAAGAATTCCTTAATTCCTCCCCACACAAAACCACGAAAAAAAAACAAATAAAACATTAAAAGAGAAACGAATTAGAAGCTTTTCAGAGTTTTCATTTAGGATTTACACGCTTGTTTAATTCAATAAAATTGCATAACACCAACAACACAAACAAAATAGTCCACGAGTTGACTGAAGCTCCTTTAACAAACGCGGCAGAAAAAAAAACACAAGACGCTTAAAACGAAGCACATTCTATGTGGGTAGAAAGAAATTTTAGTCTGAACATTCTATGAACCGCCAAACTTCTATGGCCAACCTAAAGGAATTTGTTTGTAACTACCAACGCTTATGAAGAGTCAACGCTAAGTTGTCTACTACCACAGGCGTTTTGTACAATAAAGACAAAAAAAAAAACAAATAACTACCAGCCCAAGACAACGAGCTGCGACAATGTCAATTTGTTTTATTTGTTCCACGAAATGGTCGCCGTTGACTTACTGCGCGTATTGCGATGTTCCTTGCTCCCTTAGCTGCTTGTTTGGGATGCTCTTACCGCAGTGAACGGTGGCAATGTTGGTTTACGCCCAATTAATCTATGATAAATTCTTTTATAATTTAGCGTAATAATCACTGAAACATAATGAAAATTATAACTTGCACTGGGCTTTTATACGGTGGTCTAAGGGGGGAGCAGAATTGTTGGGCAAACATGCATTGTTAGGTGAAATACTCAATATTTATTTTAAGGTATGCCTTTTTTATCTTCAACATGCAAAAGTCACAATGGGCCTGTGAGCCTGCTTTACTAGTCAAAAACTATTAAACTTGTAGAGAAACTGAGATGAAGCTTACTAAAAATTGGAATATACCGGCAAACTTTAATATTTGAAAGGTATTTCCTTCATAGTTTTGCCTTGGCTTGCCTAACTTATTGGGCTAAGATTTGATTAGCCCATGGTATGTTTCCAATGGAGCTCGATCTCAGAGTTGTGTTACTTTCTGTTACAATAAGCCCTTGTTCTTTAATAAAGAGACTTTCAGTATAATTTTGAGGACACTCCAGATGCTCTCGAATTTTTTGAGATTTCATATGAGCATTGCATACAGTACACATTTGAGATGTCTAAATCATCCCTACCCTATCTTGTTTACAGCACCATTTTCTACCCATTTTCGACAAACAAGAATTCTCGAAAATGAGCGAATATTTTTATCCTATAATGGTCACTGTTCATTGTGAAAGAATTTAAGAAGAATATAGCCACAATCTTCAGTTTTCCTTACCCAAAAATTAGGATTCAAATATTTCCTTAAAAAAATGTCCCAACGAAACAAGTCGTTTGCCCTTTAGTGTAGACCAGGAAATCAGCAAGCATTGGAAGATGTGCTCCCCACTCCCACTCCATGTACTACAAACCCCAAATACTGTGGCCCCTCGCTTCGCTTTCTTATTTCATAGCTAAAACGCGGTATTGTCATCAACTTCCCATTTGCTATTTATTTATTGTCGTTTGGAGATCATCAATGGCTGATAACGCTTTGGCCTTGCTCGACGAAAGCTGTTTACTTCACTTTGCTAGCGGCACAGCAATTCCACTCTTCATGACTTACGTCGACTGAATATACACTGTGGGGGGAATTGAATTAAATCACTGAAAGTTCATATTGAATTGTATTAGTATTTGTTGTAATATTCAATTTGTGCCCCAATCGAATTGCAATAATAATAATAACAGTCATTTAACCCCTCCCCCTTTGCTTTTTCTCTTTATCTGTTATTGTCTTTTTGGTCTATTTGATGCGTTAAAATGAGTGGAAAATTGAAAATAAATATCCTCAATACAAAGCATCGTAAATCAGACGCCAATGAAAGTAGTACAGTGAGAGTGATACTTGCAAATATGTAAGAGGAGAAGTTATTTAGTTTTAAAACTAAGCAGCAAACCATTAAAATCAAAAATTACTTTTTTTCAAACCAGCTCCATTAAAAAGCTTCTTTTTTTTATAAGCTCAAAGACCCTTAATTGTTTTAAGATGTGTGAAATAAGAAAGCTGATGGATTACAGTGTGTGACAAAAACAAGTTTGTAATAATTTTAAAAGCTTCACTTCTGTTCTAGGTATTACCTTGCATGAAAAGACTGTACATACACAATTTCTATATCACAGTCGAAGTCCAGAGATATATATTTTTCATATTTCTATCGACGGCTTTTACATTACCACTACCTCTAACTCTACGTCTATGGTAGGGTTAGACGCTCTACTAGAGATCAGGTTAACCAACTCTTTGTTAGATGAATCAACTGGACCCTTTTCATTGTTAGCCTGTAAAAATCGTGTGAGTAGTCCCTCGATTAGGCGACAGTTGGATATAATTCAATATACATACAAGTAAATTTTTTTTGTGTAACATATTCATAGGAGTTTCTGTTTTTGTAGCATACTTATAGGAGTTAAAAGTACCCCTTTGGGGACAAAGTGGATTAATCCCCTCGTACCAGTTCAGGTATAAATGGCTGCATTTGGTCTCCTCATCCCAGCAAAATTTGTGGCAAGCGCTTCTCCTAACATCGATTACAAAATGAGTTCCTATGTAATCTAGAAACACTTCCCGATGATTATTTCCATTACCAGTTACAATGGCAGCATTGCATTTCAGAATCGATTCTGAGTAATGCATAAGAGAAGCGAGTAATATAAAAAAAGAGATTCTAAATATGCATTCCAAAAGTCCTTCTCAGTAAGGCAAAGAGCAAGCGCTTTCGCTTAATGACATGCCTGGGTTAAAATAATCGGTGGTTTCATATGGTTGGTAATGTGTTCCACAATATTCGTTGGATTACAGCACCGATTCTAGGTAAGCAAAAATTTTGCTGGGATAGGGCATGCTCAAACAAATTCAACCCATACAAAGTAATCAGAAATGGCATTAGTCGTGCTCTCTGTTGCGGCTCATCTCGGTTGCATCAAAGACTAATCGCATTGTTAGCAGGGTATGTACATATGTATACTAAAAATAATGGAGCTTTTATCGTATTACTACCAACATATCGTACTCTTTTACTTTAGTGTTTGAATGGATATGCTTTTTTTACTTTTACTGATTATGATTTTTGTGCTTTGATGTTTTCACAATTTCCTGATTTATACTGATGTTATTTCCGCTAGCACTACGCAAATATAGTTCATATGTACTTATCATACATATGTACATACAAAGTTATCATAAATGATAATCACATATATTTTTCATGCGTACAGTAAGTCAGTATAACACTGAGTACAGTTATTCAGTCAGTCTGTTAGTGAGCCAATCAATATCAATCAATAGCGTAAAAGCACCCTTGTAGGGAAAAAAACTTCCAGCTCTGAAGTGTTGCGCTTTTATTAAAGCTTTTCTATACTAATAATAAAACTCTTGAAAAGTCGTGTCTGTACATTGGAAATTTTTCTGCAAAAATGACTGGTGATGACTTGGGGAATGTTATAGAGTTCAGCTGAAACATTTTTAAAATTATTGGCTGCTTGTTTAACTGTCTTTAAAAAATTGTTGTTTACTCTTTAGTCAATTTCAGTTCAACTCAAAACCAATCAACCGTAGATCCAAAAATTTACGAATTACCTTTTTTTGAAACTACTCATCCATCTACAACTCTTTAACGAAACACTAGAAAGAACGCCGCGAACCCTGCTAGTATTGAAATAAAAGCTTAAGTTATAAAATAATTTGTAGTCCTTAAAGCACAATATAAATATAATTTTTTTATATTTCAAATAAACCTCAAAATTCCTTTCCTGGTTTTTAACTCGTAAAAAGTAATTACTCCCTGCAGGGTAGTCAAGAGCACAGTTATGTGTAAACATTTCAATTTCCTAATATTATGTTGAAGCCCTCCACTTCTGTCGATCAGAAAAAGTTAGCTGCATTGAGGTAATAAAATGGTTCTATCAGCGGATGTTATTAGGTGAATGCAACTGTAAAGGCCTTCCACTGTTTAGCGCCACAGCCGGCAAGTAAATTGAGGTTGATGGAGGTGCATTAGATTAAATTCAATAAAAAGCAAACTTTCAATGGACTATAAACCTTTATGCAATGGACTAAAGGCACCGAAGTGCCACCGTTTTTTGTATACCCAGTTGTAGTATTTGCAGCCGAAGAAGTAATTGGATCCGGCGAATGAGAAGAAACAACTGGTACGACTGCAACGAGGAGTGTGTGTGAACCACCGCGTGTTGAAAAGGGAATCAAGGCGGATTTTCAGAGCAAAAAAGTGGGACATCAATGATCTTGATATGTTAGCTAGTCATAATAAGGCCCGAAAATTATATCTTTAAATTCGGCGAATGGCGGAAGGTTTTAAATCCGGGGCAGACTCCTGCAAAAACGAGAACGGTGAGCTGATGACCGATGTTCAGAGAATAGTAAGATTATGGAGAAATCATTTCTCTTGCAAGAAACCCAAGAACATACCAAACCCGAACTCACAATCGAAAATGGTGGAATTGACATGCCACAACCCTACTATGATGAGGTGCCAATAGAAATTTCCGGATTAAAAAACAAGTGTTCTAAAATAAAATAAAATGAAGGAAAATTAAATTAAATTAATTAAAAAGAAATAATGGTATGAGAAGAAGAAGAAATAGGCCGTAATGATCAGGACGATGAGCTGAGTCGAGTTAGCCATATCCGCCTGACTAACTGTTTGAGCGAAAACAAGGCGAATTAAAACAATCAGCTGATAGCTGCTTTTTTCTGAAATTTTGGCACTAAAAATTTCGAACAGAAAACATTAAAAATGTATGGATGTGTGTTTGTAATTCGCTTCTATTAATTCGAATAGAACGTAAATTTGTCTCACTATTTTTAAGATATATCGCTGAAATTTGATAAGGAGTCAACATTTGTGTAAACAACAACAACGCGCAGCTTTAGTTAAGGATAAAACACTTAAAGCCCTCATGAGTATTCTTGAAAGTTATAAAGCCGTCGGCACAGCCGAAGACAGCCCTCTCCTTACATGTTTTATTTATAAATTTTGCTGACTAATTTTGGTGTTACCTGTACAGGATTTTAACCAGAGGACCTTTTGTATATTAGGATAGCACACTACCACTTTACAATGGCAGCTGGTTTATTTTTCAAGTAAAGCCTATTAATTTAGCTATTTTATTCTACTCAAAATCCTTGCTAATTTTATTTAATAATCAGTCAAACTAGCAACGTTTGCAAATTCGAGTGTAAGCGCATAAAAGCGATAATACACACACACAGCTGCACACAAACACTTGATAAAACAAAAGCCTTTACAGCGTTTTTATACATCCAAATAAACATTTTCAAACGCAAGTTGAGGAGCTTTTGAAGCCTTAAGCCTGCTTATATATGTATTTTATAGCTTTTACACTTTTATTATAAGAGTTTAGTCACTTCTCGCATTAACACACTCAAAACTCCACTTACTCAAGTTGAAAATGAGCACTTTAGTACACAGTGCAACTCGAATTGAGATTTACAATTTCAAGTTTTTAAAAAAGCTCTCTATTGTTTATTGGGTTACTTATGCACACATTCATTAGTATTATTATTTGTTTCTGCGCCTCTCACACTTTGAACTATTTTAAAAGCCAACAGATTAGTTGATAATGAATTTGTCTGTATAAAAGCGCTAATTCCGCACTAAAACTGTTCACTTTTTTTGAGCAAACAATTTAAACCAAATTTGTTTAGCTGCTCAACTGAGTGTGTTTCATTACAAAATAGCATTTAATTTTACATTAATGCATTGTGCAATTGTATTGCATTGTTATTGGCAAGCTGAAGTGAAAGCAATTTAAATAACATTTGAAATGAATTTTTTTTTTTATTCCGATTTGCTAACAATATAAACTTTGTAACACTAAATAAAAGCCGTCTAATTAATTGTGCAATTTCAACAATTCAATTATAATTATTTAGTTAATTATTGATTTAATTTGGTTAATTTTCGATAATGGGAAAGTTGATATATTTGCGAACGGTTATTATAGATATTATATTTGACTCAGACTCTGATGATATTAGTGATTGCGATAGTGATAACATAGTCTCCGAACCATTACCGCTAAAAAGAGCTAAAGTTACACTTGTAAATTGAATATAAAATAAAATTTCGAAATCGTTGCATATTTCAAGGGGTACTTTTTTTTATTATTTCTTTCCTGGGGACTCCAACATCTTTTTTATAAAAATTCGGTCTGAGGAGACCCCCAGTGAAATTGTCCGCTGAAGAATTTTCTAGAACATTTTAACCCTCTCACGACCTCACAAACAATACTTTTATCGTTATTCTAGAAAAAAGGGTCGAAAAAACCCTTTTATGAGAGAGCCATCGGGATAAAATATTCCACAAAATGATTCTTCGTTTAAATTTATTATATGCACCAGAACTACATATTTTGATTCAATATGAAGTTTAACCCTTTTCTCCCCTTTTTCTAAAATCACTTTTTTTTTTAATTTAAACTAAAAGTGACCATAAAAAAAAGAATGCAAAAATATTTGGGGTTTTTACTATGTGGCCTTTAATTCGCGATTAGAATCATTCAGCCACCAAACAAAAACTTAAAAATTGTCGCACAGTGTTATCGGTCATTGCTTTGCAAATTTCGTCTTTCTCAGGCCATTTTTTTAGGTTTATAGTTCGTCCTTCTGGCCTGAAAAGTAAGCTTAGTCAAAAAGCTAAGCTTCTAGCATACTTTTCTTTCCTAAAAAGAAGGCATACATGGCACGTGATATTTTTTCACTTAAAGAGCGAATGACTTCTCAATTGCCTACTAAGTCCAAAGTACCACTTTTCGGGCCTTGGATTCCATAAAGCATGGTCAAGAACATTTTTTGGGGTAGACAAACATCAACCAATGTAAAACCGTTCGTACAGCAATGCAATAATTAATATCTTCCGCTAATATACTAGTAATTCCGGTATCCTACTAAGGCCTTAGTTTAACCCCTTTCTTTTTCCCTTCTTTTTCGCCACCCCGTACTTGAAGAAGTCGTCCTCCCCTGCACTTTCATTTTTATTCCCATTTCTCTTGGCCTATAGAGCTACAGCTAAACTACTCCTCTCCATCATCTTCTGACTCCATTTCTCCCTCTTTATTTTTCTTTTCTCCACTCTTTTCGCCCTACTTTACCTCTCCGTTTTTCTCTTAGTGTCAGTCTCCCCCTCGTTTCGCTCCCTTTTCCACACAAAAAATGTCATATTGTAAGGTTGATTGCTTTTCATATTTAAAAAAATCGAACGTGTGGAAAAAGGAAATTTTCTTAAAAGCAATACGGACAAACTATTGGGCCGATTCTATAGCTGAAATTTTAAAATTGCATATCAAAAAAAAAACTAGTCTATACCCAGGTTCATTTTTGAGGTTAATGTTAATAGCAAATGTGTTTAATCAGCACAACAGCCAAAATCTATGGATGATGTTTCAAGTTCAAATCTATTTCAATACCCCATTTATTTTCAAAATTAGTGTGTTTTTAATGCAGTTGTTTTATATAATTAACATAAAATTAACTTGCACAATGGGGAAGAATATAGTGCTTCCATGCCTTTTAAAAATACAACACGAAATTAAATTACAGCAATAATTTTTTTTTTTTTTTTTTCGTAGCAACACTTACAAACGCAAATATGCCGAAAGGCAATTTGTTCACGTGTAGGCAACCAAAAATTGAAATCTTCTTAAGTGCGTAACTAACTAAAGAAATATTTTCAATTTCCCCCAACACTTTCTATTTTAACTCAACGAAAGTGCATCAATTTGTCTACTTTCTCGCACCGTTACTGTTGTCGGCAAACATAAATCGAGCAAGCTTTTAAGCGTAAATTTCACTTATAATTTAATAAGCTTTTGACAGAAAGGTCCAACAAAGAGAATGCGTTGCAAATGTTCTGAGGAGACAACCTGAACCTTTTATGCGAGTAAATAAGTATGTAGGTACACACATACATAAAACATGCTTGACGCTGAAGAAGCAAATGAGATTCCAGCAGTGTTGCTGTAGATGTCAACCTCGGGATCCCGTGAACTTTTTTTATTTATGTATATATTACTTATTTATTTATTTATTTATTTGTGTTGTGATATTTTTCGAAATTGAAATTTTTCTTCTTCATAAGCCTTTTAGCAGAAACTATGAAGTTACCATACGTTTTAGTTCAAAGATCTTCTATATGAAACAAAAATTGTGCTAACAAATATTTTAAACTTAACAAAGGGGCAGTTTTCTCATTCTATTATATAATAAAAATTAATCGCAACATGTGTTGGTAAGCGCACGACTTCATAACGTTACCCAGATTTACCAGGAGTCGATCCTAATGGACGAAAATTTTAGAAAACGCCTCCAGAAAACTCGGAAAATTTAATATTTTATTTTCTCCCATACAAACTCAATTTTTCAAGCTGAATATCTCTAAAGAGACTTGAAAATTGGTACATTAAAACCATTCTCATGCGAAGAAGTGAGGGTTATCAGAAAAGGGGGCGTGGCACTTCCCATACAAATTTCATTTTTCATCCTGATTATCTATAAAAGGGTTTAAGGTAGCGACATAGAAATCACTATAGAGATATGGGTGTTTCCGCGGTCGCGAACAGTACGTTCGTACGCTTTTATGGGCCAAAAAAACAAAGTAAACATAGGTTTTTTTTTTTTTTTTTTTTTTGTTTGCTACTTCGATAGCATTGTGGTAGGTAAATTTTAGGTGCAATACTTTCTTTACGTTTTTTTCGGGTTAAAATATTTTGAGTATATTTTTATATGCGCTTAAATACCGGTCGCGAACGTACAATTTTTCCATACATTTTTTTTTTTTTACTATTTTCGGCGTAATGTTTTACAAATTCTATGAATTGAAACACTTAATTCACAAGTCAATCTTATGTGTTGTATTTATATAGAAAGGAAGATAGTATAAATTATTAGACTCTACTGAAATCCCGCGGCTCACACCGAAAGGCTCGAAAGTGGCTTGCATAACATAAAGTATACTCACTATAATGTGTGGTTACAAATTTATGAATAACTTCATTAAAATTATTCAATGATCCATTATTAACCATGCACCATTAAAAAAAATAAAGTATATTAACAACCTCTTTTTTTCTTGCTTCAGTTTTTAGTATAAAAAATTTTCAATTAAGTGCACTCAACTGGCTTTAGCAATGTAGTTCTAGACATTTCCTTACACTCCTTGAGAAGTGTTAACAAAAAATTTAGAGGTAAAAGTTTCAATAAAAATTTACCGTAATACATCGTTTTTCAATCTTCTTTCATTATTATAGTCTTAATTGATATTCATAGGGGTATTTCGTTGCAAAAAGGGATCGCTAGTATTAGTCGTGCATGTGAAAAAATTTAAAAGAAACAGGCCTTTAAAACTGGCTGGAAATGAAAAAAAAAATTTTTTCAGGTTTCAAGCCGAACTTTTCATCAAAATATTCAAACTAGTTTAAAAATCTTTATTTTTATAAAAATTTGGCTAATTTTGCATAACAGGGCTTAAAAAATATTTAATTTTTATTAACATTTAAAATTTTTCTTCTGGTTGACCATTCTATGGAAATGCTCATATCAATATAATGTTCAAAGAAAAAAGGATAAAAAGGGGGCGTGGCACCACCCATACGTATCAAACTTTTGAGGCTGAATATATATAAAAGAGTTGGTGGTAGGGACCTGCAAACCATTGCGGAGATATACTACACCAATACTGTTACTTACTTACCTTCTTAAAATAGCCATCTACCCGCCTAGGCGATTTTGGCCTTTCAATACTCAGTGAAAATCCAATTGCATCTTTTTTTTTTAAATGAACTAAATAACAAAATCTATTTTGAACAGGACGGAGTTTGATGGGTCAGCTAGTTTAATATACATATGTATGTATATCATCTGATGAGCACAATTTCATTTTTTTCTTGCTCTTAAAAATTGCGTTCATCCAAACAAATTTCTTAACCAATGAAATTCAAAACTTTTGGAAACTAGAACTTTTAAAGATTTTGATTAATGTAGCTAATGCCTAATGTTATTACAAACAAAAAATGTGTTTCGAATTAAAAATACTAGATGGACCCGTGTGAGCCTTGTGCAAAGAATTTCAACACTACCCTCAGCGACATCTACAACCCAGTAGATAAAGTCTCTCATTCACAATAGCGTTGCAGTACAAAATGATTTTTTGTGCATTCACAATGGTTTATTTAAACAAATTAATTTTTATAAAATACGCTTAAACAAAAGCACTGCTGTAATTAATAAATGATTTCGCATGTAGAGGTAACCCACACCTTTAAAACGATACCTTTTTTATTAATATTGGTTCGAAATGAGAGCAAAAAATTAGGAGCAAACACAAAAAAACCTTACAGAAATAATATGTATATTAAAAATCTTATTTTTTAGTTGGAGAGTAGTGAATACCCCAACTGCGCGACTAATCGAGGTATTTTGGGATTGTAAAATCAGATCCAGATTGCTAACAGTCAAAAAAATTGGCATCCCTAGTAAATACATATGTATGTGCGTATGCATGTATGTTTGTATGTATGAAAGTAGTTAAGAAAAAGTCAGAAGCCAATGGGAAGTAGATGAGTAAGTTTACAAAAGGCAGTAAAACAGCAGATGCTCACTCAGTTCATGTTGTGCTACACGTCGTATGAGTAACTTTTTGCTGACTCTAGGCAAAACTTATCACACATACACACACACACAGGCACGCACCCACACAAGTTACACTGCTTGATTGCTTAAGAGGCAACAAAATTGAAACGTATTAATTTTTAGGTGCAAATAAGTAAATAGATAGTGTTGGAGTGAGTGAGAAACCAATTTACGTTTGCCGCTTTATTGATTAAGAATCTAAATGCCACAAGTGAAAAGCGAATTCTCAAACAATTAGTACGCATGTTCGTAACAAATTAGCTAAAGCTACATTTGCTAACGAGAAAGCACTCAATACTAATTCAACTTAACAGCAACTAGCACCTAGCACTTGCAACATTCAACTTTTTGTATGTTTCTATCGAGATTTTATTTTGCAAGAAATTTACTGAGTAACCCTTTTTCATATGCGCATTTGAAAACGTTTTCTTTGATAGTGTCGTAATTAAAATGAAAGCAAAATTTAATTACAAATGACTTTTGATTGAAGCCATATTGAGACGATTGAAAGGTTGCACAATAATTATGATTTTGATATGCTAAAGAATCCTTTTCCAAATTATACTCACAAAGGGCCAACTAACACATTTGCAATGCAACTTAGATCCGAATTTTCCATTTACATCTGGGAGTTCTGCTGAATCAGTCCAGCGCTAAGGCTTATGCTTATGCGTAGCTACTTTACTCTTATTACCATTTTTCTATCTTCTGCTGGTGTGGTGAAGTTTGACAAGCACAATCACTCCGAGAATCGACACCAAGCTCTTCTAATGATAGGACCAGAGTGATATTTTTGTTAGAAGATTAGGTGCAATTAAAGAGATAAAGAGCTTTTTAGTATCATAAAGGGGCATGCCACACTCCGGTACAACAACAACCACATCTACATTCAGGGAAAGTATTTGGTATGATGGAGTTGAGTCTGAATAAGTTAGAGTTTAACCTATTACAATATTCAAAACGGAGAGTGCCTGCTCAACAGTTCTGCAAGCTATAGCGAGAGTAACCTTCGATTTAGTCGGAGATGTGATCAGACTTCGGTCGATAAAGAAGCTTGAAAATAGGTGGTGGCAACTATTGCTCCTTGTACAAAGTTCATCAGTGGACCATAGTAGTACAGTATGGCTTACGAATCTATGGCGGGTGTAGGGTGAAACTTCGATGTAAAGAAAACCAATATTCTTGCCTTAGGTCTGGCAACAATTTTTCTAGCAAACTCTAGGTATAATCTTATATATAAAATTCTCGTGTCACAGTTTTTGAAACCATACTCCTCCGAAACGGCTTGACCGATTCTCATGAAATTTTGTGAGCATATTGAGTAGGTCTGAGAATCGACCAACATCTATTTTTCATTATTCTGGGAAGTGGACCAGGGACCGAAATATTCCAAACTTTTCTGTTTATGGTGCGATTTCCTTCAAATTTGGTACAAAGGTACCAATCTACCTTTGTTAAAATTCGGCCTTTCTTTTTTTCCGGGAAGCGGGCCAGGGACCGAAATTTTCCAAACTTTTTTATTTATGGTGCGATTTTCTTTAAATTTGGTACAAAGGTACCACTCTACTTTTGTTAAAATTCGGCCTTTCTTTTTTTCCGGGAAGCGGACCAGGGACCGAAATTTTCCAAACTTTTTTATTTATGGTGCGATTTTCTTCAAATTTGGTACAAAGGTACCACTCTACTTTTGTTAAAATTCGGGCTTTCTTTTTTTCCGGGAAGCGGACCAGGGACCGAAATTTTCCAAACTTTTTTATTTATGTTGCGATTTTCTTCAAATTTGGTACAAAGGTACCACTCTACTTTTGTTAAAATTCGGGCTTTCTTTTTTTCCGGGAAGCGGACCAGGGACCGAAATTTTCCAAACTTTTTTATTTATGGTGCGATTTTCTTCAAATTTGGTACAAAGGTACCCCTCTACTTTTGTTAAAATTCGGGGTTTCTTTTTTTCCGGGAATTGGATCAGGGACCGAAATATTCCAAACTTTTTATTTATCTTGCGATTTTTTCCTTAAATTTGGGCAGAACAACGTCTGCCGGGTCCTTCTAGTTGCTTATAAAATAAAATACTAAGTTAGAGTTAAGAGTTATGCCTTGTTTTGTTTTCGGACAAATATATATTTTTTAATTTTAAGAGCTAACATTTTAAACTTGATTGCAACTTATAAACACTTCCAGCTTAATTGCAGCTCATTTGACGCTTCAACAATTCAAACTATTTATGGCTTCAAGAACTCATTTTCACTCACTACTTGATATAAGTGCCAGGTGTTGCGATACTCAACAACACAAGTAAAATTACAAAAAGCAATATGAAGCACTCAACCTTGTGCCAACTGACAACACTGCTCGTTTATTAGTTACAAAATCTACAAACAGAGCATTTCGCCCGCTTATAAGATTCTCAAATGCCTTGTGTCATATGCGCCATTAAAAAAAATCTCAGCTTGGCACAGTTTGTCTCATAAAAACTGATAAACCAAGCAAAAGAAAATGAAATTAAAAATCCAGCATCAAAATGCTTGACCATAAGAATGACTACCACAACAGAAGCGTAGTAAGGAAGCTTAATTAAATTTGAATTGCTCTGCAATGCGCCCACACTCAAAGCGACGACCTTCCGGCAAAGCTAATGAGCGAAAATGCATGAAGACAAGAGTGGCAATGGAAGTGAGACTCGGACACAATCGTTTTATTCTTTTATTTTTGCGGCTGCACTTCACCTAATTACGTTCAATCGACAAGTGCTCGGCTTAAGCGCTGCTATTGACCTTAATTCCTACTATGGTAATGCACCCCCACCAATTGGTTCGATAACAAGAGACGCCTTGGGCAAGTATAGCGCAGGACTGACATACAATGGAATGTCTCTGATATATTTATATATTCAATTTCATTTGTTTGTTGTTGCTTTTATACCCAGTTGTAGGGAAAAATACAGCACGCAGTGTCACCGATGAAGATAGACTTTTGCGGGATATGAAAACCGTTCCGCTCAGGGACTTGCAGCTTTTGTACTAATCTGACTGCAGCAGGCTTGAAGTAAGCCATTGATTTCAAGATCTAACAATACTTCGTCATCCTACAAGCATCTGCAGTTTAAACTCTCTAGAATAGGTTGTGAGCATCTCTCCTACTCAGTACTGCGATCACACTAGGGATAAATGAGCTTTAGTGAGGACAGTGAGCTCCCTTTGTTAGAGGAGATCAGCCCGTTGCTTGTTCAGTCAAGTAATGACTCAGCTACTCAGGGCACACTGCAGATGGTCAGTAAAAGCCTGAATTCTCTATCACCCGCCACATCGGGTTCACATATACCTAAGAGATTGGCGCTATCGGGATATTATTCTGACTTCTACCCAGATAAGGCTTATCATGAAATAGCTGGAGTGCCAAGTTAAACATGGTTACATCGAAGGAATATCGTAAAGTAGTGGAGTGCAGCTTGAACTTGCAGTTTATTTCATTCTAGGAAGTGTTACTGATGTCCCTTAGAATGAATTATTGGTATGAGAGCTCTCGGATCTTGTATAAATAATCCTCAATCGTTGGCATGACACTGTAAGAGTGGGCTCGCTCACCGAAGCTTAATACGCCATAAGCTAAAGCTCCACACGAGTTGGCGAGTGAACGACGCACAGCTGGGTCTATAATTTGAAATTTTATCCGAGCTCAATAAATTTGACTTGTTGTAACTATCTAGTTATGTACCATGCGGGTCATATTAGTTTGCGCTCGGTCCATCAGCAAACTAATTTCATTAACAACAGCTGTGACTTTCTCTGTTCCATCAATAAAATCTGGCAATAATCCCTGCTAACCCATAATCATCAACGTCATCAACACGGACACCACCAACAACAGCACAACATCCACAGTGTCAGCGAAATAAAAACAAAGACAGAGCGAACAATAATAATAACCCAATAGCAGCCTGTAAAACAACAACTGCACCATACATTAAAATAGCAACAAAAACAATGGCAGTGTAAAAACAATAACAATCGTACAAATTCAACGCACTTGCTTGCCTTTTTGTTCATTTCACTAGGGGACCAAGTGGGCATAGCTGGGCACACTCACACACTCACACACTGCGGCATGGCGTGTGGCTCAAATTGTGACCGGTGTGCCGATGAAGCTAGGTGGAGTACAAACGAGCACGAGTATTTGAGTTTGAGTGTCTGGTCATTTGAGATTTTATTGCCAGCAAATGCCAATGCGCATCAAATCGGTCGTACAATTACAACAAAAGAACAAGGAAATTGACATTTTTAAAATGCCTTTACAACGACTAAACGAACAACAATAACAGGAATGACAAGTGCTACCGGTGCCGTGACAGTAAATGTGGCAAGTTTGCTTTGATGATTTGTGGAGAGCATGAATGGAGAGCATCGCTATTACTATAGCAACAACAACAATAACAATTGAACAAATTGAAACAAAGTGTCCAAGAGAGTGATGAGAGACATGTTACAAAGCCGGCACACATAGCTATTGTACAAATTGATACACTTTCTTACTCACCAGTGGCCCTGACACAAGACCAACATTCTTGTCTCTCGAGATCAGTGTTTCCCAACCGGTGGTGGGGAGCTTCTCATAAAGCCTTGGAAGGCGCTTAAAACATGAAAAGCTATATTTTACTGCAAGTTTTCGTCAGCAAAACCGAGCTGTAGTCCAAGCATCATACAAGAAATATCTCAAAGTAGAGCTGGCACCCTAAGAAAAGAGTTTGTTACTAAAACCCTACCGGAGCCCATGGATGAAGTGTTTGACGCTTTGATTAAAATCATCAATTTAGTGTCTAAAATTCAATGCGTTCAATAGCCGACTTTTCAAAGACTTCTGCAAAGACATGAACATTGAACCCTAGGCTCTTTTATGGTATACTGTTGTTCGAGATTTGATGACTCGACTGTAAGCGAAATAGTTGATAATTTATCGAAAACCTCCGGACAGAAAAGCTTATTTTACCTGAGTCATGTGACCAAGAAGCTGTAGTAGTGAGGATCGCATTCCATATCTCGTTAGATATTCCCCACATTCCTGATGTATAGCAAGAAGAATTTCAGATTAGAGAGAAAGGTTTCCGCAGAACGGGTTTCATTTCAGAAAAAAATGTTGACTGAATTTCGATGTGTCAAGCTCTCTCTCTCCCTCTCTCTCTCTGGGTACTTGAACCAATTGCTTACCTTTATGAAAGAGATTGCAAACTTGTATAGAGTATCATGAGTGAAATAAGGTTGGGAACCGCTGTTTGAGCTGTGCATTTGAACTCAATCAACAAATAAATAAATAATTTTTACCTTGGGAATTATGATTTGATGTATCAAGTGTTCTCATCGAATTTGAAAATTTTTTAAAACCCTTTTGATTAATTGAACTTCTTGGAATATACTCCAAAACGTACCCGTTTTTCAAAACACGGGACTTCATGGGGGTTATGTGTTGTTTTTGTGCGATCTTGTGATAACAAATTTCATCTAAATTTCTTTACAGCTGAGGAATATTTTGTATTCAAACAGACAGACCACACGTACGCGTGGACAGACTCATCGCCCTGGTCATATCGTTTTACCTATTGGTGGATCTCTCTCTTCTTCTTATCATATTTACAAACATCAGACTAAAGTCATTATTTCATGTCCAAGAAAGGTATAAAAAAGGCAGAGAATGGAAGTGGTTCAAATAAATGGAGGAGACTTTGACGTGAAATGCCAACAGCTGAATTTCCGCACATTGGCTTTGTAGGTGGCATAACACTAACCCAGTTTACGCGTAGGTCACTAGGCCTCCTGCAGTGGCCAATAAGAGGAACACCAGAACATCTTTTACAAACTTAAATGAAAATTAAATGAAAATGAAATTAAGAAATAGGAAGGAGGTGCAGAGGAATAGGACGAGAACGAGGAGGAAAAGCTAAAGGGGTACACCAAGGCCAACCCTTGCTGGTCAGGGGGTTATGTATGTATGTCAAAGATAGGTATATATATCTGTCGTAAGAGGAGGATACAATTAGCATCGACCCCATCCGGAGTGAAGAAAGTCGCTACCACTACATTCGGGCTGGTTTCGCAAGTAGCCGAAATCATAAAAGAATTTCGATCTAAGTATAAATCTCCTTTGTTCTCAGGTACCCCAAATATGGTCATTCTGGAATCTATCTGGAGCGAGTGTTGCTTTGTCCTATCTATAAACTTCGATAGTACTTATAGCTATGAAAAAGCATGGCCAATACTATCATTTGCTAATTTTCCAAAACGAAAATTGCATTTAAAACCAAATAAAATCAAAAGACCAGCTTAAAGTGTTCTGAGCAACGACTAATACTAACACCAATAAGTAATTGAAAGAATGAACAAACATTCAACCGAAGCGATTGAATATCCACAAACTTATCAGCTTCGGCCTCTTTCTTGCTTGCGAATGCTATAAAACTGATTTGGCTGTTCCTACGACATTTTCATTGCTTTTCTTTGATTTCCTGCACGACGCGCTTGCATTCAATAATCTCAGAGCTTCCACAAGTTTACTACAGAAATCGCCCACTTCCGTTCATTTTGTGGTGACTTCGTCTTTTATTAGATTTAACAAATTTTTTCGATTTTTATTACATTTTTTCTTCTCTCCTTTTCGTCTCTTTTTTAGTTACTTCACTATGCCGTTCAGGTACATGGTCGGATTTTTGTTATTAAGAGATGGACCCATGAATAATTGTACCGAAAAGACTAGGACATTGCATCAATTTAGCCATGTCTGCCTGTGCATCAATTTATTTTATCTCATTTTCGGAGATATCTGATTAAAATATAGTATTTTTTATAATAAGAATATATGTTATCCTCCATAGAAACAATTGCTGCGATAAACGGCTGCAGCTTCTGGAATATTCAGGAACGTAACAATTATAGACTTATGAATCTTAATCAATTAACTAATTGTATGAGCGAAAACTGGACAGGAATAAGGAAAATATTAAGAAAGGTAGACTGACTATACTCCTCATAACAGTGAAATCCCCAACCGATTCGGAAGCTAGTAATAAATAGACATATCGCCTTTTCCAAAATTTCACAAAAAATGTTGTTAGCACGATCAATTCAACAGCTCTCAGATTTCACTCTTAGATCCCGAAAATATTGGCAGAGAAAATAGGCAGCCCTAATTGGGGATGTAAATCTTGGGATCCCGTGATTGTCCCATAATATAATCCCTAAAAATGCACCGAAGTTACTCCAAAACGAACCAAGTAGTCCCACCCACCAGAAGAATTGTTTTATTCAGCAAAGATCCCGCACTAGAATCAAACCAACTCAGTGAACCTGGACTATTGTCGGGGTTGCAGGACTGCAGAAATTGGCATCGCTATTACTAATTCGGTATGCAAATCCCACTAGCATAGGTACCGCAGTGCGTATACGTAACTTATTTCTACGTAAGCTCTGACCCAACTTACTCAGTGTGTAACAAAAAAATTGTTAGAAAGCTTAAATCCTGCAACACGCTTACAAATGACTTCTTGTGGATTTAATCAAACTTTATTGGCATACTTAACTCACTTTAACACGCACATAAGTAAACTTATAGATGTACTTATGCCAGAGTGTATGTATGTAAGTAAGTATGTTGTTGAATGCCTTCACTAAAAGCTCACTTCTCTAAAAATCGTTCAAAAAACTTTGAAATATATTAGCCGAATTTGTCGACAACTACACTTAACACCTTCCACCTACATACATATGTACATACAAACATCTAACACAAGCAGAAATATATTTCTAGCTATCCACTGTGCAGCGCACGACAACGTGAAAAGGTGTAAAAAGCCGACAAGTACATCCAACTTAATATTTTAATGTCTTTATTTGTGCAACACGACAAAAAGCGCCAAATGCAATGAAGTCGCATTAAAAAGTGTGCAACACAAAGAAGAAGAAAAAAAAGTGGCACTTTAAGTAGCACAGTAATTAATTTTGCATTTAATCCGACTACCGTTCGCACGCTTTGCAACAAAATTTCCATGTCAATTACATGCCTTGAACTTTGTTTGATTCTCTCTCCACTTGGCAGGCTATTCATATTGCACAGCAGCATTTTGAGCTCATTTCTACCCTCGCTTCTGACACTTCATACAGTAGCTGTTATGCTGATCATCATTGCAACTTCATATACTCGTACATACATACATACATACATACATACATATTTCAATATTAAAATGCATTGTTCAAGCTTTCTACAGCATTGTTTGAATATCTTTTAACTACGTTTCGTCTTTTACTTGGATGCGTTGCGACGACATGGACTTGCTTTTCGCTCGTTAAATAAATGCACTTAATGAGATCCAAAGTATCAGCGACCGGCGCAATAAATTGCCTTATAAGTAGCTGCCATTTTTGTTGTTGTTATATAATGTTCTTCATTATTATGATTTTATGCTTTAATTTTGCGGTCAACGAATTATTAATTGCCAGTGCAGGCAAATAAGTCTGAATTTGGAAAACGGATTGCTAGGTTGCTGTAAATTACACTGCGCAACAGCATTTTTGAAGTCACGACGAAAGAAGTCTAAATACCGGTGTAAATGAACCTTAAAAAAATTATTTTTCAATGCTATATATATATATGAAATTCCTATTTACAATTTGTCAACAACATTTAAAGCTCAGATACATGATACTCGATACTTTCGCTGAGTTTGTCTACTTTTTAAGGGCCTTACAAATTAAGCTTCATATGGGGTGTGGGTGTGGCTTTTTAACATATTAGTTGGTCAATAGTTACAACCAACTCTATATATAACCTTCTCTTTCAGTTTGTGGTTTGTTGTCTGGAACTTTTTCCTACAAAGTGGCTGGATATACAAAATAAAATAAAAAATAAAAATAAAAATTTGCAACATTACTTGCTTTACATCTCTTTCATTTGTCCTTATCTAGAGTATGCAGTTTTTATTAGACTTCCATTCCATCAATTCAATTCAGTTCAGTTCCTCGCTATAATTCTCAATTATTGCTCTTGAGCATTAAAACTTCAGGAAAAACGGTCTCTTCTCTTCTGAAATGCAACATGCCTTATCCATGGAAATGTAAATTTCCCTTACCTTTTGTAAATAGTTTAATTATCAGCTCTTGCAAAAACAAAATTTTTAGCAATGGTAAAACTCAGAGAGATCAACCGAAAAGTAATTCAAAAGTTGAAATTATTTAGAAGGGACAAATATGCCCAAATACCATTAACTTAGACCAAATACGTTCGGACATTATTGTCGTAATATTTCAAAGAAAAACTGCTCTACGTGCACGCACACGATCTTATTCCAAATAAGCAGGAAGCGTGCTATCAAACGACCTGCCGCTGAGTGAAACCTTTAAAGTCCTACTTTGTAAATGTTTGCTAATGTATGTCGCAATTTGTAATCATTTAAGTAATGAAGTTGAAATCTACATATACATATAAAACAACAATTACAATTCACATCATCGCACAGAAATTAAAATAAAATCACATTCACATTACCAAAATGCCTGCAACTACAAGGATATTGTGAGAGTTACAAACAAAAATTGTTTTGACTGAAATGAAGTAAATTGCGCTCAAATAGAATAAAAATGCATAAAAATAAATGTAATGAAGTTGTAACCGAAATGCTCAAATTGTTAATAAATTGTTATTGTGCTGGGGGTGTTGCAAAACTCTATAAGGGAATGCAATATATGTTTATAAAAATACCCAGTCGGTAATTCAAATGTCCTCCGATGACTTTTTAGTTGTATACTCCGCAACCAATACTATTTGCAAAGCTAAGTAACTTTATATGGAATAGACTGTCCTTTTTATCGGCCTAGAAAGTGAATAGAAGTGCTGGATTCCGTATAACTCTAAATTAACTACAGGCTGGCTTATTTACGATAGTTTATAATTGATTACGTGGAGACACTTTTTAGTTGGCTTCTTCGACAGTATTGTCATCTTTGGTATGCACTTTAAAACAATTATTTAGTTTAAATCGGCCCTTTGCTACTTTTCCCCCAAAATTGGCTACAAAAGTCCCGACTGGGTGTATCACTTTGTGTGTTTGTCGGCTTTCACATTGGCCACATACAATTTCCATATGCCAATAATGTGGGTGAACAGTAAATGGAGCAACTGTGAACAGAACGATATCTCTACGTAGGCATGCTCGTCCACCCACCAAGTGCGCGCCTATCCCCACCAAGCCAAGCAGCTGTCTGTCGAACGACAAGACTAGAGCCAAACATACAAATATGTACATGAGGGTACTAACAGATGTTCGCTATGACGTTTGGTCTAAAAAGGTGTTTACCACAAAGAGAGAGAGAGCTTCATGGCATACATAGAACTAAGTGACATAATCCCGTGTTCGAACATGTTATCAAGGGTAATTAGTTTGTCTCTTGCTTGGAAATTATGTCTTATGCCTATCACCTATGGATATAACTCCTCCACCTCTTTTTAGACCTAGCTGGGGAGTTGTATAACTTGGCGAAGTTATGAAGAAGAATACAATTCTGAAATTAGCCGTTGTTGAAAAGCTCTCAGAGACGGATGTGTTGAAACATATTTTTCAATAGTGCGCTCTTCACTCCAGTCATCGAAATGTTCTTTTTTTTAGACTAACTAAACGAACTTTTGTTAACACCCCCGCACATTCAGACACATAATCAAACCAATGTGAAACGCAATTAATTGTGATTGCCACAGTCAATGTTGCTGCCCTGCGGTTTTCAGCCACTATTGATATTTGTTTTATTTGTCATTTTTGTTTTTGTTTTCCTTAACATAGTTGTTGTCGCTACCATTAATGTTGGCACTTTTGAAGGCGCTGATGTGTATTTCTCTTCAATGCCACATTTGTTATGGTTTTTACTTTCGAAAATGTTGTTGTTGTTTTTTGAGTGTTTTTGTTTTTTTGAGCCACAATTAAGTTTCATTTGGCAATTACAACAAGTTACCCCAGCCACATTGTTTTACACTCACTTTAAAGCACCGAATTGAGTGGTGTACTGATTCTTTGTGAAGCAGCAATGGCATTGAGAACGGAAACGGACGTAGCATTTCAATTGCATTTGGAACCCACTATTGAATTATTCAATATGTGACAATACGTTCTCGGCATATTATAGCCGGGGTTTGGCAGCTTGTACATATGTATATGTACATATGTGTGTATATACATATGTATGTGTGTCTGTGTTTTTATTTATGTATATGATCTAGAATATATGTATATAGTCAATTGAATATACCACAATGACAGCTAAAATATGAGTCAGTGAGGCTGCATCGTATTGGGGTTGCCGGAAAACAATTAAGTAGCTATAGAGCAGAGATATTGCCGGCCCCTTAGAAGACTAGCAAAGTTTCACTATTCGCTTTAAAGACTTTTAGGTTTAAATTATTTATGTTATGTTATGTTATGTTATGTTATGTTATGTTATGTTATGTTATGTTATGTTATGTTATGTTATGTTATGTTATGTTATGTTATGTTATGTTATGTTATGTTATGTTATGTTATGTCATGTTATGTTATGTAATGTTATGTTATGTTATCTTGTATTATCTTGTGTTATGTTAAGTCATGTTATGTTATGTCATGTTAAGTTATGTTACGCTTTCTTCTGTTGTTATGTAAGTTTTGGTTGCTTTATTATGTTCTAATATTGGCAGCCATTGCGATTAAACAAGTAACTGTATTGTCTGCTAGGCCCGAATAATTTGTTTGAGGGTAAAGTGGGCAGTGTGTTGGTATATCATACCGAAAGTGCTCAACTTCAACTCCTGGGGAGAGGTGATATCAAAAATATTTATGAAACAAATTCTGCATAATGAGGTAGAGCCTCAACAGCATATCCTTTAATTCATATTTGTATATTTCATTTATCTATTTTATGTACGTGCCACTTCACTGGCTTCTACATTTTATTTCGAACATCTGAAGCTGCATATAATTTTAATTAGTAAAACAGTAACAACTTTTACTATTTTAATTACAAACTGGTAAAGTGAGATGAAGAGAATATTGTTGTAGTATTTAAAATTGAGTGGAAAAGTTCAGTGAGGCTCATATCAAATTTCTCTAGAAAACTTTTTCTTTTTGCTTTCATATCATTGTGAAAACGCCACTGATGTCCATTCTTTGTACATTA